>CM053273.1:91932575-92351884 GCA_028583415.1 Protea cynaroides
ATGCTTGAGACCAAATAAGAAAGAGCATAAACTACTATAATAAAAGAGGAACCTCATAATCAGCTATATTCTAGGAAGATAACCATATTAACAAGTAAAAGTAAAAAGAAAAATCTAAAAGTAAACTGTTAAATTGCACCACAGGGTACATTTCACAAATTGGATAGTTACCCTGTTATAAAAAGAAACTGTACCGATAGGAGTGAAAAGTAAAATGATCCATCATGGGATTGGGGGCATCTGAGGAATCGGATCGGTAATATCATAGTCTCACTCATAAGTGACCCTGAGCCAGTACACCTGCTCCTTAGTGACCCTGAGACTGGGGGCAAATTACTCCAGGCGACAATCACTAGCACGCTGAGCCTCCCGGATCTCTATCAGCATCTCCATCATCGGATCTATAGGGGCCCAAGAAGGTCCTGCTGGAATGGGCTGTGGTGTAGGAGCGGGGATATCCTCCATGTGTACATCCTTATCACACCCTACCTCTCTTGCATGTGTTGTTGCTGCCCTCCTAAGTGGACGCGGTTGGGCTTCTAGTTCCTCATCACTGATCGGCAGGTTGTCCATCTTCATCCTGACATGCATCCCAGTCAATGTCATAGCACATGGTATCCTCGACGGCGACCTCATCTTCCATGTCCATGCATAGACGTTGCAGGATCGTAGTGATGAGACGACCGTAGGAAAGGTTGCCTATCAGGTTGGGTGTAGCAGCCTGCAGCATAGTCCTAATAACAATATAGGGTAGGCAAATGCGCTCTCCAGTGTAGACGCAATAGGTGAGGTACTGTGTGAGCTGAGACAACTCGCTGTAGTGTCCGCTCTGAGGAACAATATTGTGTTATATAATGCAGCAATAGATGCGAGGAAGGGGCCGTAAACTTGCAGCCCACATGGGTGCCCCTAGGTTGAGGATCTCAGCTGCAACCTCTTGGCATAGGTCCTCGGTAAGGTAGCCCTTTGCCTTGGGGATGCAGTAAATTAAATCACCGTCATTGGGAATCCCCAAAAGATCGGTGAATTGGTGGGTGTCGAATGAGATAGGAACACCTTTGACAAAACTAGTAATGCGGATGTCACTACAGTGATGGGAAATCATTGAGATCCCCCTCAACCTCTAGGTTGGCATGAAAGTGTTTTACCAGCTTGGGTCGTGTGGTCACCCTATAGGTTATGATGGGTAACCAATCAAGTGCTTCAAATGCCGCCTCCACATCAAACCTTTGGAGTTGTTCCAAGTTGACAAATCGAGAAGATTAAATGTTCTTGTCATCGAACCAAGGGAATCGGGCTTCTGTAGCCGTTGATCGAAACCACCTCTTGTCAAAGAGTCGGGCAGGCAGGTGTGGTCTGTGTAAACCTAGAGCATAAGCATGTTTACCTGCACCGGGATGCCTAGACATGATGTAAGCTACAAAACAAAACTCAATAACATGAATTAGTTGAGATTTTTAGGAATTTTCGCAGCATAACAACAGTAATTTGAGCAAAAGCCTCGAACTCACCCAAAATTCGGTAAGAGGACTTACATGACAATCCAACATCATCAAGAGAACAAAACAATTCCCAAATAATTGATAAACCAACTAGGAATTCAAACATTCAACAAGAAATTCAATTTTGAGGCAAAACCTAGGTTAAAATCATAAAAAATTTGATTTTGATCAAATCACACGGTGAAACCTCAAATAGGTTGAGGGGTTTTGCTCATTAAGGTCCCAAGAACCATTATATACCAAAAGAATGAATTTCCTACGGTTAGAATCTCTACAATCTAGAAAACCCAGGTTTTAGAGCAAAAATCCATGTAGAAACGATATCAAAGAGATGAGAAGGGGAAGAAACTCACTTGGAGGGGTTGTTGAGCACTCTTGATCAAGGAGAATCACTTCAACAAGCACTGGACGGACTGTAGAAACTCACCAACTCGGAGAGGAATCGCCTCCAGAGAGAAAGGAAAAAGAAAAGTGAGAAATGACTCCAGAAAATCAGGTTTTAAAGGCAATTTTAGGCATACGGATCGACAGTTTGCGCTATACCGGTTGACCGGTACCTCCTACTGACATGCGACCGGTACCTCTCGGTCAATGGGAACATTTTGCCCGCCTACTATACTTGTCGCACCATTTTTCCACAGACGTGCGACTGGTACATCGACCGGTACCTCTCGGAAAGTCCAAGAAATTTATCTGCATTGACATACCGGTCACACCATTTTCTACAGGACCCGCGATTGGTATGATGCGATCGGACAAAATAAATTATGTCCAAAAAATTTGAAAAATGAAAATTTGTGATTTTAATTGTTTCAGTTGGAATTTTTTGCCTCGTACTTGTTTGGATTAACATTACTATGACAGAATGTAATTGCTCGAACATATCTCATGTATTATGTCTTTTCTCAGATCCAACTAGGGAAAAATTAATCTGAGATGGCAGGCGAAAAAGGTCACAGAGGTTCACGAAAACATCACCACTCAAGGGTACGTTACACCGAGGCCAATGTGGAAACAGAAAATGCTGGTGAACAAAACCTGAACCCGAAAAAAGGAAATCCAATGAGAGACGTTGAAGAAAGGACTCCAATGAGGAACAATGTCAATGGGCAGAGTCACAGGGCACAAACCAACTTGCCAGGTCCTCCTTACACAAATTCGGAGACCATTGTGACGAATCTAGTTCACTAGATGGAAGCACAGCAAAAAGCATTCTTGATCAAAATGTTGAAGATGTTCAGGCCACCGGGACACACTCTTACAGATGATATGCCTAAATCTGGAGGAAATAATACCTCATTACCGGTGGATGGTAGTATTGGACCGGCTGGCCAAGAGCAGAATCCGCAACCACCATAGCATATTTTGACATCGTCTGCCTATCAAGGGGGATATTTGTATCTGCCACTGTCACACCCCAATTCTGAACCAACCAGAATGGTGTGAGTGAACCGCCATTGAACCAACGGTTCACACCAGGATCTCGAAGAGACCGTGTCCACTCATACAAACCATTGCACATAACCACAATCAGAATATAAATAATACAGTGGAAGTCTTTAAATAAATGAACTGAGTATCTATTGATAAATTTAAATAACATAATCAATTATCCAAATTTCCAAACATAAAATATAATATCCTGACATCCACTTAATCTAACTGAAAATAACTGAAAATAAATAGAAGTCAATCAAAGGTACACGCAGAAAGAACACTCGCATGAAACGTCATGCTCGTCCTCTACTGCCTATACGTCCAGGGCAGCAACGCCACCATACGCCGGAGCGTTCATATAGTCGTCCACCGTGTAACCTGCATCAACATCTAAAAACAATGTACGTATAAAGGGTGAGCTCACAACTTAGCTCAGTAAGACAATCAGACAGTTTCACAATATTATGCATGAGTATCAACCATTTTTATGCTGTGGTCTGGTTTAAGTTTGCAATGTGCTATAGAAAGGTTCGGAGGCCGCCTCACCTCTATACACGAGTGTGTGGCATCGCACAGTAGATCACACCACCACCGACCCACATGCACCCCTCATGGAATAGAGATAGAGCTAAGGTATACCCGCACCTCCCCTGATACTCACCCATACCAGTACCTAAGCCCCTACTGGCCAAGGCTTGAAAACTGGGCTCGCAACTAACCAATCCTATATGTCATCAATGTGAGCTCCATCCCAGTACAACCGTCTACGGCATAGAGATAGAGCTAGAGCGTGCAGGCCGGGCTGGATACCACAATACCTCACCTCCCCCTGATACCCTATCTGCAACTAACACATAAGGATAGAACAATACGCAGGTAGATCCTATCCCAACATAACTCCCTACGACATAGTGATAGAGCTAAAGCATCGTGGACAGGCCAGCGTCAACATCGGAGACCACAGTTGGACAGGCCAGCGTCAACATCGGAGACCACAGTGTCACATCATCATGGTCAGGTCAACATCAACATCGGAGACCACCGTGCCACGACTTTCCCCTAATACCCCATCCGTACCAAGCATGTTAAAATAGAATACTACAAAAGGTGCCAGTGTGAGGAATGATCCGAGGCCCCATGCCCTTCCCATTCGACACACCAACGAAAACAATCACATGCCTAACAATCACATCCTATCATGCATGAACAATAATAATAACTGAAAGTAAAGATGTCATGTGAATATGCACAAACATCACATCATATATATTCAGGGTTATTAACAACGATTTACTGTCCAATAATTATTAGGGTTTAGGTCAGATTCCCTTACCTGATGCTCGTTTGATTGCTTGCTCCACGATACAAGATCCAAACGGAATATCACAAAGTCCTACAATATTATTAGGGTTTCATTAGAATAGTTTCTTAGGGTTTCACGTTGATAAAAAAACCAACAAAGTCCAAAAGTAGCCTTTCAGAGCTGATCGGTCACAACATACCGGTAGCAGCTCTGTGAGAAAACTAGCAACCGGTATGGTCGGCCGGTATGTCTCCGGAAGACCATACTTTGGGTTTTTCGACACCGTCGATCATTATCCATGGTTTCCAGGGGTTTCTCCTATCCATTCTAAGTCTGAGCTCTGAATTAGAGTTATCACCAACTCATTCAAGTCTAGTTTCGATGAATATCATCCTAGAACTCGAATCTAGGGTTTGACGACAAATTAGGGTTTAATGGCCAATTAGGGTTTTAGATCAATACTTGCTTTGCATGGTATTGATCCAACCATACAACTATCCTAGAGTCATAGAGTAAAAAAAATGATTCAAACACTTACCGTTGACTGGCGTAAGGTGAGCGTCGTCGAACGGCAAGGGCGGCACTTCCTTCTTCTTCCTAGCTTATTCTCCTTCTCCAACCTCCTTCTCCTCTCTAGGGTTTGTGAGAGATAATGGAAATGATTCTAGGAGGCTTAGAGGGGTTTGAATAGGCTAGGAATTAGGTTTAGGAAGCCTCTTAGGATTAAGAAAGTCTTAGGATTCGAAATTGGGAAAGTGGGACCCGTAGAGATCCAATTCTGGATCTTGCTAGTCTGCTGCGCAGACCATACCGGTCGACCGGTATCAAGACCGATACCATCGACTGGTCAACATAAAATAATGATTATTTGACCATCTTTGTTCCGATTTCGTACCTGTTTGTCATCCGCTCGTCCCGTCTGGTCCGGTGATGATCGTAAGACCTGTTACGACATGAAATAAGGGTTTAGATCGGGTTCACGGAGTGCGGGTTTTACAGCCACCATGGTACAGAACAACTGCACTAGGATAGAAATGACCTTAGCCATGCCGTAGACAGATTTTTGAAACTGAAACCCCCCACCTTCACAAGAAAGCTAGGGAAACCATTGTGGCCAACACAGTGGGAAGCCAAAATGGAGAAGAACTTTCGTTTAATGACTTGTACGGAGGACGAGAAGGTGCAGTTTGCTACGCACATGCTAAGGGAAGATGCAAATGCCTGGTGGAATTCATCCGGCTGTACTTGGAGTCGAAGCATACCCAAATAACCTAGAAAATATTCAAAGAGGCCTTCTTCGACAAGTATTTTTCAAAGAGTTTTCATGACCAAATGACGAAAGAATTCCTTAGTCGGCAACAATCCCAGATGACGATGGATGCGTACCAACAGAGGTACGAAGAGCTGTTCTTCTTCGCTCCAGCTAGCAAGCAATAAGAGGAAATGAAGACCCGCAGGTTCACTATGGGATTGCGAGGAAGTATTCGGGAGCATGTTCTGGGTTTGGAGAAGAAGGTAGAGAACAAAGCTGTATAGATTGCTCAAGTGATCGAATCAAGCCAAAGGGACAACTTCTTTGCTCATAATAGGGGACTGAAGAAGCCTGCTATTCAGACATCAGGTGGAGGGAACACTAGACCCTTCCTCCCTTACAAGGCTCAGACTACTGCAGCACCAGCAAGGACAAATACCACCCCATCACAGTCGATAGCTGGTCAGAACAATAATGTCAAATGTTTCAACTGCCAGCAAATAAGCCATTATGCTAGGACTTACACTATACCCAAGAAGTAACCTCAACAGCAAGGGAAGGTATTTGCAGTCACCGCTGAGGAAGCAGCCACATCACCTGATGTGATCATTGGTATGATTTCGTCCCTTACTGATGAACACATTTTATGTGTGAATTTAAGACATAAAATATGCATCTCTTATTTTATTTATGATGCTTCTTGGGTATTTAATATTGTTTTTATGTTTGTAGGGTGTAGGTGAAAGAATAGAGAAATTTGAGCTTGAAAAGAACATTTTACGCATTTTTTGGTGATCCTGTCCAGTTAACTCACCCAGTCAACTCAACAGCCGGGCATATGGATGAATTTTATAAGAAGAGCCACAAATTTTGTGTATAAGATCAGTCTTAAACCAAGTCAAAGAGTTACCCAATCTCATGTGAAAGATTCCATTCACTTGAGAAAATAGTTGTCACACCCCAATTCCGCACTATTCAGAATGGTCTGATGAACCGCTAATAAATCAACGGTTCAACGAAGATCTCGAATAGGCTGTGTCCGTTTGCTTAAACCATACACATCCACAACCATAATTAGAGTAAATAAACAATAGTGGAAGTCTTATATATTAAATGAACTGAGAATCTAAGAATGATAATATAAATAAAATATTCAATTATCTTTCATTGATTAAGACATAAGTAAATAAAATAATTAATTACATTTTCTTAATAATCCAGATAAAAATTTAATAAAAAACACAGGAGTTGCACTAGCATGATGAATCATGTGACTCCATCTTCACTTATGCTTCCATTGCCACCACATGCCCGTATGTTGGAGCATTCATATAATCTTCCACTATCATACCTGCATCATCAATTAAAATATTCGAATTCGAAAAGGGTGAGCACACATCACGGTTCAGTGAGCAAACAAAACAATGCAATAAACATATGCATGCATTCAATTCATATCTTTGGTCTGGTTCATAAGTTTGCAATGTGCAATAGAAAGGATAGGTGGCCGCCGCACCTCTATACACGAATGTATGGAACCGCCCAATGGATCAAACACTATTGCCGCCCCCACATGCACCCACCATGGAATAGAGATAGAGCTAAAGTGCTTAGGACCACACCGCATCACACTTCCCCTAATGCTCTACCCATACCAACACGTAAGCCCCTGTTGGCGAGGGCTTGCAAACTGGGCTCGCAACTAACCAATCCTAATGTCAAATAGTGTATCCAAGGCCTCAGCCCAACATCCCTCAATATGTCCATAGAGATAGAGCTAAGGCCCCCCGACAGTGTTAGAGACTACACGGTCCGAGACCACCTCCCCTGATGCCCTACGACTTAATAGTTCTGCTAAGGTAATGGCGATACGACGATGTTAGTGGACAAGACTTGAGTATAGATAGAGCTAGAGTCTGGTGACCAGGATGAACCACAGTGTCACGTCCTCCCCTTGATGCTCCACTCTCATCAAGTACACTAACCACACACATACATTCACATGTCTATTCCTAGCATCATCATCATCATCATGTTATAATAAACAAAATTAGCATGAATAGTAATAACAAGAATAGTGGATGACATGTGATATGCACAATACAATCATACAAGCATAGAATCATTTATGGTATTGGACTCAATAAACGAAAATAGTTTATTATTAGCTAATTAATTTAGGTCTTGTTCCCTCACCTTTGATTGAGCGTAGATCCTCGTTCAAGCTTTATGAATCACTTTTAAATCACTAGGAAGACCTAACAAGTCGATAGATTTTAATTATAATTAATTCCAATATATTTTAAACTAATTAAAATCGTAGGGTCGCAGGTAGGGTAGCAGTTTCTGCGACCCTAGGGTGTAGGGTCGGACGTGGGGTCGGATACCATTCGACCCTACGTGCGACCACACCCTCCCTGGGACTTTCCGAGGGCATGTGGTCGATCATGTGGTCTCGTAGGGTCGGATATTATTCGACCCTACGTGCGACCACACGTATTCTGAGTCGACCTTTAATTTTAAAGTCCATTATTTCATGTTTGGATCCTTTGGCTTACTTTCATGGTCCATTCTATGATTGTTCTATGGCTCAAAACTACAAGTTATACACTATTCATTGTCCATAACGATTTCCTCCATGGAATCTCTTGGAACTTGTCCATGGATGGACGATTTGGGTTTCTCCTAATCCTATGTTCTTCATAACTATTTTAGGATCTCTTATTCAGGTAGGAAATTAGGTTCATACCTATATTCAGAGATTTCTCTGAACTTCCTCATCTTTCTTAGTCTTCTTCTTCAAATTTCCTTCTCTTATTCTCTTCCTTGTCTTTGTCTTTCTCTCACTCTCAATTAGGGTTCTAAAGGAGTGAAAGAGGTTAAGGGACGTCATATTTATAAAGGAAAACCCTTCATAATAAGTCCCAATGAGTTTAGGAAGATCCCCTTTTGAATTAGGAAAGTTTCCTAATTTTCAATTTCTGTCTATCATCGTAGGGTCAGACATAGGGTCACAGAATCCATCGACCCTACGTTTTTCTAGTCATGTGACCCTACGACTAGAAAGTCATGGGTTGGACTTCTGTTGAGGTGGGCTCGACCCTACCTGTTTAGGCATGCGACCTTACCCTCACATTTGCTGTTTTTGGGTTAGACTTCATACCTGGTCTCGTGATTTCTTCACGCACTTGGTCCACTTGGCTCGACCATAATAGGTAGACCTGGTACAAGGTGTTAAGACCAGTTAGTTCGATACGGGTCTTACAATATTTCTTACTTATTTGGAATCAAATTTACAAGATTGGCATGACATGGAAGAATGAAAAACTCCAATCGATTATGGAAGTTTTCAATAAGAGATAACGATGCTAAAGATATGATGAGTTGGTGTAAAAATTTTTCTACTCAAGAATCGTCCATATACAATGAACCTACAAGATTGAAATTTGATTACCAAAATTATCTCCACAAAATCTCTTGTATTCTAATTGTAAAGATTGATTGTGATCTTTATTCACTTGTATATATATGTGATGCTCAGCAATAGAAAAATCATCCAAGAATTTTATTGTAAGTTTTTTTTTAGTTTTGAAGATTTATGAGAGAGTTTGAGTTTTAGTTTCTTCTTTTCAAGTTGTGTTCTTCTTACTTAATTTTTTTTCAAGTTCTAATTTCAATTATAGAACTCTGTAATAGGGTAGATAAAAATAGGTTGTACCCCATTATTAATTTAATCGTAAATTACACAGACACTCCCTCTACTGTAGTGAAAATACACAGAACTACCTTGCTTTTACAAAAGTTACACCGAATACCCCTCTAACAATGCTATCGTACACTCTCACCCACACCGTTACTTTTAACTTAACGGCAGAGGGTTAATTTTTTAAAGACAAAAATACCCTTAAAAAAGCAAAGAAGGTTCATTTGGCAGAGGGTCACTTCTATATGTTTCTTCAGTTCAATTCTATTTCTTAATGGAGAAGAAAGAATTTGAAATCATCTCTCATCGTCCTTAGTGACGGTGGGTTCGATTGAATTGCATCGAAAAAGGTTCATTCGGTACTGTAAATCTCGCCTCTTATGTTTCCGATGGTCGAGTCTTTGCTGTGAAATCAGTGAACTCGAACTCATCTTTCACTTCCCAAATCTAATCGTTAGAGAACGAGATTCAAATCCTCAGATCTCTGTCCTCCCCTTATGTAGTTCAGTACCTTAGATTCAAAGGGAAGATATGCTGTTGGGTTTTGGTTCAACCGCCGACATTGCTAAGCTGGCAGATTCCAATAATCTAAAAGGAGGAAAGAGGCAAGTACAAGAGGTAAGTAAATATTTAGTAAAAGAATAAGATCGAATTGGAACTCTGTAGAAAATCAAAATCATCATCTGATATAAATAAAAAAATATATATAAAAAGGAAAAACAATGGGTGGATGACAGATACGAAAAAGTGTTGGGTTATGGACTCATCACCGCTCACCTACCTAGTCAACATAATCATAGAACTAGGAACCACAACTTCTTCTTAAATGACGCCACTGGGCTCGAATGCGACGCATTTCTTGTGTAGGGTAGTGACGACTCCCAAAGTTGCAGGTGATCATTAATTTCCATAGAGCTTGGCAGCCATGGCTGTCTGCTGAATATGGATCTCTGTGAAGCGATGACTCCCAAAGTCATCTCTTCCACAATGATCTCTGTGAAGCGAATTTATGATTTTGTGCCTGAATTCCCAGCTGAACTTTTGGAGCTATTTTGTTTCTTTAATTTTTTCCTGCAATCTTCTTCTATTCCTATTCGATTCCCTCCTCTTGCAATATCATATCTTGATCCCTTGTAATTGCTGCTTCCGGAGTTGGAGCTACGATCTTCTCTACCATCTCAGCAACCGAAAACTCAATTATGCCTTCCACAAATTCATGAGGGTTCTTCCCTGAAACTGGTTATAATCTAATTAGGAATGGAACCAAAACCCTCATTGGAATCGGAGCAGTCTTTTTTAAGGGTATTTTCGTGTTAAAAAAAAATTCAGCCTCTACCGTTAAGTTGAAGGTAATGGTGTGGGTGAGAGTGTATGATAGCATTGTTAGAGGGGAATTCTGTATAACTTTTGTAAAAGCAGGGTAATTCTGTGTATTTTCATTACAGTAGAGGGGGTGTCTGTGTAATTTACCCTTAATTTGATTTAGGGAAAAAGGCTCCCTTTGTAATCATTTGCACATCGTCTTGGAGTGACAACAAGACGACGATCAACGACAGAAGAATCTTCCAACAAGATAAGTTTTTCTTACATTCTTTTACTTTTAATTTAGTTCATTTCTTGCAATAGATCTGTGGTACTTTATGATTAGTGGTTTTGTAATGAATGGTTATTATTGTTTTTATTGTTTGATTAATTTTTATTTGAAGTGATTAGGGTGTTGATTCAATCAAATTTATTTGGTACGCTTTGCCTTATTTGAGTTAGGATAATAGCGATTCCTCCCTGAGATCGACCCGTTACTGCACTATACCGTGCACTTGCAGTTACATCAACAACAACAACAACAACAACAAAGCCTTATCCCAACTAAATGGGGTCGACTATATGGATTCTTGTCCACCAATCAGCTCTATTCGATGTCAAACTTGAAGCAAGGCCTAAGCTATACATGTCTTTCTTCACCACCTCCCCTAGGGTCATCTTAAGTCTACCCCTAGCTCTCTTAACCCCGTCAATCTGAATCAAATCACTCATCCGAACGGGAGCATCTGACGACCTCCGTTGAACATGGCCATACCATCTCAAACGATTTTCTCGTAACTTATCATGTATTGGCGCTACTCCCAAATCAGCTCTAATACGGTCATTCCTTACCTTATCCTTCCTAGTTTTTCCATACATCCATCTTAATATCCTTATTTCAGCTACACTAAGTTTATCAATATGATGCTTCTTGACTGCCCAATATTCAGCACCATACATCATAGCCGGTCGAATAACTATCCTACAAAATTTTTCTGTAAGTTTTAAAGGAATACACCGATCGCACAACACTCCAGACGTACTTCTCCACTTCATCCATCCTATTTTAATCCTCTGTGAAACATCATCGTCTAAATCACCTTCTTTGTTTATGATTGAACCTAAATACCTAAAATGATCACTTTGCTGTATTTCCCTCTCAAGAATGTTCACCACCTCATTATTCGTCCTTGTGTGACTAAAGTTGCACACCATATACTTCATCTTCGTTCTACTTATCTTAATACCTTTTGATTCCAAAGATGATCTTCATAGCTCCAATTTTGCATTAATCCCTGCTTTTGTCTCATCCACCAAAACAATATCATTAGCGAAAAGCATACACCAAGGAACTTCATCTTGAATGTCTCTAGTAAGATCATCTATGATGAGGGCAAACAAATAAGGGCTTAATGCTGATCCTTGATGTAACCCAATTGCAATTGGGAATTCACGACCTTGACCCCCCCACGATTTTCACATTAGTCACCACATTATAATACATATCCTTAACTATTTTCACATATTTGCTTGAAATGCATCTCTTCTCTAGTACTTGCCAAATTAACTCCCTAGGGACTCTACATAAGCCTTTTCTAGATCGATGAAAACCATATGGAGGTCCTTCTTACCTTATCTACATCTTACCATGAGTCTTCTAAGAAAGTAAATAACCTCTATTTGAGTTAGGATAATAGCGATTCCTCCCTGAGATCGACTCGTTACTGCATGATACCGTATACTTGAGGTTACATAAACAATTAATTTACATCAAGTTTTTGGCACCGTTGCCAGGAAGGCAAGCCGTTATTTTTCCTATTTTAAATAATCAAAGTGAAATTTTTTTTCCATTGGTTTTCATGCTTTTCTTTGCACCTCCGATCCGTTAGGTTGGAACAGTACAATCAACGATCCAATCCTGATCATGATATGGTGTTAAGGGATGCTGGCTATCGAATTATTAAGAGGAATAACGACCAATAGCTTCGACGGTGACAACATTGTTTCTCAAGGTGATTGCGGAAATGACCAGTCTTTAAGGCATTGATCGTCAGGAGGTTTGCATTGACCCTAATTCGAAAAAATCTAGCTTTTCGCGTCAAATTTAGAGGAAAAAAAAAAGAGAAAATTTTGTCAATTAAAGAAATTTGTGCATGAGAGTGTGGACTCGTGATTCTACCAAGCGTTTGATAAGAATCCCATCGTTTACAATGGCTTAACCCAAGACCACACTTAAGGATAGGTTCTACCCTGCTAGGGCAGTACAACCTTCATGTATTCAATTGCCAGCTGCCACAAGTAATAACTATGAATTAAAAACTCAATTCATTACTATGTTTTTCTATTTTCATGGGTTATCTTCAGAGGATGCATACTTGTTCCTCCATAAGTATGAGAAAGTGTGTGCCCTCATTAAGATGCAACAGCTCAGTGATGATGCTGTCAAATTGAGGTGCATCACTTTTTCACTCAAGGATGGAGCTAAAAAATGGCTTTATGGTCTTTTCACAAATTCTATTACATCAAGGGATAAATTTACTGCATTATTCCTTAAAAAGTTTTTCCCTCTTCACAAAACAAATAAACTTCGAAGGGATATAATGCGGTTCAGACAAGAGCTAAATGAGTCTTTTTCACGACTCACGGAGTGGTTCCAAGGCCTACTCCAAGAGTGCCCTCACCATGGTATTGAAACATGATAACTTTGTCAAATTATTTATGAGGGGATAGACTTTCCTACCAAGGAAATGCTTCAGTCTATGTGTCCTCAAGGATTCACTTCCTATGAGGATGCTAATAACGCTTGGAACTTTTTGGCAGATCTCGTAGAAAAAACAAGAGAGTGAGAGTCTGTGTAGGAGATAGACCGCACCCAAAAAGGTAAAAGTTACTTTGTCGATGACATAGCAGCTAAGGATGCACACTTAGATAGTCTTATCAAAAGGATAGAAGCTTTAGTTCCTAGAGACCCTATCCAAAAGCAAGTCCTAATGTGCAATTGATGTCAAACTCCTGGACACATAGTGGAGGAATGCCCTTCACAGGGAATTCTTAGAATGCTAATGTAAGTGCACTGTACAATCCATATAGCAACACTTACCACCCAGGATGGAGAAATCATCCAAATTTCTCCTGGAACCAAGGGAACCATGTGGACCCACCCCAATTTTCAAATCAAGGTTCTCCCGGTCACACCAGGCCATATGCTCCCCTTAGACCCAATTTTATTTCCCAAGGTAATTTTCAGCAACCCCCTGGGTTTTCTAATACGGGTGAGCCGGCCAGACTCAGTGAGTTGGAGAAGAATGTGGTAGCTCTTATGGCAGGGCATACCAGTATGGAGAGGACACTCACCCAATTGGTTACCTTGATGTATGAAAAGAACAAGGGAATTCTGCCTAACCAACCAGAGACCAACCCATGCCATCACCCACAACCAAATAGGTCAAACCCTTAGGTGAATGGCATAGAGAATCAATTAGGGCCTTTCAAACAATGTAATGCAGTCCATGCATTACGGAGTGGCCAAGAGTACCTACAGGATGAAGCACCAAAGAACAAACCCACAGTTACTCCCATTAATGTTCCCCAATCTGAGGCAGCTACTGAGCCTCTTTCTTCAGGTTCTTTTGATATACTTGAAAGACCTAAAGAGACTGTCCCGGATAGAGTTTCTACTCCACCAGCCCCATTCCCATATAGGTTGGTAAACTAAAAGAAGACTGTTCTAGTTGATAAAATTTTAGAGGTCTTCAAATAGATAGAATTGAACATCCCACTTTTGGATGCAATTGATCAAATCCCAATTTATGCAAAAGTCCTTAAAGACTTATACACACAAAAAAGGATTAGTTAAAGTCCCAAAAAGGTATTCTTGACTGCACATTTAAGTTTCCTTCTGAATCATCTTGTGGCAGCCAAATACAAGGACCTGACTGTCCTACCATGTCTTGCATCATGGGCAACACCTTTATTGATCATGCTCTGCTAGACTTAGGTGTAAGTGTAAATCTTCTACTTTATCATGTTTATCAACAATTAGGATTGGAAAAGTTGAAACCAACGTCCGTCTCACTTCAACTAGTTGATCGCTTTATAAAGACTCCTAAAGGAATGATAGAGGATGTTTTATTGAAGGTAGGGGAATTTTTTTTCTATTGATTTTATTGTTTTAGAAACACATCTTGTCTCCAATAGGATCAAATCCCTATCATTTTAGGGAGTCCGTTTCTAGCTACAAGCAATGCACTTATAAATTGCAGGAACGGTCTCATTAAACTGTCATTTGGCAACCAAACTATTGATTTAAATGTATTTAGGTTGGGTAAGCAACCGAATGAGGAAGTACATATGCTTTAAGAGTTCCCTGACCATGTGGAGATCACTTTTGACATTGACTTTGACTCAGAATTCTTGCAGTGTATGGAAGAGTTGGGGGGATTAGATGACACTTTTTCATCAGAGGCATGGAGTATCCACACACCTGTGGAACCTCTAGGACCTCTATCCACTTCCTCTCCAAAGCCCTCAATAGTTGAACCACCTAACTTAGAATTAAATGAGTTACTGTCTACTTTGAAGTATGCCTTTCTAGGACCTGACCAGACTCTTCCCGTTATAGTGCATCTGTTTTGACTTCCAATCAGGAAGAAGAGTTAGTCAAACTCTTACAAAACCACAAGGAAGCCTTAGGTTGGACTGTAGCTAACATCAAGGGTATTAATCTGTCTGTTGTTGATCATCATATACACCTTATGAAAGGTACCAATCCCTCAAGGGAACCTCAGAGACGGGTAAATCCTGTGATGAAGGAACCCATTAAGAAAGAGAATTTAAAGTGCTTAGATCACGGGATCATATATCACATATCTAACAGTGAGTGGGTAAGTCCGGTACATGTGGTACCAAAGAAGTCAGGAGTCACTGTAGTTGCTAATGCTGACAATGAATTGATTCCAACCCGTATCCAAACAGGTTAGAGAGTGTGCATAGACTACAGAAAGCTGAATACGGCAACGTGGAAGGATCACTTCCCTTTGTCTTTCATTGATCAAATGTTTGAGAGGTTGGCCAAACATGAATACTATTGTTTCTTAGATGGATACTTCGGTTACAATCAAACCCCCATTGCCTTAGATGACCAATACAAGACTACTTTCACATGCCCCTACGGAACTTATGCTTACCGGCGCATGCCTTTTAGGCTATGCAATGCCCCTGCCATGTTCCAAAGGTGCATGATGAGCATCTTCTCAGATATGGTAGAGCAATGTTTAGAAGTATTCATGGATGATTTTTCTGTGCATGGATCTACTTTTTCAGAGTGCCTACATAATCTTTCCTTAGTTCTTGCCAGGTGTACGGAGAAAGATTTAGTTTTAAATTTGGAGAAATGTCACTTCATGGTAAAACAAGGCATAGTGTTGGGTCACATCATTTCCAAATAGGGGATCATAGTTGACAGAGCCAAGGTAGAACTGATTGAAAAGCTACATGTTCCCAAATCTGTTAAGGACATTCGCTCCTTTCTAGGACATGTCGGTTTCTATCGGAGGTTCATTAAGGATTTTAGTCAGATTGCTAGTCCTCTCACCTCTTTACTTGCTAAAGACTAGCTCTTTGATTTTAATGATGCATGCCTTGAGAGTTTTAATCAACTCAAAAATGTTTTGACCACTGCCCCCGTCATTTAGGTACCCATATGGACAGAGCCCTTTGAGCTTATGTGTGATGCTTCTGATTTTGCATTAGGAGTTGTCCTTGGGCAACGGATCAATAAGTTGCCCCATGTAATCTGTTATGCAAGTAGGACTTTAAACGATGCACAACTTAATTACACTACCACTGAAAAGGAATTCTTAGCTGTTGTATTTGCTTTAGAGAAATTTCGTACCTACTTGATGGGATCCCATGTCATTGTGCATACAGATCATGCCGCTCTCAAGCATCTCTTGCAGAAAAAGGATGTCAAAGCTCGTCTCATTAGATGGGTTTTTCTTTTACAAGAGTTTGACTTAGAGATTAGGGATAAACTAGGAACAGAAAATCTGGTTGCTGACCACTTATCCAGACTGTCTAATTCTTTGACTGTTGATTCACCAGTCAACGAGTCTTTCCTAGATGAGCAGTTGTTTGCAGTATCTATTGAACCTTGGTTCGTAGATATTGTAAATTACTTGGTAACGGGTGCAATCCCTTCCCATTGGTCCGCCCAGGAGTTGTCACACTCCAATTCTGGTCTAACCAGAATGGTGTGATGAACCGCCAATAAACCAACGGTTCACCCAGGATCTCGTATATGTCGTATCCACCATATCAAACCACACACACATTCCACATCAATAATCAGAGGTAATAAACAAATAAGCGGAAGTCTTACAGATAATGAACTGAGAGTCTAACAGTGATAAATAAGTATTTAATCCAATTATCTCCAAACCACAAGACATAAAAATAAATAATCAATTATATATTTGATATTCAAATTATAACTAAACTTAAGCAAAAACACATTGGTTGTACTCGCATGATGAATCATGCGCATCTTCTTCAGCTTCAACGTCCATCGCAACAACGTGTCCATACGTAAATGCATTCATATATTCTTCAACAGTAGGACCTGCATCATCAACCAAAAATATTCAACGTCAAAATGATGAGCACACATCACGGCTCAGTGAACAAACAAAACAATGCAACAAACATATGCATTCATTCAATTCATATATTTGGTCTGGTTTATAAGTTTGCAATGTGCTATAGATGGTGGCCACCGCACCTCTATACAAGAGTGTGTGAATCTACCCAATGGATCAAACACCATTGTCATCCCACATGCACCCACCATGGAATAGAGATAGAGCTAAAGTGTCCAGATCAAACATCGCCAATACTTCCCCTGATGCCCTACCCATATCAATACGTAAGCCACTATTGGCGAGGGTTTGCAAACTGGGCTCGCAACTAACCAATCATAATGCCAAACAGTGTATCCAAGGCCTCACCCCAGCATCCTTCAATATGTCCATGGAGATAGAGCTAAGGCCCCCCGACAGAGTCAAAGACCACACGGTCCGAGACCACCTCCCCTAATGCCCTACGACGTAATAGTTCTGCTAAGGTAATGGCGATACAACGATGTTAATGGGCAAGACTTGAGTAGAGATAGAGCTAGAGTCTGGTGACGATGTCGAAGACCACCATGCTACGTCCTCCCCCTGATGCTCTACTCACATCCAATACACCAACCACACACATACATTGACATGTCTATTCCTAGCATCATCATCATCATCATGTTATAAATAAACAGAATTAAACATGTATGAATAGTAATAGCAAGAATATTGGATGACATATGAGATGCACATTACAAGCATACAAACATAGAATCAATCATGACATTGGACTCAATAAAAATAAACAGTTTGTTATTACCCAATTAGTTTAGGTCTTGTTCCCTCACCTATTAGCAATACTCGATCTCCTTCAAAGCCTTGAAATTCTCTTTAAATTAATTTAACAACCTAAAAGTTATATGAATTTAAGTTAGTGTTCATATGTGACATGTTACAGTAATCAAAAATCAAAACAGAGCATTGATAGGTGTCTGATTGGTCCTATGGTCTCATACTGTATCAACCTTACTACCTACGGTTGATACCCTATGGTCGCATATGGTGCGATTGTAACTGCGACCATATGATTTCTGAAATCTTCCTGAATGCCTATGGTCGATCCTCTGGTCATGCTAGTCATGCTATGGTTGACCGTAGCTGCGACCTTGAGATTCCTGGTCACAGACTACATGCAATTCAAGTTCTTCCAGGGTCAATTCTTCTGATCTTCAAGGGGGTTTATTCTAAGGTCATCCTATGACCATCATTAGTAGTTTTTTTATGAACCCTAATCATCAAATTCACTACTCATGGTTCTACTTGGGTTTTTCTCAAGGAAATCACATAGATCATAATAGGTTGATATTGCCTATCTTCCATAGAAGTTGTATTCCTTAGAGTTTACATCTCCAGAGATTCGTTTCATACCTTTGCCTATGATAGAGAGCCAATCTCTTCTCAGCAAATTCTTCTCCTTAGCTTTTTCCTCCTTCTCCTTCTCTAGGGTTTACTAATGTTCTAAAAGAGTGAAAAAGGGCCAAGGGATGTCTTTTATATAGAGGAAAACTCTCCATATAGAGTCCTCTTTCAATTAGGAAAACAATCCCTTAGTTTAGGAAAGTTTTCAAAACTCGGAGTCTAATGTCTGATCTGGGTTCTCACGGTCGATCATAGGTCGCATAAACCATTGACCGTGGGGTTATGGATTTGAGATTTTTGTTCCCTTCCTTATGGTCGACCGTATGTGACCTTAGGTATGTTTTCAGTGTTTTTAACTCGATTCTCATACCTGGTTTGTGATTTATCTTCACACGCTCGGTCCACTTGGTCCAGAAACGATGGGAAGACCTGGCACGACACAGTTAGACCAAGTTAGTGGAGTGCAAGTCTTACAGGATATGTATAGATTCTATTCCCAAGTCAAATACTATTTTTGAGACGATCCATATCTATTCAAGAGTTACCCTGATCAGATTATCAAGAGAAGTGTACCTGACCATGAACAACAATCTATGTTGTCTTATTGTTATGATCAGGCGTGTGGCGGCCACTTTGGACCAAATAAGACTGCGGCCAAGGTTTTACAGTCTGGATTCTACTGGCCTTGTCTTTTTAAGGATGCCTTTAATTACTGTAAGGCATGCCTTTCTTGCCAGCCTTTAGGCCACATTACCAAACGGAATATGATGCCGCTCAACCCAATTCTGGTGGTTAAAGTTTTTGATGTTTGGGGCATCGATTTTATGGGTCCATTCCCAAATTTTTTTGGGAATGAGTATATTTTGTTAGTTGTGGACTACGTGTCCAAATGGATAAAAGTTGTTGCTACTAAAACCAATGACCACAAGGTCATCATTAAATTTCTAAGGGAGAATATATTCTCCCGATTTGGTACCCCCCGAGCTATCATTAGCGATAGGGGAAAAAACTTCTGCAACAAACCATTTGAGGCCCTTGTTTGGAAATATGGTATTACCCATAAATTGGCAACCCCTTACCATCCTCAGACCAGTGGGCAGGTTGAAGTGTTCAATAGACAAATCAAGCAGATTTTGGAAAAAACTATCAATTCGACTCGTAAGGATTAGTCCACTCGCCTCGTAGATGTTTTGTGGGCTTATAGAACTGCTTTCAAGATTCTTTCTTGGTTAATCCCCTTACCGTCTAGTGTACAGGAAAGCCTGCCATCTACTAGTCGAATTGGAACATTGAGTGTTTTGGGCAATTAAGAAATTAAATTTTGATTTATCAGATGCTAGCACTCATAGAGGACTCCAGCTCTCTGAGTTAAATGAATTACGAAATGATGCCTATGACAGTGCCCGCATCTCTAAAGACAAGACCGTGGCTTATCATGACAGACATATCCTTCGGAAGTCTTTCACCCCTGGCGACAAGGTTTTGCTTTATAATTCTCGTTTGCATATTTTTCCTGGTAAACTTAGATCCAGTTGGGAGGACCCTTTTATTGTTCAAAATATTCTCTTATCGGGTGCAATTGATATTTTAAATCCAAGTACAGGTGCAACCATCAAAGTGAATGGTCAGTGTTTAAAGTCATTTTTTGAGCTTCTACACAACTCCATTGAAGAGGTCATGGATCTCCATGAGCTTTTTTACATCGATCCTTGATTCAGGGAGTTTTTTTTTTCTTCCGCTTATCCTTGTCTTTTATTTTTCTACATACATTGAGGACAATGCATGATTTAAGTATGGGGGAAGGATTGGGATTTCATTAAAAATATGAATTTTGAGCTTTTATTGTAAATTTTAACTTTTTAACTTTGGTTTTTTGAAAAGTCAATCACTATTTCTATGGTTTTGGCACAAGAGAGGAATGGAAAAAAAAGAGAGAAAAAATATGAAATACAAGTGTTGAAAGCTGATTTTGGGTCTTGGTTACCATTACGTTACAAAGGGTTCACCTTAACGAGAGATATGTTTAAAAGATATAACAAGGTTTCCTAATTGAGATGCAACCTTAGTGTTTGAATCATATGAGGTAGCAAAGCTCAAGTATAGGGGTTTCTTTGTTTTCTTGATCCCAAGTTGAGTGTCTTGCCTAATAGGATGTGTGTGTGCTCTCTTTCCTTAATACCAAAATTAAAGTTTGAAATTTCTATATGAATTTTGTGTGTTTATTCTCTGAAAGCACTCACGAGACACAACTCATCCACTGGGGGTGACCTAGGGGTTTAAAGGCTTGTTGCACGTGCTAAGTGCAATCGTGATTCCTACCAAAGTGAGTTAGGGTTTTATTTTATTTTCTTTTTATATTTTTCTTTGCTCGGGACTAGCAAAGCTCATGTATTGGGGAATCTGATGAACACATTTTATGTGTGAATTCAGGTCATAAAATATGCATCTCTTATTCTATTTATGATGCTTACTGGGTATTTAATATTGTTTTTATGTTTGTAGGGTATAGGTGAAAGAATGAAGAAATTTGAGCTTGAAAAGATCATTTTATGTATTTTTTGTGATCCTGTCCAGTTAACTCACCCAGTGAACTCAGCAGTCGGGCGTATAGATGAATTTTATGAGGAGAGCCATGAATTTTGTGTATAAGATCAATCTTGGACCAAGTCAACGAGTGGCCCAATCTCATGTGAAAAATTTCATTCACTTGAGAAAATATTCCTTATTTATTTGGAATCAAATTTACAAGATTGACATGGCATGGAAGAATGAAAAACTCAAATCGATTATGGACGTTTTCAAGAAGAGATAACGATGCTAAAGATATGATGAGTTGGTATAAGATTTTTTCTACACAAGAATCGTCCACATACATGTTAGCACCCCATTTTTGGCATTACCAACTGAACAAAGTCCTACTGGTGTGTGGACAACAAAGGAAGAGAGATGAGTAAAAATTTGGGTTTTTTTTACTATGACCTCGAGGTAGTTTTTGGTGGGTCCCACAACAAGGTCATAGGCTGTAATCTGCATGAATGCATAGGTCATGGAATTATCTTCAAAATGAGACCAGAATTGCTCAATTCTGATATCAAATGAAGAAGATATGGTCATTTTAGTCGGATGATACATACAAGGGAAGTTCCTGAATTTATCATAAATAATCCCAGGGACTTCCATGCAAATTATCGTAAGTTGGATTGTTTGAATTTTAAATCATCATATCTTGATCATTCGACATCTGAATCATATGGTTTAAGTATCAATGTTCTTTATTTTCAGTCTTTTTCAAAATGGACGTGAAGAATCCCAGGTAGAGGTCACCGGTGGGTCCCATGCAAGCTTGCATGCAGAATTATCGATAGAACTTTATTTCTTCATATCTTGGCCGTTATACTTCCGATTCAGATGATTCAAAGGCCATTATTCCTCATTTTCTATGTTCTGTAAAGTGGACGTGAAAAATTTGGGACAAAAATCTTCGAAGGGTCCCATGCAAAATTACATATTGAAATGACCATTTAATATTTAGAAATTCATATTTTGGTCACCCCACATCCGAATCAGTTGATTCCAATTTCATTATTCCTCATTTTTAGTGCTTTACAAAGTGGACGTGAAGGATTTTAGGCAGAGGTCTCTGAAGCATCCCATGCAGAGTCGTTAGCCGAATTATCATAAAATAGCTTGTTCAAACTTCAGAAATTCATAAGTTGGTCATTTTATTTCCAAATGAGGTGATTCAAGCTCCAATATTTCTCATTTTTAGCGTTCTACAAAATGAACGTGGAAAATTTGGGGTAGAGGTTGTCGAAAAATTCCATGCGGAATGACAGCGAAAATGGCCCATGAAATGATAGAGAGAAAAACCAATTTTGGCCCAACCCAGCTCAACCCATATCAGTTTAACTCAGTCAACCCAAGCCAGTCTCAACCCGATTCAAATCAGTTCATCCATGTGCATAGTTTTTATATATATTATATATTGTATACTATATCTATTATATATTGGCCCAACCCTAATTTTTATTTGAAGTGATTAGGGTGTTAATTCAATCAAATCCCTTTGCTACGCTTTGCCTTATTTGAGTTAGGATAATAGCGATTCCTCTCTGAGATCGACCCATTACTGCACGATACCGTGCACTTGCGGTTATATACACAATTAACTTACATCAATTACTATGTTGTTTACTGCATTATTATGTGTGAGCATGTAGACTAAGGATTAATTAACTGCCAAGAACTGTAGATATAGCTGGTGTACCCACCGGAGTCCTCTTTGACTTTAGGGCTGCACATTTTTTTGTCTCTATATCCTTTGGGAAGAAATTGGAGTTACCTATCAAGCCCTTGACTCCGAGCTTGATAGTTCGCTCTCCATTGGGATTAGAAGTGGTTTTGAGCGAATGGTATGGGCCGTGCCCAGTTCACATTGATGGGTGTAGAGGTAAATCTGGTTCAAACCGAGATGGTAGACTTTGTCGTCATCTTGGGGATGGATTGGTTAAGCCGGCATTCGACTAATTTATTATGTGCTGAAAAGAAGCTCGCTTTCAAGGACGATAGTGGAAAGGAGTTCAGCTTTATAGGAACTAATTTACCTAGGAAGCGGAAGCTTATTCTCTCTGCTCTCAAAGCTAAGAGATGCCTAGAGAAAGTAGGAGTTGGATACCTAGTGTATATGGTTGACGTTGCTGCAGAGGTGCCAAAGATGGAAGATCTAGTTATGGTATGAGAGTACCCAGATGTATTTCCAGAGGATCCACCCGGACTACCTCTAAACAGGGCTACAGAGTTCTTGATAGACCTTATGCCAGGGTCGACGCCGGTGTCTAAGGCACCTTCTAGGATGGCCCCTACAGAGTTGAAAGAGTTGAAGACCCAACTACAAGAATTACTAGATAAGGATTTCATACGACCAAGTTTATCACTGTGGGGAGCACCTGCATCGTTCGTGAATAAGAGGGATGGTAGCGTACGCCTATGTATCGACTACAGAGAGTTGAACAAGTTATCCATCAAGAACAGATACCCTTTGCCTAGGATTAACAACTTATTCAATCAGTTGTAAGGTGCAAAAGTTTTCTCAAAGATTGATCTTAGATCTGGGTATCACCAACTGAAGATCAAGGCTGGAGATATTCCAAAGACTGCTTTCAGGACAAGATATAGGCACTACGAGTTCCTCGTAATGTCGTTCAGGTTGACCAATGCCCTAGCATCATTTATGGAGCTGATGAACCGAGTGTTTCATGACATGTTGTATACTTCGATTATCGTACTCATTGATGACATATTGGTCTACTCAAAGGACAAGGATACGCATGCAACACACTTGAGAGCAGCCCTACAACTATTGATAAGAGAGAAACTCTATGCAAAATTCAATAAGTATGGATTTTGGCTAAAGGAAGTGGCTTTCTTGGGTCACATAGTATCTGGAGACAGAATTAAAGTGGATCCAAGCAAGATAGCGGCCATCGTAGGATGGGAAGCACTGAAGTCAGTTGTTGAGATTCATAACTTCCTGGGTTTGGCTTGTTACTACAGGAGATTTGTGGAAGACTATCCAAGGATCATCGTTCCACTCACCAGGCTAACCAAGAAATGAGAGAAATTCATATGGACAGATGAGTGTGAGAAGTGCTTTCAAACTCTGAAGTCAAGACTCGTCTTTGCATTTATCTTGACCATTATTGCACCAGGCCTGTCATTCACTCTATATACGGTTGCATCGGGTTTGGGACTTGGATGTGTATTGATGCAAGGAGAACAAGTGATCGCCTACGCTTCAAGACAGTTGAAGGAGCATGAGAAGAACTACCCTACGCATGATCTGGAGTTGGCAGCGATCATTCATGCGATTAAGAATTGGAGGCATTACCTGTATGGTGAAAAATTTCAAATCAAGTCCGATCACAAGAGTCTGACATACCTTTTCACTCAAAAGGACATGAATATGAGGCAAAGGAGGTGGTTGGAATTGTTGAGAGATTATGATTGTTACATCTAGTACCATCCGGGTAAGGCAAACGTTGTGACTGATGCCTTAAGTAGAAAGTGGGCGTCGAAACCCGATGCAGGACCTAGTATAAACGCTGCACTGTGTTCTGCAATCTTTCGCTTTATAGAGAATGATGAGTAGTACATACCAGAGTCAGCAGAGGATCCAGTAGAGCAAGGCTTGATTCAAAAGTTCACGCTTATGTTTGCAGCTTTAAAGATCTTGTCAGATTTGATAGATGAGGTAAAAGCAGTAATCCTACAAGATCCATACCTCAGGATAGTGCAAGAAGATCTAGAGATGGGTAAAACCAACCATGACTTCACTTTAGATGCAGACAAGGTACTCAAGTATCGTGGACGATTGTGTATACCTGAGAGTGAGAACTCAGACATCAGAGACAGAATCATGACAAAAGCTCATTATACCCCATATTCGGTACATCGAAGAAGCACTAAGATGTACCATGATCTAAAAAGACTATATTGGTATAGGGGTATGAAAGAGGATGTGGTTCGGTTCGTCTTCCAATGTTTGAATTGTCAGCAAGTGAAAGCAGAAAGACAAAGACTAGTTGGGTTACTACAACCACTACCGGAGCCAGCATGGAAGTGGGATTATATTATAATGGATCTCGTCACCGACTTATCCTTGACGCCAAGGTTAGTGGATGCAGTTTGGGTATTAGTAGACCGACTTACTAAGACAGCGTGCTTTATCGCTGTCAGACCTCAGAATACCATGGGCAGGTTAGCCAAGCTATACGTGGATAACATAGTCAAACTTCACAATGTGTCGGAGAGTATAGTATCTGATAGAGATCTCTGTTTTACATCCAAGTTCTGGAAAGGATTACAGAAAGTCATGGGGACCAAGCTGAAATTCAGTACAGCTTTTCATCCTTAGATAGATGGGCAATCATAGAGAATTATCTAGATCTTGGAGGATATGCTCTAAGCATGTGTAATAAATTTCAAGGGAGCTTGGGATGAGAAGCTATCGCCCATTGAGTTTGCTTATAATAACAGTTATTATGAGACACTCTATGGAAAGAAATGTTGGACACCTTTGTTATGGAACGAGGTGGAAGAGAGAATGATCGTAGGATTGGAGTTCGTAAAATAAATCTATCGAGCTATTGATCAAACTAAAGAAAGGGTAAAGACAGCTAAAGTTCGACAAAAGCATTACGCAGATAATAGACATCGAGATTTGGAGTTTGCAGTGAGGGATAAGATATTTCTGAAGATATCACATGTGCGAGGTCTAAAATTGTTCGATAAAAAGAGGAAGCTATACCCCAGATATGTGGGACAATACGAGATACTGACCAGATGTGGTAACGTGGCGTATCAGCTGGCACTGCCACCATCCATGTCAGGTGTTCATGACATGTTCCATGTGTCATTACTGAATAAGTATGTTAGGGACCCATCGCACATCTTGACAGCAGACCCACCAAACTTGACAGAAGATTTGACATTCAAGGTGGTACCAGTGATGTTTACAAGCTGAAAGGTACAACACCTCTGGAACAGAGAAATCCATTACGTCAAAGTGCAGTGGAAAAGCCAAGATGTAGAAGAAATTACATAGAAGGAGGAGAACACGATGCGAAAGGAATACCCCAACATTTTCAATGAAGAAGTTACATGTAAATTTCACGGCCGAAATTTCTTTTTAAGGGTGGGGGAATTGTAAGACCTACATGCAAATTTTGGGGATAAAATTTCTTTTAAGGATGGGGGAGTTGTAAGACCCGCACTCTAAGAATTCAATCTAAACCTATATTTCGTGTCATGACAGGTCTTCCAATCATAACTGGACCAAACGGGACGAGCGGATGACAAACAACAAATCTAGGTACAAAGATAGATGAAACTAATTTAGGAATTTCATACTGGTCTCACATTCCGGTCTACCATACCGATCGATCGGTATGTCTGCACGGGCAGACTAGTTAGATTTGAAAACGGATCTTAGTGGGTCCCGTCTTCCAAATCTGAATCTTAGAGACTTACCTTACTTAGGAAACTCTTCTAAAACCTACCCTAGTCTATATAATGACTCCTAAAACTCTTTAGATCCTCTTTGTTGACTCTCACAAATCCTAGAGACGAGAAAGAGATATGAAGAAGAGAAAGGAGTTAAGGAAGGTTGCAGAGGAGATTCTTTTAGAAGAAGAACGCCATAGTTTATAAACCAACGGTAAGTGTTGTACCTCTCTCTAGTTTTAGGTTGTTTTAGATGTTGATCAGTACCATGCAATTCGCCATTAAACCCTAATTCATTCGATGAACCCTAGATCTAAACTCTAAATCAAGGTTCATCAGAATTAGGATTAGAATGGGTGATGAAACACATCAGAATACATTGCTCATGCCTAGAATGCATAGGAGGAACCCTATAATTCAAGTTGGAAGACCGATAGAAGACGAACACCAAGTTGGTGGTCTTATGAAGGCATACCGATCAACCATACCGGTGGCACTATGTGCGACCGGTATCTCTCGGGAAGGCTCCCAGAAGTGTCCGATCGACTATACTAGTCATACCACTTACAGTGACTTGCGACTGGTATATGTGACTGGTATGTACAGAAAGAGGTGTTTTGATCCCAGTTGGTTTTCAACCAACGTAAACCCTATGGAACTAATTCTAACCAAACCCAATTGGTATGTAGGACATTTTGACAGCCAAGTTGGACTCTATAACGTAGAGGAATCTAGCAATCAAACGTCAGGTAAGGAAATTGGACTTAAACCCTAATTAGTTAATAATAGTAAAACGTTGTTAATTATTCTTGTTTCTGTAGAGTGTTGTTTGTGCATATTCACATGTCATCTTTACTTTCTGCTATTATTCTGTTCATGCATATTCGTTATGCTAAGATGTGATTGTTAGGCATGTAAATGTTTTTATTATGTGTAGATCGAGAAGGGCCTGGGGTCTTAGATCATTCCTCACACTAGCATCTTTTCGTATCGCTACTATCTTAACATGCTTAGTACTGGTAGGATATCAGGGGAAAGACGTGGCATTGTGGTCTATTGCCTAGCCACCAGACTCGAGCCCTATCTATGCCATAGGGAGCTGTGCTGGGATAGGACATTGGATACTGTGATGACATATAGGATTGGTTAGTGACGAATCCATTTGCAAGCCCTTGTCAATAAGAGTATAGGTATTGGTACAATGTAGGGTATCAGGGGGAGGACGTGGGATTGAGGTGCCGCCTGCCCACCAGACTTTAGCTCTATTTCTATATCGGAGTGAATGATGTGGGGCGACAACGGTGTGTAATCTGTTGGGCGTACTCATACTTTCGTGCATAAAGGTGTGGTGGCCACAAAACCTTACTATAGCATTGTACAAGTATACCATACCAATTGTGAATGTTCCTCATGTATATTGCTTGTTGCATTGTCTGATTTTTTTACTGAGCTGAGTTGTGAGCTCACCTTTTGTATATACACCATTTTTAGATGTAGATGCAGGTTATACGGTGGAAGACTTTGTTGCTGCTCTAGTGTGTGGAACTGTAATTACTTTGGATGTGCAAACAAGGGAGGACGAGCATGACAAATCATGCGAGTGCCCTTATTGCGTGTACCTCTAGGATATTCCTGGTTTATTTTTTATTTTTTCAATTCACTTATATGACAATGTAAAGATACTTTTTTACGTTTTGATATTTGGATAATTGGATAATTTATTTATTTATCAATAGAATACTCAGTTCGTTTAGTAAGACTTCCGATGTATTATTATTATATTATGATTTATGGTTATGTGTATTGGTTGGCTGTTGACACGATCTTATTGAGATCCTAGTGTGAGCCTTTGGTTTAGTGACAGTTCACTCATATTTCTGGTTTAGGCAGAATTGAGGTGTGACAAATAAACCTCTACACCTCTATCCACCTCACAAAGTGTTTTCCTTTGCTTTCCCTTGCATTGCCTTGCCTAGGGTTTTCCCACAGAGACAATATATAGAATTCATAGAAACCCTAATTCGACACAATTACAAATTAATCTTTGTACATGTAATTAGTTGTCTCAAACTCAAATACAAATATAACTCCAATAACTGTGTGGATCTCACATAATACAAGACACAACCCAACACACTTTTCAATCCAAAATAACCAAAACATTAACACAAATTTCACTCATGTGAAAAAGCTTCAAAAACATTTGAAAAGGCATCTTACTCTTCCAAAATAGAGTTATTTTACAAAAAAATATAACAAGTTTATTGAGTTCATCTTCATTGCCATGGTTTATCAAGCAGAGATGGAAAGCTCTTAATAATATTCCCATGATTCAAATAAGAGTATATCATTGTTTTAGAGAAATTAATACTCTTGCTGACATGCTTGCTAAGCAGTCTGTCTTTGATCGGATTTCTAAAGTATGAAATTGCTGTCCTGATTTTGTGGTGAGAGAGATTATATGAGATACCTCACATAGAACTAGATATAGATTTAAATAGTTCTATCATTTATCGTACATGATTTTGATCGATATGGGGTTTTGCTCATGGCAATGCCGTAGGTGGGATAGACGAATATAAGACTTGTTACATTTCTTTTATCATATTAATACCATTTGCTGACTTCTAGCAAAAAAAAAAAAAGTGGACGGCCAGGGAGAGAGAGACTGGAGTGCGAGAGATGAAGTTCAAAGCATTCCTTACGGACAATGGAGTTGCTCTTCTAGAGAAAAGTGAGTTTGCAGAGTAACATAATACGATCTTCTTATCTGTGCTGTAGACTTATGTGGTTTTGAAATTTGAATGAATCGATTAACAAGTGGTTATTATCATGTGGAAATGACAGGATTCCTGCCGGCGCTGGACAAGATGGGAAGGGTTTGTCACCTATACCTCACCAGAGAGAACGCAATGTTCCTCCACAACCTTCTCAACGGCGATGGCGTGCAGTCCATCGCCCAATTCCGCAAGGAATCTCTCTTCGACGACTATCGAATTTCCAGCCAGAACGACGACCGTATCGCCTTCCTTGTTGATCTCGGCCTCCTCCATCGTGCCCTACGCAGTAGCGTCAACATCAGCATCCAGGGCGCGGGTGCCACCACCGGCGGTGCTGCTGCCTCCTCCAATCGCCTCCAGATCAAGCTTGTCAAGAAGAAAGCCCCAAATTCTCGCCAGCCCATGCCTTTCCTCACCTTCGAGACCAAGGTTTTATATAATATGTTCTTCTTTCCTTTTTGTTCTGATATTCGGTTGTTCTTGGCATGACAAAATTTTTGCTGCTCCACCCTACCAAGTACTCGATGAAAGAAACATTGTCACATGAATCGCACGTTACGTTTCAACAGTAGTATCACGAAACTAACAAATGACTCCTGGGTTAGTGATAATCTCTAATTTGATATCCGGAAATTTCTGATCTTCTCAACTGAATTGGTTATCAATTAACCCTTTCTTGTGTTATCTGTTAAATGCGTCGTTTTTGTGTCCGCGTATTACTTAACTCCCATAGACCTTAGTTTTTTTCCAGTTTTCAAATAAAACAACACCACAGCAGGCCAAGAGAAGATAATGGGTTCCCATTGGTGGTGTTGATGCAGATGGAACCCAATGAGCTTCTTTTAGTGGAAATAAGCCATGGGTTGAGTTCTACACATGTTGGGCCTTTGTTCCTGTGGGATTTCATTGTAAACACTTTAATGAGCCTAAACTATGGGTAGAATGTAGGAGTATGGAATTAGTGTGTTAACATCCCAAGTCTAGTTAAATAGGATCGGACTCCTCTGAAGCACCCTTAGGTGCAAGGATAGAGCACGATTGACACATGGAGTCTAACGCATCCGATTATCATGGATCCAAACCTGCAAAATAAGGAGGTAAGTGAATGCTGTGTTATATCAAATTGAAAAAATGGGAAAAAAAATAAAAATAAAAGCTCGATCGTTTGTAAGAGATTGAGGAAAACAAGAACCCAAGAGCAGCAAAATTTTTTTTGCCGGAGTCCTTTGCTACTACAACTGCTGGCCGGCTGGACTTGTTCTCTATCCCGTTCGTTCTACCGTCGGAGATAAGCATTCACGACCTTAAATTTATCGATTTGCTTGAACTTGCTGTAGGAAACCCTCATTTGACGGCAACTTCTTGTTCATGCTTCTTTTCTCTTCTCTCCACCTATAATCTTCTCTCTCCATTTTGACTCTCCATGAATTCTGCAGTCACAATTTCAAAATTCCTTATGGTTGCCATTGAAAAAAAGAAAAAGAAAAAATTTCATATACATCCCAACAAAGATTGCTAACATCATTTACACCCACAAGATTATAAAAACATCATCTAGGTCCACTTAACTGACGGAAATCACAAAAATTGTTGATATACAGTTTTACCCTTCATAAAAAATTAAAATGTTATGTTGATTGACTAATTTGACCTTCAAATCAAACTTTTATTTTTTCTCCTTTCTCTCAAATTAGGGAGATTAAATAATATCTTATGGGCTGTAACCTCTCGTCAGAAACAGAATAGGTGGAAAGAAGAGTGAAGAAAGTGATTATCAGAATGGGGACAGGCGATCTCTCCTGTGTTGGTTTTTGTCTGTCCCGCGTGACCTTATGAGAGAATGACAAGGTTTCAGTCATGAGGGAACGGCGGGGTTGGGATTTGGGAAAACAAAGAAAGGTTACAAGAGAGAGAGCAACTCTGGTCACTCACCGCCTCTCTCTCTAAAACAACCTTTCTTTTTTTTCTTCTAGCACCTCTCTCTCTAAAACAACCTCTCTTTTTTTCTTCTTCCAGAGCCTCTCTCTCTCTAAACACTCACATCTCTTTTTTTCTTCTTCCACCGGCTTCTCTCTCTATGTCTCTCTTTTTTTTTTGGAAGTGAGGTGCTGATTAGGTTCTGGAAATTGTAGAAAATTTTCTCCAGCCGATTCAATTTCCGCCGTGAGTGAGTTGCAGAACATAAGTGCTGCTGATTTGCCGATGCCTTCAACTTCTTCTTCTTTCCAATCTACTTCATTTTCTTCACTTCTGCTCAAATCAATTTCAGTTTCATGCCAAGTTCTTTGGAAACAATCACCGAAAAGGTTCAGGTCACCAATGATTTGGAGGGCTCTGTTCGTCATTGCAACCATACTAGTCTTTTCAATGCTTCTTCCCTTCTTCAACAACTTAAATAAATACAGATCAAATTATAAGGTTTCTTCAAACCCAAGATATGGAATGAAGATAGATATTTAGAAATTAAAGAAAAAATCAGAAATCATAACCACCAGCATAGTCATATCCACTCTTATCGTCTAAAGGGTCGATGTTCCCTTTCTGTTTTTTTTTTCTATATTTTTATTTCAGCAGTGGCTTCACAGGGAATAAATGCCATCGGTAGGGGTAGTGGCGGAGATTAGGAGTACGCACGACCTGAGGGTAGAGAGAGAGAGAGAGAGAGAAAGAGAGAGAGATGGTTGGTGGTAGCGGAAGTATTGGGTCATGGAGAGAGATGAGAAACCTTACAAGGCAGGTGATGTCAAGAGATGGTTCGGTGTTCACATCGTTGTTGATCATGTCAGTAGCAAGTACAGCTTACATGTTTGGTCTCTACTCCGACGTCATCAAAACATCTCTGAGCAGAAGAGGAAAGAAAAAGAAAGAGACAAGAAGAAGAAGAAGAAAATGATAAAATTGTCTTTTACCTCTACTCTAAGGGTAGTATTGTCTATAAAAAGTTTTATTTCAACTGACATCAGCAACTAACGAAAATTTGTGGACGGAATGGGCTTATTTGATTAACGGTGCAAAGATTTTGGGTGGTAGGTGATGTTTTTGCAATCTTGTGGGTGTAGATGATGTTAGCAATCCTCGTTGGGATGTATATGAAATTTAAAAAAAAAAAAAAAGAGAAGTCTTAAGAAGCGTTTGTAATCGTAACTATCATAAATTGATGTCTTGATTTGACCCATTAATTGTACATTTGCAGCTTTCATTTAGATACAAAAAGCTATGGGCTAGATAGAGTTTTTAGCCTTATTAAACTCATCGTTGAAAGATTGAATGGGCTGTAAAGGAGATGGTTGTAACCCTCAAAGGGAAAATACCCGTTGAACATATCATATAGATTTGCTTTTTTTTTTTTTTTTTTCTTTCTAGAAGTTGTTGAATTGGGAAGAAAATGAGAGGAGATTGAGTGGGTTTGGAGAGAGAGAGAGATATGAATTTGTTCGTGACTGGTATGATAAGATTTTCTTTCAAGATTAGAGAATTGGAAAGATGCACTTGAATGAAAATTTGAAGAGGAGATGGGGAATTTTTGGCAAAAATAGCCATTGTTGCCGACAATGATGAGATTGATGATTGGGGGTGATGAATTTGAGATTTCGGTCCAATATTTCAAAAGCTAAACAGGTTTAATGATTTGAGATAGTTAATATGGGAATCTTGAGATTTAGTCTTGAGGGAACGATCGAGGGATTGCTCGAGGGAGCAACGACAGGGAGGGGGAGGGAGGAGAGAGGGGGAGGGAGGAGTATGGGAAGTTTGACAGGAGTTGTGGGAGGAAACAAAGTGCAGGGAGGGTGTGAGGGAGGGCGGAGGCGAAAGGTCGGTCGATATTGTAGGTAAGTTTCATGTAAGGTTGAGAGAGAACAAGTCCGGCCGGCTGGCCAATGTTGCTGTTGAAACTGAGCTGGTTGACGTGTGCTGATGTGTCTCGTCTCCTGCAAGAAAGAAAAAGTTATCGGAGGTTGGACTGGGTAGTTCGGCGACCACTCCGACGATCAAGTCAGTAGCAGAGCATAATATGGAGCTTATGGGAAGAATGTAAGCTCTTTAGAGTGGGAAAAACCTGAGTATTCTCTTAGTGGAAGATGGTGAAGTTTAAGTCCTTATTCTTGTGATCGTCAAGTGTTTATATAGGATGAATTCCTATAATTTAAATCGGATACGTTGTTAAGTGATTGAGTTGGATAAGGAAACGTATTCCTCTGATGAATCCAAACTGGTTACGTCCTGCAACTGTAGGATGAAGAACGGTTAGGAGAAGTCGCAACTACCGACCTTCTAAGTGGTTGGCATATATCTGCCTCGTGGAAGAGTCCTATTCCAATTCCGACTCCCAGCGTCGTGGTGTATAGTGACTATCTAGCACTCGCCTTGAACCGACTTAGAAACCTAACACGTACCAGCTTGCTCGTCCTTCCTCTCATTGTACGGAAGCGCTCTGAGGATGCCATGTGTACAGACATGTGTCATCCTCCTAACGTAACATGTGTGTGACCACGTGTCGACTTCTGATTGATGGTCAAAATACGGTATCAACAATTGCCCCTTGCTTCTTTGGACTCATCGAGTTCGAAGGAGCAATCCCAATATCCAGGCGTATTTCACCCAACTTGTCATGCCGAGCTGTAGGAGTTTTGAAATCATACTTCCTAAGTCGGACCCTTGTCCAAGCTGGAATAACAACATGCCCCGAGCTGCAGTGAACCATATGCTTCCTTCAGGACGAACATCAAGTCGGCGCCGTATCTGTCCTCTTTGTGGGACACAAGTCGGATGAACACCCAACTTCTAATTCATCGACTCTTCCTTTCCGATTTACGGCTTGGAAGGATAACCCCGGGTTGAAGCCGATATTTGGTGGACTCTGCCCATTAATTTCAAGGGGTAGAAGAGTTGTAAAAGCCAGTTTTTGGGGGAACTCAAAAGATATTTCTGAATATCCCGCTCACCACGATCCCATGGTGGCTAGATTTTTGTAAACTTTAAACGACATCTCCTAGACAGCCGCCACACGTCCAGCAAACCACTTATATCATGCCACGATAGACCCAACCATACGATAGTGACGTAGGCCTGCGGCGTTGTCTTCCCCTTTCAAAACATTTCATTAAATGCGTTGAGGGTTTCCACCAATTGGAGTGTGGAGTTTATCGATCTTCTCTGACAGAGGCGGCGATCGAAGGCGATTCGGCAGCTTCCATAATGATGATGCTCGGACTTCAATCCTTTCAAATCCGAGATTTTTCTGTTTGAGGAGAGGTTTAAAAGGACTGCTAAGCGACGGCCAAACATTTCTACTCTCGCGAACTCCACGCATTCGAAGCAGCGATGTTCCTTCATCTTCTTCAATCTCAAGTCTGCAACTCTACCAGTAAGTCATTTTCTTTTGTCTTTTATGGCTCGCATGTTTCCTGTTTGTTTTATCGTCATGGGACTATTTATTCTGACCCCACACCACCTATTTTTGGTTGGTTAGAGGAAAAGCAAATTGCTTTGGGTTTGGAGGGTGCTCGGTTGCCATCTGGATTATCAATATCCCCAGCTTTACCGGCGAGACCAACTGTCCCCGGCGTTACAATAACGGCGTACTATGAGAGAGAAACTTTGCCTTGCGCCAAAATGGTGACTCCTGTAGGATTAGCAATCCCTCCCCCCAGTGATGTGGTAGCTGCGGAATACAGATGTAAACTCAAGGAGCAACAACTCTCGCAGCTATCAACCGAGTTCAGGTTCCCGGACCGGTATTATTGTAGGATTCCTGTCAGTGGCGAATCCATCTGTGCCCCTAATGTAAAAGAAATGTGTTTGTGTACCGAGTCCTTAACTCCGGGTTCAAATTGCCAGTCCCCCTGGAGGCCGTCAAAATAGTAAAGTACTATGGACTGGCTCCAGCCCAGCTTTCCGCGAACTCTTGGTCGATGATCATCGCTTTGTAGTCTTCTTTCGCCGACTTAACAGGCCGGCCACTGTAGAGTTATTTAGATATATGTTCCTCCTCAACCAGTATGACCCCAAGAGAGAAGAAGACGGGGTGGTACTTCTTCAACAAACAGCCCATAGCTCACTCCGTTTTGGGGACTAAAAGGTCCTCGATTCCCCCATGGCAGAAGAAGTTCTTTTTTTTGGGCTGCAAGGATGAGAAAAGGATGCCCCTAGTCAAGTTTGGCACTTCTCGGATGTCACGTTGATGAACACGCGGCCAACGTTGAACTCGTATGATAAGGAGAGTTATGACTTGGCCAAGATGGGGGTGCCCATCGATGGTAGTTTCCTTATGTCTTCCCTCCTCCAGTGCTCGGTGACTTGGGAATGGGGGATGATGGATATGACGAAAGGCCCCTCTTGAGGTCGTCAAGAGTGCTGAAGGTAGGTGGGATAACCCAGGTAAGATTGATGTAATATATGATGTGCTGACTTACACTTATTGATTTGTTAACCGACCTTTTTTTTATATATTTATTTATTTTTTATTTTGCAGTGGGAAAGATCAACCTCGATCTGGATGAGGTCAGGAAGTTACGGACTCGAAAGAGGCCCGCGAAGACTACTACAACAGTTCCCCAAAGCAGGGGAATAAGATTAAGTCTACCTCACGCTCCTCCTTCCTTATGAACTTGGACACAGAGCAGTGGTCTGAGGAAGAAAGGGGCGAGGCGCAGGACCATACAAAGGCAAGGGAGAAATCCTTGGTCACTTCTGAGTCTTCCGCGAAGGATGATTTTGCAAAGACATTCCTCCTTCTGCTCCGACTTCTTAGAAGGGCGATGACACTCCTCCCCCTGCTCCGATCTCTGAAGAAGGCATCAACACGCCTTCGAAGTCTTCGAAGTCACCTTCAGGGGCGCCATCAAGCTTGGCTCCCATCACTCTGTCAGGTGTTGAAACGACTTCAACTTCCAAGACAGCAGTCAGATTGACCCCGAGTGCTCTATCTCCAATCGACCTTACAACTCTTACTCAGGATACGGGGGTCCCGTAGTTGGGTTCAGGTAATGCCAATCGTTGCCCCTCCGTTGGACATCAAAGAAGGCTCCTGGGGAGGGAACCTGGATTTCTCCAGGATCCGTGAGTCCTAATGCTCCGTACTGGGCGAAATGGTTATTCAGTACCTCGGCTCGTGGGATAGTCACCGAAGGTGGCCTACCAGCTGCTTGAAGGGATCTACTTACCGAAGGACATCGAGTTCTTCGAAAGTCAGCCGAGTAAGGAGCTCATGAAGACGAGTGAGATGAGTCGTCATTTCTCTTAACCGTCTTTTTATCTCGCTCTTTTGTGTTATTCTTTTCTAACACTTTGTTCCTTTGCAGTTCGTGAACTCGATGAAGGTCCCCATGCACCGCCATGTAGACCTTATAAGGAGTCTTCACTCATACGAGAAGACGACAGAAGAAGCCCTAAAGGTTCGTAGGGCCTAGTCAGAGAAAAACGAGTCCCTGACCAAGGAGCTACAAGACATTAAGGGCCAAACTGTCGACGAACAAGAAAAGGGCAGAGTCTGAGATTGCCTGACTAGAGTCCGAGCTATTGGCCGAAAAGAAGAGAGTCGACAATCTTGTCCTAGAACAGCCCGTTTGAGCACTGAGCTGGCCACAGAGTGGAAGAGGGGCAATGATGCTGTCTCTGAGAAAATGCGTCTGGAATTTGACCTGACGGCCCTGAGGAGGGCCAAGAAGAAGGTTGACAAGGTGGTTTCCGAGCTCCACCACCAAGCACAAGTGGCAAATAAAGGCAAAAAACACCACCTGGAAGACACAAGAACTCTAGGCCAGCATTCCAGGAAAGATTAGTCAGGCGCTCGACGAGTTCAAAGCCTCTGACGCTCCGAGGGTTTATGTTGGTGAGGCACCCGAGATGAAGTCCTTCTGGCACGAACTCTGCATGAGTGCCTACATCCAAGGGGTCCATAGTCTGCAATTATGTACGCAAGGAGACTGGGTCGGACTTCGACTTTTCGAAGTATTCCTTGGACATGGATGCCCCCACCGATGATGATGAAGAAGAAGGACGCTTCCTAGATGGCCAGGTCCTTGAAGAAGTCCCCCAAGCCCTTGGAATTGCTCAGGATGCAAGTTTGGTGTCTCTCCCTAATACTGAGGGCAAGGTTGCTGAGGGTAAGACCAGTCCAGCCTTGGTCCCCATTGAAACTAGGGTGACAGCTCAAGGCGGCGTCGACTTGGAGAGGGCTCAAAGCGGTCAGGAAGTTAGAGCCCCAGTAGACACCGTGGTCGAGGCTGCTGGAGGAGACGTCATCGCAGAGACAGCTCGGGGAGGCCAGGAGGGCGGCAAGGTTGAGAAGTTGACTGTTTGATTTTTATGTCTTTTTTAATTATCCATTCCCTTGTATTTTGAATGTACGTCTGTAAATTACAGTTTAATGAATACAATGGAATTTTTGTATCTGTCTGAGTTGTTTCCTTTATCTTTCTTGTGTTGTTCCACGATTAACTGATTATGCCTTTCTTTATGTTTGCACTTAGGCTGTGGCCAGCTGTACCGAATGAAGCTGAGCGTGAAACCCTCGCCGACCTTCTTTCTGAAATCAAGGCTCTTTGTGTACAGACTTTAGAGGTAAAAAAGGATCGAAACAAATTCTTCTATTGGACAGCTCGAAGACTGGTGGGTTCATCAGGTGAGGACGCTGCGACAAAGGACTGAGAAGGTTGAGGTTGCGAGTCAGTCTTTCAAAGAATCTTACATGAGGTACTTCAACAAGACCCAGTGTCTGACGGAAGAGGTCGTTGAGTTCGCCCGTTCAGACTCTAGCAGGAGTTCGTCTGTATAGACTCTAGCATGATATCTCTATCCCCCGACTTTATGTTAGTATAGGAACCTTATTGTCACAGCCCATTCTGGGGAATCGGGCGTGATATCTGAGTCATCCAAGAACCAACCTGGATCTTCCAACGATCGACAACCAAAGTGATCTACCAAACAAACCCCACAGTCTATACACACAATATCCATAATAATCAACCATAATAATAATTGCAGTGGAATCATAAGAGTTGTAGTGGAATCATATTATATAGATTAAATGCTTCTAATATTATCCTTACATAATAAGTCTGTTATGTTTTACAAAACATTCCACAATACCATATGTATTACGTATACCCTTTACATACTACTAGGAGTAAATCTGATAAAAACCACTGTAGATAGACCAAACCGTATCTATCTACGGACACAAAAATCAAGAAGGTGAGGCTGACTCCGGTCCCATAAACATAGTATTTACAGGTACAACCCTTGAAATGACCCCTCAGTGGCCGTTGACCAAGAGAAGTGCCATCTACATCAATAGGATCTATATCGGCCGTTACAGAAGATGTACCTACAACCAAAGCTAAAAAGATTTCGATATTGAGGGGTGAGCTCACATCCCAGCTCAGCAGAAGTCAGGTATCCAGTGCAATCCTATGCAACCATTTAATGAATGCAGTATAGAAGTAAATAAACAAGCAATTGGGAGTGACATTCAAGTGTGTATGCAATTCATGGTCGGCCTATGCCCTAGCTCACTCACACCCCATGAGTAAACCGCTATTGATCCTGAGCACTCCTCGTAATGAATCAATGACACCCCTCGATGATCAGAAGCTCATCCAACCCATGAGTGAACTGCCATTGATCCCGAGCACCCCTTGTAATGATCAATGGCACCCTTGACCCAAACACCCCTCGATGATTAGTGGCTTGTCCATCCTTCACTAAAGCACAAGTCATTTGATCAAGTTGATGCATGATGCATGAATGAATATGGTTACATCCCAGTAGAGATCCCCGTCCCACTCCAATGGATTGACCGCGCCCCTATTGAGGTGTAATCGGACATATGGCTATGTATCGTGCTCCTACACGTTACATGATCATATACCCCACACACAAACACATCCATATCAATCAATCACCTGATCATGGCATGTGCATGCAGTAAGTAAAGCTATGCTTAAGTAGGAATCCTCGTTCCACTCCCATGGACTGACCGTGTCCCTACTTGAGCATATTGTGCCAACATGGCCCGTGTATTGTGCTCACACATCATACACGACCATCATACATGGTCTCATCAAGACTACACCCAACAGAGAACCCCAACTCCTCACTCCCATGGTTTGTTGTGCCCCTACTAAGGTACAGCCAATCCCAACGTGATTCATGAAGTCACCTGTTACATGAACCATCATACATGGGTGGAGCCTAACAGAGAACCCCGGATCCCCACTCTCATGGTTCACGTGTTTCTAGTAGGATACCAGCACATCAACACGATACGTATGCCCGTACTCCAATATGTCACACGCACCATCATATATGGTCATGCACACATAATGATATAAAAGACTACACCCCACAAGGAACCCCAGCTATTTACCCTACAAAGATATTGAGATAATGCCGAAGTGCTCCTTAGATTTTTTTGTGACCTTTGAGGAGCCGTATGAAGCTGAAGTCTCATGTACGGCTCTGTAATAGCGATGGAAACAGCGCTGTTATCACCGACTATAATTATCTAACAGTTCAAGTACAGTTGATATAGTTGAGGCGCAATCCAAATATGGTTTTTGGGGATGGAATTTATGGCGGCAACCTGTAGGGTTTGCCGTTTTTCTAATTTCTTCCCTAGCAGAATGTGAGAGATTGCCTTTTGATTTACCAGAAGCAGAGGAAGAATTAGTAGCGGGTTATCAAACAGAATATTCGGGTATCAAATTTGGTTTATTTTACGTTGCTTCTTATCTAAATCTACTAGTTTCTTCATGAACAATTATATATAATTCATTGGATGACATGTTACGGCAAAGAAATGCACACACAACAATCACATGCTCAAACTATACGTGACCCGACCCCTCACCCGTAGACACCAGTGGTGCTAAAGAACCTTGAAGCCGGCAGAGGCTTCGTCCACTACCCACGATGTTTTACCTAATTAGTTAAATAAGCTTCGTTAGGTTGGTAAACATCTATTAGAACAAAATAGACAAGTCTTAGAGTCCATGCACGGGTCCCAAGAGAGGCTAGGAATCGAAAGGATGGTCTTCCTAATCATTTCTAGGCTTGTAAGCCAATACAGACTGAACCGGAGGATAGAACCGTTTAGTCGTTCCTCCGGTATGAGAGGCCGGTTAACACTTAGGCATTTTCTCGCGTATACTGAACCGGAGGATGAATCGGATGAATGGTCACCTGGTTGGTCATCCGGTTCATATACTGTCATAACAGTGGGGTTCCAGAAGGTTTTCCGGAGGCTTTGCCAGGTGGTACATCATCCGGTTCTTGTCGCCGGTTCATGCCGCCGGTTCGGTATTAAGCCTACACGGAGCTTGGTCGAACAAAACCATGTACTTTACCGGTGGGTCGTAGTCCCGGTTCGGTGGCTTCGGTTATTACTTGGTCTGATGAGCCAAGGCATTGGTCCTGGCGGAGGACTGGTTTTTGTCAACTGAAAGGACGGTCAATACCATGCCTCCAGTTCGTGCCTCCAGTTCAGACCTAGAAGCCAAGCATGAAATAGAGAAGGTTTCCTTCTTTGTGGAAAGTTTTTCACCGTGGTTTCCTTCATTTTAAACGGTGGGAAAAACACTTATATCGTTATTACACATAATGGGAGTCATTTTGACTCCATTATCATTTCCATTCATGGAGGAGGAGAAAACCTAGGTTTTCTAGGTCAAGTTTGGTCTCCATTAATGGAGATTTGATTCCCATTTTATGATATCCATTTTAGTTGGTGGGAATCATCTTCCCACCATCAATGTGACTAAAGGAAGTCACTTAAGGTCCCATTTAACTCCATTCATGGATTGAGTGTATCAAAACCTAAAATTCTCCATTGATGGAGACCATAAGTGGTGACAATCAATCACCAATGGTTTCTACACACCAACACCAAAGGAAAAGGAAAGAGGAAGCCTTTAGACTTACCTCCAAGGAGTTAGGGCTTGAGCTTGGTCTCTTGAGCTCTTCTTCCTCTTCTCTTACTCTCCCACGGTTCCAAAAGGGAGAAAAGGAGGAATGAAGCCTCCTTTTATAGAAATCGGGGAGAGAGAAAGGCTCAATCTCATGTTCCGGGCTACGATCACAGGCCGGGCCGACCCTCCAACCGGTTGCTGTCAACCGGGTGATCGTTTATCTGGTTATTCCTCCGGTTGGGCTTAAAATAGGTTTAGGCTTAGTTTTGTGGGCCCGGTTTGGTGGGGATGCTTTCTAGGTTTCTTGGATATCATTCCCACGTCCTACCATTACTAAGTGGAGGGTCAAAAGTCATAGTGCCAAGTGTTGGCACAGTAAGACCCAACACCGAGGGATCCGAGTTAGTGAGGATTCCAGGTATGAGTCTTCACTTATAATCTTTACACTGTAGATGAAGTATCTTTGCAATTTTGTAATGAATGACAAATGATGGAACTTTTTGTGTCCCAACGTCGCGTGATCTTGTCTATTGTATGAACTTAGGAGTGTTCCTCACCCCCCGAGCTCATAATGGATGCAAATTGCTTGCATTATGAATCTAAGTAACGTGGTTGCAAGTCGTGGACTTGTAGACATCACAAGTCGTATGAGTGGCGACTTGTGTATCGTTCGCACTTCGCAGGTTGTTAGCCCAAGATATCTCACAAGTTGTTAGGGTGCCAACGTATGTATTGTTTGCAGGTTGTTGACCCAAGTGCCCCATAGGTGGACTCGTTGACGACAAGTGTCAAGTTGTTACCTCAGAATTGATGGAGACAAAAGAGAGTAATTTACAAACATTTTATTAAAATTTCCTCATGTCTACTACATTAGTGATAGAATTTCCACAAATTTTTTGAGTGCCAATGCCTCTGGATTAACTCTCCTTTCATTGTTTCAAGGTGGTAAGTTCTTGGCCTTGTCACGCTGACTACTCTATAGGGCCCCACCCAAGTAGGCATCAGTTTGCCTTAATGGGTGTGTTGTGATACAGAGGTGCGACGAAGGACCTAGTCACCTACCTTGAATTGTTGAGCTTGTACTTTTGAGTTGTAATGTCTGGCTACATATTGCTGATAAGCCAGAATTCGTAGCTGCACGTTGTCATCAACCTCTCCTAGGAGGTCCATGTTTGCTCTCAAGTTTTCGGGGTTTTGCATCTCGTTGTAGTTGAACATCTTGATGGTAGGATGAGTTGTTTCTACTGGCAGCACTGCTTTTGCCCCGTACACCAACATGAAGGGTGCTTCTCTGGTGGGGGTCCTGCTGGTGGTTCTGTAGGACTAGAGCACACTAGGTAGCTCATCTGCCCATTTCCCCTTGAACCTTTATGCCATCGAGCTAATCCACGTGAGATGGTCTTGTTTGTGGCTTCGACTTGCCCATTGGCTTCGGGGTGTGACACTGATGCGAACCGTTGTTCAATGTTGAACCCATGGCAAAAGGCTCTAAGTCGTTGGCTATCGAACTGTGATCCGTTATATGTGACAATGATTTTAGGTACACCATACCTATAAATGACATTGAGCCGGGTGAAGGTCTCTATCCTCACTGAGTCTATCTTCACGACGGCTTCGACCTCTGTCCGTTTAGAAAAGTAGTCTACGACCACAATGAGGTACTTCTTGTCAGATTTGGCCCTCGGAAAAAAACCAATAATGTCCATTCCCCACATTGCAAAAAGGTAGGGGACTATTGAGTGGTTGTAGCTCGTTTACGGGCAGATGACTGAGCGTAGCATGCTTTTAGCATCCTTTACATTTAGTTGCGTACTCAATACAGTCAGCCAACATTGTTGGCCAGTAATAACCTTGTCTTAGAAGTCGCTAACAGAGAGCCCTTCCTCCTAGATGGCTTCTGTAGATCCCTACATAAACTTCCCACATAACCTCACGAGTTTGTGCTGGAGTGAGACATAGTAGGAAAGGACGGGTGAGCAACTTGCGGTATAGCATCCCATCCATTACCGTGTACTGTCTGATTTTGACTAAGCTTGGCGTCTCTCCAACAGATCTTCTGGAAGTTCACCTATTTCAATGTAGATTCTTATCGGGCCTATCCAAGTCGTCTCAGGGTCGACTTGCTGCACGTCGGCCTCTCCGCCTATACTTGGTTTTTTGAGGACATCAATATATACCGACGAGTTGAGGTTGGAGAGGTTTTCTGTCATAAGTCTAGACAGGGCGTCCACTTCGGTGTTGTTTTCATGATCCACATTACTGATCTGATAGCCTTCTAGCAAGGCGAGTTCCGACTTCGCTTTGGCTAGATACTCGAGCATGTGGGGTTTCTTGGCTTCGTCCTCATTGTTGATCTGTTTGACGACGACCTGTAAATCAATGTAAATCTCCCACCAACTTACCATAAAAAAACTTCGCTAGTCGAAGCCCGACAAATAGGGCTTCATATTCTGTTGAGTTATTTGTGGCGTGGAAGTTGAATCGTAGAGCGACCTGCACTCTAAACCTCTCAGGAGTCAGGAATGGTTAGAATGACCTCGGCCTTCGAGTGCTTGTCGTTCAAAGATCCGTCCATGTATAAGGTCCACGCCGGTGAAGGTTCTATCTTTTGTTTTTTCGTCTTCCGTGTGATATCGCCATCTTCTAGAGTCTTGTCGATGTCGGCATTGTCATCGGCGGAGGTCTTTAGCATGAAATTGGCAAACACTTGTGCTTTTATTAACGACCACGATTATTCTGTAAATCGAACTCACCAATCTCAATCGCCCAGTTCACATCCGGATATATCAGGTTGGGCTAGTATTTTCTTCAGGGGTTTGTCAGTTAGTAGTAGGATGGTATGAGCATGAAGTAAGGTCGGAGCTTTTGAGCGGCTATAACTAGGGCTAAGGCTAGTTTTTCAACCGGCCTGTACCTGGTTCTGCGTTCAGCAACACCTTACTCACCTAATAAACGAGCCTCTGAATTTTGTCTACTTCTTTTAATAGCACCGAGCTGATTGCTTTTGCTGAGGTGGCAAGGTATAGCTGTAACTGATCGCCGATCTTAGGATAGGCAAGCAAAGGCGGGGATGTCAGAAATACCTTTAAGTCGTCGAAGGCTTTCTGGCACTCTGTTCATTCGAAGTGTTTAACTCCCTTTAAGGTTTTGAAAAATGGCAAACAATGGTCTACCAACCTGGACATGAACTCACCGGTATGTCATTATAACTCGGATTCAAGCAATCTTGGATTTGTTGGAAAGCTGATTATGCTAACTTTGCAACAAATCCGAGATTTCGTGAATCCGTATATTGAAAGAGTTACGCTCCGGTCAAACCTTGTCAAGAGTATGCAAATGCTATTTAAAGTCACCCCGAATGAAAATAAATTTTTGGAGATCAAAGCAAGAGATTATTTTGGCGCACTCATGGTTTTTAGTGATGCTTTACTATAATAAGATTCATGAAGTTATTAGATTTGGGTAAAGCCTAGGATTTAGAAGTTGAAAATCGCTCCGCACCCAAAAATCCGGTTTTTGTTCTTGAATTATAAAGTTTTCTTAAATTTTTGGAATTTGAAATTTAGATTATTTTTATTGGATTCAATTTTTTTTTTTTGGGGGGGGGGTTTGCTTATTTATGAATAACATCTTAAGTAAATAAAATATACTTAAATGATATTAGTCATAAATAAGTATTGCCTACTTAACTCTGGACACAATCCCTGGTTTCGGCGTACATTAACAAACTTGGATCCACACCCATAGTTGTCAAGGCATCGCTTAAGCGCCCAGGCCCCCTTGTGACGCCTTGGAAAATTGATCGCTTAGGCGGGCGCTTTAGTCGCCTAGGCAGGCACTTTGGTCTCCTAGACGCCTTGTCAGGCCTCCAACGCCTTAGTTCGCCTTGGCGTTTTGACAACTATACCGCACCACATGTTATTATTTTGGATGTCTATTTTTCAAACTAACATGTGAAATAGGCTACAAAAAAATATATTGAAAAAAAAAAAAACTCGAAACCATGGTTTCAAGGTTTTTTGGGAAAAATCCCTAATTTCGACCAAGGTTTAACCTGCACTAATTACATAGGCATAAAACTAATGAGTTATATTATGAAATTATGGGAGAGAGTTATTGAAACTCGCATAAGAAAAAAAAAATACTATTACGAAGAACCAATTTGGTTTTATGCCAGGTAAATCCACGATAAAAGCTATTAACTTGCTTAGGAGACTCATGGAAAGATGTAGAGAAGGCAAGAATAACTTCCATATTGTCTTTATTGATCTAGAAAAAGCTTATGAAGAGTTCCTGGAGAGTTAATCTGGCAAGTACTAGAGAAGAGAAGTGTTTCAAGCAAAAATGTGGACATAGTTAATGATATAAATTATAATATAATGACTAGTGTGAGAACTATGGGGGGATCAAGGTCATGAATTCCCGATTACAATGGGGTTACATCAAGGATCAGCTTTAAGCCATTATCTGTTTGTTCTCAGTATGGATGATCTAACCAGAGACATTCAAGATGAAGTTCCTTGGTTGATGACATTGTTTTGGTGGATGAGACAAAAGTAGGGATAACGCCAAGTTGGAGCTATGGAGATCAACATTGGAATCTAAAGGTTTTAAGATAAGTAGCACGAAGACGAGTATATTGTGTTTAACTTTAGTCACTCAAGGACGGATAATGAGGTGGTGAACATTCGTGAGAGGGAGATACAACAAAGTGATCATTTTAATTATCTAGGTTCAATCATAAATTTTATAGGACAGTCATTTGACCGATTATGATGTATGGTGCGGAATATTTGCAGTTAAGAAACATCATATAGATAAACTTAGTGTAGCTGAGATGAGGATGTTGAGATGGATGTGTGGCAAAATTAGGAAGGATAAGATAATGAATTATCGTATTAGAGCTGATTTAGGAGTAGCGCCAATACATGATAAACTACAAGAAAGCCGTTTAAGATGGTATGGTCATGTTCAACGGAGACCGTTAGATGCTCTCATACGGAGGAGTGATTTAATTCAGATTGAAGGGTTTAAAAGTGCTTGGGACAGACCTAAGATGACTCTAGGGGAGGTGGTGAAGAAAAACATGCATAGCTTATGATTTGTTTCAAGTATAAAATCGAATAAAGCTGATTGGAGGACAAGATTCCATGTAGCCAATCCCATTTAGTTGGGATAATGCTTTGTTGTTGTTGTTGTTGTTGTTGTTGTTGTTGTTCTTTAAAAGTATGGTTGTTGCTCATGTTTGTTGAAAACAGTTTGCTGAGGGAGTCAGTTGAGATGAGAGATCTCGGACAGTGAGAAACTGTCAAGATCATAAGTGAGATTCCTTGATCATAAAGTTTTCTGCAGTTATTTTCAGATCTGGTTCACACATTACCCCCTCTACCTTTCTCCGAATCCAATATATTACTTAGTCTCTGGTTTGATTCAATTTGTTCCTATCGGTTGGATATTCTGAACTATTTATAGATTAAGATTAGTTAATAACAGTCAGATCTGTTGTACTTTTGATTGAACTAGATTTCTGGTTTCATGTGTACTGCTGCACATTAGACCGACACCCTACTGCTGAGATCTGATTCTTTTTTTTTATCCATTCTAACAATAGAAGGCTTCCTACTTCAACAGGGATATCTTCTTAATCGGGAATCCAACCTTTGGATCAGGTTCAAATTCTGATATATTATTATCCGATCAATTTGTGATACTTGTCACTTGTCGATCTGTCATTGACACATCAGATCATTCACTTTTCAATTATGGTAAAAAGCACTTGTTTGTGTACGGTAGTTCCAGAAGCACTAGGAGTATGTCACCACTTCTAATCTAGCCATTGTATCGACTTCTAATTTGGATATGTTGCTTGTCATCATGATTGTTACCTTGTGGGATGGAATTGAGTAGAAAACAGGGTCTGAAATTAGGGTTACTGGGTACGGTTTATGTAGTGTTGGTGAGAAGTGCTGATTGCTGAATGAGCTAAGGTGGCAGAAGGGTTGGGAGAAGAGGCTCTGAGATTTGAATCAAGAGCTGCTGAACTAGTTGAATCAGATTATTATCTCCCTAGAATCTGTTTAATTATCAACAAGTTGTCTATTACTATTGGAAGTCTCAAGCCCATCGCTTTCAGAGAGAACCTGGTGGCCCACCGAGAGGTTTGCCATATTTAACCCAACATTTGTCAGCGGAATGATTCATTTTATCACAATGAGTACACTGACGAATACCGGGAAGGTTGTTAGTTTGACCTCTACCACGACCACCCCTTGAATCTCGACCTTGAACTCGAGAGGCATCTTCTCTACCACAACCAACAGAAATAACAAGGGCAGAGTTCTCCTTAGAGGCTTCTGGTGTGGAAGTAGATGATGAAGAACCTCTACCCATTTCAGTCTAGCATGGGTACCTCAATGGATGGTAAGTGTCACTTGCCAACATCTAATCTTCTACTTCTTTGAATTCAGAGTTCAGGCTAGAGAGAAACTTGACAACCTGAAAATCTGCCCTTTGAGAACATCAATGTCAACAGTAAGGGGTTGATACTAATTTAGTTCTTCCCACTTGCCTTTCAAGGCACTATAATACTCACTAAAAGTTTTTATCTCCCTGTTCCAGTTTAAAAAAACATTTTCATAGATCTGATACACACGACAAATATTCTGGTCTTGGCTAAAACTCTCATGAACAGCATCCCAAACTTCTTTGGGAGTTCAATAGAACATAAAATTATTACTAACTAGTTATTACATACTATTCTTTAACCAGCATTTAAGAAAATAATCATCTTTAACCCAATCAAAGTTAAGTTTTATCATCTTTACCAGGAGTGCGATCTGACAGAATATAGAGTTTTCCCCTTGAACCAGTTTAAGCTTTCATGGCTTGTTCCTGCACCAAAGTTTGAAGAATAAAATTTGACCGATGAAATCTGACCAGTATTTGCACCACTAGGTAGTCTTCCATCATTGATATTATTTCAGCACCAAGTAATCAAGGCAACAATCAGTTAATGTACTCACAGAAAGTGGGAAGAAACCACTAACACACTTGTTGACAGCAAACAGGCACTATCTCCTTCACTGTTATGCATAAAAAAAGAGATTCACTGTAGGTAATACTTGTAAAATCCACACAACAGATTGTACAGATCAAAAATATCTACACAGGTAACAAAGCTCGGCAGATCACAGCACAAGTCATTTACTTCCTTTGTTAATTTGTTCTAAAGGGGAAAATGTAGTGCACAGCACAGGGTCATGCTCACTATTAAAGCCAGCAACCATTAGGCCACGGCACACAGAACCAAGAAAGAGAAATAACAAGTTTTGGTTCAGCAAATGGGAAAACAAGAAATCAATTCAGTAGAAAGAAGAAGAAAGGAACAGTATCATGAACAGTACATGCCCTAGGTCAGTGCTCTGATACCATGTGGCAGATCTAAACACTGAATAAGGCAGAGCAGAAAAAAGAAATAAAGAAAAGAGAAGAGAAGTGATTGATTAGAGAGAAAACCCTCCTACTCACTGAATGGGGAAATGAGGTGATCCAGACTTATTGCGGTGCGACTATACAACAGTTTCAATGTTTCAATCGAGGGTTCATAATATAATGTAAGACTTATCTAATCTTATCAAAGGGCCACCTTGAAGGCTAAATACTCCTGGGTGACCGATAACGAAGTAGTACCGTGAGGGAAGAGTGAAAAGAACCCCCATCCCCCCATCAAGTAGTCGTGCATTACGAATTACGATAGGAACTCCCAATTCTCTGGCAAACGCTTAGACGTCCTGTGATGATAACAATACCCTCACTTAATAGAATACTTATCCTGTACTCCTCAAAATATGATCCAGTACATTACATATCATGAAAAGGAAAAGACGCAATTTCTCCGAGATTGCTGAAAATTCTTGGTTTTTGGACTGACCGAAACGAAATTTAAGATGAGTTACAAAACATACTATATTTCGATCGATGTTTCGGCACTTCAGACTGATTCTGGTAAGCATCACCAGTTTTTGTGCCAGTCTTCTCCTCCTCTACAGTGTGTCTCTAAGACAGGGCATGCTTCTATTATAAGAGTTTGCATAGCATAAACCTTGAATCTCATCTTTCCACAATGATTTCATAGCATAGGAATGGGCGATGCTTACCTACTAAGTTGGATTTTTGTCATTTTGGTAGAAACCTCCATTTTAGCAGCCACTGAAATGGCTGCCAAAACCGAGATTTAGAACCTCGAGCCCGAGACCAAGACAAGAGCAATGAGTATACCCATATCACAGCCTTACGCTGGTTGACTGATGGACCAAAACCTGAGTCATTAAGAAAGGCTTGTTGTAGACACCCCATTTTAATTTATATCTCACTCCCAAGTAGTAGGGAGACACCAATGTCTCTTGTTTTCCGGGTTTGAGAGCCCATTGGTGGTCCTCAATTGTCCCAGAGGCCTCTAGTCAGTGTCCGAAGCTTTTTCCTAGACTTCGGTGCAATTGATCAAAATTTCCAAATGCCTCCAAATAGGGTTGACTAGGTCAACCCAAAAGTCAATTTTCCCTGAGAGAGTCAAGGTCATAGTGACAATGTACATGGCGAGAGCTTCGAAATGGCACAAGAATTGCCTGATTTGGAGTTCATAATCAAAAGTCATTATCCTCAGAACAGTAGAAGAATTAGGTTCTTTGGAGAACCAGCCTGGTTCACTCATGGACCAGGTCTACTATTTGAATATGTTATTGTTGTTCCAGGCTAGAACTACAGCTTGAGGGGCAGTATTGAGATTTTTTTGTGTATATCAATATGGAGCATGTTCCAGTTTGAGGGGGATTGTTGAAGATATGGGGTCGATAGCCACCTCCAATCAACAAAGAAGTTCTTCTATCTGCTGAGTCATTGGTGTTATCTACACCTTGTCACTTCTATCTACCAAGGATTAAAATCTCGGAACTCGAGGGTGTCTCGACCCTTGAGAAAACCGAGATTGGTGAGATCCTGTCGAAACTCCCCAAAGGCTAAAAATGGGAGTTTCAACATGCTCATTTTAAGGCCATTTTAAGGCTATATACTGCAGGGAAATATTATTTTAACATATATAAACACATTTAAAGCATAAAATTGTAAAACTAATCACATTGTGAGAAAATCATACATTCATAAATCTATACAATGACACAAATATTTAAAGTCTAGAAGTCTAAAATGCTCAAAATCAAATAGTACGTGTGAATATGTGATCAAGATCAACTCGGAGAAGAGGAGAAGCAAATAAATGTAAATTCTTGAACAAGAATTTTGTATTGCCAAGTTTTAAGAAATACTCCTGTACCCAAACACTAGAATAAGTATTGAATTTCAAAAGAGGCTAAAAATGTGGAAGACCATAATTAATACCTCCAGAAGAAAGGAAGATTTACAACAAGGTGTGGCATTGAATTAACAAGATTGGGCATGGAAACATATTGTAAAAGAATCAACGGTAGGATGGCAAACCACAGGTTCTTTGTGATCCCCTCTACAGCAGGCGGAGCTACCAGATTGAAGAACATCCCCTAGAGATGCATCCACTGCTAGCTCTCCCATAGTGAAAAAAAACCTAATAGCTTAGTCCCTCTATTCTTGGTGTTCAAATTACTACAATCCAGAATAATGTCATCACAGTTTAAACATTCATCACCATTCCACCTCTGAAACTCTGAAGTTTGACACTGATACATAAATGCACAAAGATACATGGATTGCATTAAAAACCATCCCACATAGGTGAACCAAAAAAATTTGTTCATTTATTGTATATCAAGATATATTACAAGTCTTTGGTGGAGTGATTTGGCAAAAACAGCAACCTTTCAAGCTTAGAAAACTGACTTGGAGAAGAGGAGAAGCAAAACAGAAGAAATGAAGTGAAAACAGTTAGTCTAGGTCGAAATTAGAATTACCATTCGTATGAAAAACCAGCTCGAGTTGGTTCAAGTTGGTCAAGACTAGTCGAGACCAGCTCAAGAACTGGTCGAGTTGGTTGAGTTTTAGTTTCGAGGGGGTGTCTCATCTCGACCCCCTCGAGAACACCGAGAAAATCAAGATCTCGGTGAGATCTCACTGAGATTTTGATCTATGCTATCTACACATCAGCAGCTATATCAGTCCGTGCGATCATCATCTTCATCTCTATTAACCCAATAGGAGAGGAATGCTGTGGTTAACTTTTATTATTTCAGTTGTTCTCTAATTCTATAATTTGGGTTATGTTTATTTCTTTTCTAGCCTTAGTGTTAGATTTGCTTTATGTTTCCTAGTGTAACTAGAGAATCATTATTAAGTTGTAATCTTTCTTTTCTATTTAATGAGATCAGCAAGGGCGGAGAGATTACTCTTGGTTCTGCCTCTATTTTCATCTTCTTCATCTTCTTCTCCTTCTCTTTTCTTCCCTTATTTTGTCACATCCCTAATCCAGCCAACTACTAATACTTAAATAGCATTTCCTGGGTGAACCATATCTGAAACAATACTGGACCACAGGTTCAATTTGAACCCAAAAATAGTGTTCACATTAGCCGTCACACGGGACCAAAACAAATCTTGGTCTAATCTAATGGCTTCATTTTGATTTATGGTTCTTTCAGGGTTACAAATCTGCAGTCATTCAAGATGTTCCCATATCTAACCCTCTGTCAAAAACTGATGTTATGGAACTCCAATCTACTCTTGACATGGCACAGAATCTGCCCCAGGTCTCTTTCCGTCTCTATTAAACAATTACTTGAGTCCTCTCTTCTTCCTGGTGTTTTTTTTTTTGAAGTAATGAAGTAGCTTGTTGATTTCCTGTTACTTTTGCTACTTTCTTCCTTTGCAGACTTTGGTGCAGATACCTGATCTACTGCAGCTGCAAAACTTAGCTGATCGTCTAAAGCAAGTAGGTGATTTGCTTAATGTCTCCATTACCCAATATGGGGATCTTCATTTACAAGTTTCAACTACCCTCATCACAGTTGGTTCTGAGTTTCGGAAATTGGGAGTTCTTGGAGTCCAAGGTAATCAAACACAGGTTTTTTTCCAAGCATGTGACAATCAGATTAGTACATGTTGGCCAAAGAATGAAAGAAGTCTTTGTTTTCCTCCCTGTTGCCTTTCATATAACAAATGTAGCAAGATTTTCTCTTTATTGCTGCACAATTCTACTGTTCGTATCATTTTTCAGTGGAAGCTCCTGCTGGAGATCAAGTTCTCAGTGCTCAATCTCGCAGAGAAGTGGCACTACACAAGGGAGAAGCTCTTTCTGTGGTTTGTTGTCTGTTTCCTTTTAAACTGAAGGTTCTAGATGTTTATTTACTCATTGTTTTTATATATAACTAGCATGAGTTACTCTGCTGGTTGTATTTCTACATTTTTTTTTATTATAATGAACCTTCTGATTTGCAGTCCACTTAAATCAGTACTCTGGACATTCTGACTGTATGAATACCTTCAGAGGTCTTGCAGCCAACCAGAACGTGATATTGAGCCTTATGCCCTCATCTTGGTTTCATCCACTAGACAAATTTACTCTTAGGTATCTGTATTGCATTATTTGACACTGATTCATGTGTGTGAATTTATACAGCATGTGAACATGAAGCATTTTACAAAGACTCTCCACTGTCACTTTGCAAAGCCAGATTGTGCTTTCTACGGTATGTGCTCAGCTAAATCTTCCTATGCTTTTGTTTTGTACATTCTCTAAATCAACATTCAAAAATTTGTCCCTTGCAAGGGAAGACAAGCTGATTATTTGCCCACACTGTTTCACAAAATTAGATTTTTTTCAAACCTGATTATCTAAAAAATATGTTCATCTCAGCCAAGCTTTATATTGATCAGCTTGTTTACGACAATGTTTCTTCATCTGGGATTAGGAGCTTCAGTTTTGTCCTTTGCAGGTATAGCTCCACAGGGTGCTTGTTTGACTGTGATATTCCAGTTCTTCATTCCTGGGACATGGCAGATAGATAAATCCATCAGTTTACACTGCAGGCTTCCTGTACTTGACACTGGCTCTAGTTGAATTGCTATCAGTTTACCATTATCCTGCCGCCTTCTTTGTTTAGAGAACCTTTTGTGTGGTTCTAGTGTTCCATTTTCTCTCTGCTGACCAGGGTGGTTAATTTCACGATTCCAATATAGCCTGGATGCTCTAAATCTTCTAATTTCCCTCCAAGTACATCCGGATTTTCACATTTTCTCCAGGGAACATTTCCTTTTAGTATATTGTATAAAAAAAATGTTGGGTCACTTGGATGTGCATGTGAAAATTGTTCTTGTGTTCATGAAGTAGTTGTGGACATCCTAATGAAGTTTACATTAAACCTTGTGCTCTAGGTTTTTTTATTTATTTATTGTATATGGTAATGTCTGCATGAAGATGACAGGGCAATAGATCATAGAAGCTTCATCTGAATCTTTCATCTTCTCTTAGACACACTCTAGGCAGCATAGGCAGCACGACCGTCTTGGAACCCAAAATGGCCAGCACTAAAGTTTTAAAGCTTGAAGAGTAACATAATATTTTAATGTAATCAAAATTTCCCAAGAGGATGTAAAAGATGCCTTTTTATTGCACTCATGTATTTGAGAAAGATCGTCAGCATCTTCATAAATAACCATAATCTGAGCTGAGAGGAATATATATCCTTTGGTAACCCCGAGGAACATGCCCTTGCACCACATTGCGTTCCAGCTGATTATGCCGTTACTGTAATTCTCTTCTTACCAATCAGGACCAGAGATTTCTAAAGAGACTGAACATTTGGCTCTTCATCGTCTGACAGGACGATGGTTTCAACAATGTCAGCATCGACCATTGCACTTGCAAAATTTTGAGTGATTTCCAACCCATTGTGCCTCTCTTATATGCGGTGAAGTGGATGAAAGGAGATACCATATCGATCCCTTCCTTCACCCATTTTGCAGGTCGTACTCTAGTGGAACCGGTGCAAGAGACGAGGCTTGAACTTGAGAAGCGAAGGCCAACCCTTCAATCAAACATGTATTTTGCTTGTGGGGACAATGTTGCTATTTACATAAAAGCACAAGAGGCTAATTGGATGGCTCATGTGCCAAAAATAATGAACAAGCTTGTTTTGGTCTGGACAACCGAAACCAAACCTGCTTGATAATGGATTAAGGCTGTGTTTGGTAGACTTAACGTAGTGCACAGCCTTAAGACTATCGTCCTGGGTAAGTAGAGTAAGATAATTATACAAAATCTTTTCACCCAAACAATTAGTCATGTGAAATCTTTTCAGCAAGGTATCAATATATTTCTCCTGAGACAAGCTTAAGCTTCTTTACGTATCACTCAATTTTGATACCCAAAATATAAGAAGTTTCACCTAAGTATATCATTTCAAATAACTATTGTTTCACTCTCAGGAAGATGTTAACTTCATTTCTTACAAGAAAAGTATCATCAACATATAATGTAAAATATGCAACCTTATGATCTTATTTCTTTTGAAAATCCACTTGTAACCAACCACTTTAGTGTTTACAGGCCTATTAATCAATCGCCACACACCATTCTTATTCATAGATTTGATTTCTTCTTTCATAGCATTAATCTATTGTTGAGAATCAACATCCTAATAGCTTGACAATAGGTAACAGGATCATCTATAATTTAATTAATGATCACTCTTTTACATGATTATCCTAAATACACATAATAATTTGACATGTCTGGAGCTTGATGTTCTATTACTTCTTCTTAAAGGTTCAAAATATTATTTATCTTTTTTTGGTGTTTGAAAAATAATAGGATCTGAAGACCCCTCAATAACGAAGTCTTGATAACTTTAATTAGTTTCTATTAATTTTTTCGAAACACTTTTATCACCATCACCTGAACTCTCACTATCAAAGCGATCTCTTAAAAATGTCACATTTCTGTTTTTAAAGATTACTCTATTCTCAGGATCATATGACCTGTATCCCCTGGAACGATAAGAATACCCAACCATGACATACATTTTAGTTTTTAATAGTAATTTAATCATATTTAGATCAGGAATCAAAACATGAGCATTACATCATCATATTCGAATATGAGCAATACTTATTTTCTTATCATTAAACAATTCATGTGGAGTGAAATTCACTATTTTGGTGGAAACTCTATTTAAAATATGTATTGCTGCATATAATGTCACTCTCCAAAAAAATTAACAAATTAGCTCTTGCCATCATAGATAAAACCATATCTAGTAGAGTTCGATTTCGTCTTTCTGCAATTCCATTAGTCTCTGGAGTATGAGGTAGAGTACAAAGAATGTTTAATACCATTTTCAAGGTAATACAACTCAAAATCATCAGATATATATTCTCCACCTCGATCTGAATTTAGTGATTTTATTATTTGCCCAATTGACTTTTCAGCCTCAAGCCGAAAAGATTTGAAAAACTCCAAAGCTTCAGACTTATGTTTTAATAGATGTACAAAGTCAAAACTAGAAAAATCATTGGTAAAAATAATAAAATAATAAAAGCCATCTCTTGCACTAATGCTCATAGGTCAACATACATCAGTATGAACATTTTTTAACACATGAGCACATCTTTCACCTTTTGTATAGGATGTCTTGATCATTTTACCAGAATTATAATTTTCACATGTAGGAAACTTTTCTAGAGTTACTCCAATCAAAATACTAGAATTAATCAATCTACAAATACTATTTTTATTGATATGTTTCAATCTGAAATGCCAAAGATAAGTAGCATTACCTTTAATATCAAGTTCAACATTGCATACAATATTGCCGCAGAATTGTACTTGATACATATTGTTGTTTCTAAATTCATGCAACACAATTTTGTAATTTTTTTTCATTAATTTTTTTTACTGTCAAAATAAAATTCATATTCAAGTTTGTCCAACATTAAAATCGATAACATATTTCTTATAAAACTAGGTGCATATAAACATTCAACTAAATCAAAATTTGTCCCATCATTCAAATTCAATTCAAAAACTCAAACTTTTTCAATCTGCGCCTTATCATCATTTCCTATTTAAATAAAACTTGTACTATCACTTATTTTTTGAAATTCTTTGAACCTCTTTCCACCAAACTTTAAGAAAGAATAGCATTGAGCCTTCTTATGTTCAGACTTCTTACAAAAGTAATAAACTATTTATCTAGATTTAAACTCAACACCCTGTTTCACTTTGGTGCCCTTATTCTTTTTATCAAATATGTTTTTTTTTTTATATTATTTATAAATTTTTTCTTATTCTGATATTTCGATTATTTCTTCGACTAATCTATAATTCATCAATAGCATTGATTACTTCTTCTTCAACCTAGCATCTTCTTGACCAGTAACTTTGGATAAGAAATCATCAATAGTTAAATCCAAACCATCAGAAACAAATAGATTTACCTTACAACTTCAAAGGAACTAGGCAAAGAGGATAAAATATTGGATATCTTAGTTTTCTCATCAACAGACCTTCCTTGTAGGCCTAGCTCATTAGCAATGGCAATCATATTATTTACATGCTCTCTGGTATCCCCTTCTTCTGATAATTTAGTTCTGATAAATTTTTCCCATAAACCTTTAGTATGCTGATTAGATTTCTTATCAAATTTTAATTTAATATTATCAAGAATGACTTTAGCAGAGGCACTATTTATATAGTTAATCATAAGAGAATCTATCATGTATCCCAACATTAAATAGTTTACTTTATTATCCGTCTCTGTCCATTTTTGATAGTTAACCTTAGCAGATTTGGGATAATGCACATTAGGCACAAGAGGACATTTCTCTCTAATATAAAGAGAATAATAATGAAAATTAATGAACAAGTCAATTTTATATTTTCATTTAGCATAATTGGATCCAGTCAAGATGTAATTTTTTTTCCATAATATCAGACATGTTTAAAGAGTAGACGATTCTGCCATCTGTTATAAGCATGTAACATGCATAATAAGCTTAGAGACTAAAGTCTATTCCATTTGCACAAACATAATGTAACATTGGACATTTTATGGCAATACAATAAAAAGACCTTTTGTCACACCCCAATTCCGACTGAACCAGAAGTGTGAGTGAACCGTCACTGAACCAACGGTTCACACCATGATCTCAATAAGATCGTGTCCACTCATACAAACCATTGCACATAACCATAATCAGAATATAATTAAATACAGCGAAAGTCTTAAATTAAATGAATTGAGTACTTCTATTGATAAATAAATTATTCAATTATTCAAAACACCAGAACATAAATAATTATCCTTACATCACTTATAAATCTAAATGAAAATAAATAAAATAAACAAATCAAATATCCTAGAGGTACACGCAGAAAGGGCACTCGCATGAAGCGTCATGCTCGTCTTCCCCTGCTTGTACTTCTAAGGCAGCAACACCTCCATAAACTGGAGCATCTAAGTAGTCCTCCACAGTGTAACCTGCATCAACATCTAAAAATAGTGTGTACATAAGGGTGAGCTCACAACTTAGCTCAGTAAGAAAATCAGATAATGCAACACACATCATGCATGAGTAACATTCACATTATGGTCTGGTTTTAAGTTTACAATGTGCTATAGAAAGGATTGGCGACCACCGCACCTCCATACATGAGTGTGTGAATCCACCCAATGGATCAAACACTGCCAACACTTCCTCTGATGCCCTACTCATACCAACACGTAAGCCCTATTGGCGAGGGCTTGCAAAATGAGCTCGCAACTAACCAATCCTATAAGTCATCACAGTAGGCCCTATCCTAGCACAGCTCCTTACGACATAGAGATAGGGCTAGAGTTTAGTGGCCAGGCTGGAGACCACAGTGCCACTTCCTCCTTCTGATACCCTACCCGCACCAAGCATGCTAAGACAGAAGTGATATGAAAAGGTGCTAGTGTGAGGAATGATCCCAGACCCCAGGCCCTTCCTATTCCACACACCAATGAAAACAATCACATGCCTAACAGTCACATCCTAGCATAATGAGTATGCATGAACAATATAATAACTGAAAGTAAAGATGACATGTGAGTATGCACAAACACCATTCCACAAAATCATAATTATTAACAATGTTTTACTGTAATTAAGTTATTTGGGCTTAGGTCCGATTCCCTTACCTAACGTTTGATTGCTAGCTTGCTCTGCGTCACAGAATACAAACTCACTATCACAAGGTCCTACATGATGTTAGGATTGAATTAAAATTACTTTCTTAGGGTTTACGTTGGTAAAAAAATCAACTGGATCAAAATATATCCCTCATAGTGCTTATCGGTCACAAGTACCGATCGAAAGCACCGATCGCGACACTGTGGGGAAAGATGCAATCGGTATGGTCGATCGATGTAAGACCCATATTGAACTAATCGGTCTTACCACCTTGTACCAGGTTTACCTACCATGGTCGAGCCAAGTGGACCAAGTGCGTGAAGAAACCACAAGACCAGGTATGAAATTTAACTCAAAAATAGTCAAATATGAGTGTGTGGTCGCATGCCTAAACAAGTATGATCGACCCCACCTCAAAAGAGTCCAACCCATGCCTTTTGGTAGTGGGGTCGCATGTTTTAATAAACGTAGGGTCGACGGATTCTGCGACCCTACATCCGACCCTACAAAAATAGTAAAAAACCAAAAATTAGGAAACCTTCCTAATTCGAAGGGGGTCTTTCCTAAACTCATTAGGGCATATTATGGAGGGTTTTTCTCTATAAATAGGACATCCCCTAGCCTTTTTCACTCCTTTAGAACCCTAATTGAAAGTGAGAGAAAGAGAAGAGAAGGAAGAGAAGGAAAATTAAAGAAGAAGATCAAGGAAGAGAAAAGTTCAGAGAAAACTCTGAATCTCAGCAAACCTAAGGTATGAACCTAATTCCCTACATGAATTAAGAGCCTAGAATAGTTCATGAAGAAGATAGGATTAGGAGGAACCCAAATCATCCATCCATGGATAAATTCCAAGAGAATCCATGGAGAAAATCATTCTGGACAATGGATAGTGTATAAAATTGTAGTTTGAGCCATAGAATGATCATAGGAAGGACCATGATGGTAAGCCAAAGGATTCAAACATGAAGGAATGGACTTAAGAGTGAAAGGTCAACCAAGAACATGTGTGGTCGCACGTAGGGTCGAATGATATCTCACCCCACGAGACCTACATGATCAACCACATGCCCTCGAAAAGTTTCAGGGAGGGTGTGGTAGCACGTAGGGTCGAAGTATGTTCGACCTCACCTGCGACCCTACACCCGGAAACTGAGACCCCAGGTGCTACCCTACCCTGTGACCCTACACCCTGTAGTCGCAGAACTGAGACCCAGGTGCTACCCCACCTGCGACCCCTCAGTTTCTGTTAGTCTAAACATATTGAAATTAATTTTAATTAAAATCTATCGACTTGTTAGGTATTTTCAGTGATTTAAAAGTGAATTATAAAGCTTAAACGAGGATCTACTAGCAATCAAAGGTGAGGGAACAAGACCTAAACTAATTGGTTAATAATAAACTATTTTTATTTATTGAATCCAATGCCATGAATGATTCTATGTTTGTATGCGTGTAATGTGCATTTAACATGTCATCCAATATTCCTGCTATTAATGTTCATGCATATTTAATTTTTGTTTATTTATAGAAAAAATTTCATCTACACCCCATCAAAGATTGTTAACATCATCTACACCCATAAGAATGCAGAAACATCACCTAGGTCCACTTAACTGACGGAAATCACTAAAATTGTTAAAATACAGTTTTACCCTTCATTTTTATATTTTATCTTTTTAATTTTAAAAAACTTAAAAGATTTATTCCAAACAGCCTTCTTCTCCGGCGACGTGAAGATTTTTCCAGTAATGTGAGCTTGAGACAAAATCTGGATATGCTTGCACTCCATCGTTTCCACAATACCGCGTCGGCAACTGCAGAACCCATTACAGTATCAATATCGAATCCAGCAAGAATTCATGACATGATGAAGAGGAATTCTTCTCCAACGCGCTTGCCATACCCAACTAAACAAATCCTTCGTTTCATCAAATTTAAAAGCCCTATATCGAGATGGATCAGAGGAGCAATCTATTGAAGGAAAATGGGAAATAAAGAAAGGAACAATACCAAAAATTTGAAACTGATGGAGATGATGACAGTGGAAGCAATGGAGATTGCAGCTAGGTCGAGATTTCCCAAATGTCCTGCAAATGCTTGAATTATTAGAGTCATGGCGTACAAGGCTACACGACTGAAAATAGCAGGACCTGCGATCTGCCATATCTTCTTCGATTCCCCCCATATCCTTTGAATCACAGATCCTTCGCTTCCCTCTTCTAACAGGGGAACCTCATCTTCCCTCATTCTCTCGCTCTCTCTGCGTCTCTAGGGCTCCGATTTTTCTGCTTCCAACCCTCGTTAATATTCAAAGAACTACCAAAAAAATTACTAGCTGGGTGGAACAGGTCCCACGAATTCGAGTGATTCTCATAATTGCTACCATTTTTCTTCCTCAAAAGGAACACAAATTTCCATGATTGAAGGTTCAACTGTAAATTTAATCAGAGCGTATTCGTCTCTCTCTCTCTCTCTCTCTGTCTATATTTCAGTCGATGAAGAACAAAAATAAAATTAAAAATTATTTATTAATATGCTTTCATCCACAACCATTACCAGCTTCTGCCATATGAATCTGACTAACTTGTTCCACGTCACAAGATCCAAACGATATGTCACAAAGTCCTACAACATTATTTGGGTTTCATTAGAATATATTGTTTAGGGTTTCATATTGGTCGAAAACCAACATGGTAACAAAATACCCTCATAGAGCTGACCGGTGGCAACATACCGGTCGCAGCTCTGTGGGGAAGACTGGCGACCGGTATGGTCAGCCGGTCCCCACAGACCAGCCTCCCGAGGGATACCGGCGGCAACATACCGGTCGCACCATGTGCAACCGGTATAGTCGACCGGTATGTCTCCGGAAGACCATACATGGGTTTTCGACTGCCGTCGATCATCCTCCATGGATTTCCAAGGTTTCTCCTATCCATTCTAAGTCTAAACTTGGAGTTAGAGTTATCCCCAACTCATTCAAGTCTCGTTTCGATGAATATCATCTCGAAACTCGAATCTAGGGTTTGACGGCAACTTAGGGTTTATTGGCCAATTTAGGGTTTTAGATCAATACCTACTTTGCATGGTATTGATCCACCCACACAACTAACATAGGATAAGAAGAATAGTTAAAACACTTACCGTTGACTGGCGTAGCGCGAGCTTCGTCGAACGGTAATGGCGGCACCTTCTTCTTCTTCCTAGCTCCTTCTCCTTTCCAACCTCTTTCTTTTCTCTCAGGGTTTGCGAGAGACAATGGAAAGGATTTGAGGAGGCTTAAGGGTGTATTTATAGGCTAAAAATAGGGTTTAGTAACCCTACTAGGATTAGGAAACTTCTAGAATTTGAAATCAGGAAAATGGGACCCGCAAAGACCAATTTCTAAGTCCCCACACTTAGCTGCGCAAGCCATACCAGTCGACCGGTACCAAGACCGGTACCATCGAGCGGTCAACATAAAATGATGACTATTTGGTCATCTTTGGTCCGATTTCATACCTGTTTGTCATCCGCTTGCCCCGTCTGGCCCGGTGATGATCAGAAAATCTGTCACGACACAAAACCAAGGTTTAGACCGGGTTTACGGAGTGCGGGTCTTACACAAGGCATCACCAAATTCCAGACCTTAATCGCCGCTGGACAATAAATCGAGGATGCGATCAACCACGGGGATCTCCCACATAAAGGTGATAAGGTAATATCTGAGGGCAGCTCAAGCAGGAGAAATAATTATTTCAAAGCATCTAGTACAAATTATTTTTCCCAGGCCAAGAGCGTGGCAGTGGTTTCTTCAGCCCCGTTATTGATTGAATCTTTGTATCCTCAGAGGAATCAGAGAGCAAGCAAGCAATATACAGAGCTGGGTTTACTAAGAGAATTGATCATGGATAAATTGATGAAGGCTGGCCAGTTAAAGCTCCCTGGACTGATGGAACTACCCAATCCTCTCCCAACAAGTTTTAGACAGGACAGATTCTGTAAGTTTCACAACCAGGCTAGGCATGGCACAGAGTTCTGCTTCGCCTTAAAGGAAGTGATTCAAGATACACTGGAGTCCAGAACTTTTTCCATTCAGAAGAGACCAACATCTACAACAAGAAATCCTCTCCCTAACCACTTTGTCAACTTCATAGAAGGGGACGAGGATGGTCGTTACAGTTCTTCACATCCTGAGGGTTCTAACGAATATGGCGCATCTTCAATTTTACCTGTTTACAGTTGGAAGGACCAGAACAAGTATGAGGGATCATCTGAGGTTGTGGCTATCAAGCAAGAACCAAAGTATGATCTAGAGATGGTCTTCCCTCAACAGACAAAGCATTTTATAGCAAGGGTTGAGAAGGGAACCCCTTTGATCATATACATTGAGGATGAGCTGGAGGTAGCCCAGGCAACCCAAGATTTCAGTAACCTGGAGATTTACATCCCTGGGTATGATGACAAGCCTGTAGCAGAAACCCAGAGTGGAAAGACCTTCAAGCCTGCGAACCTGACAGTTAATAATCCAGGACAGTTGGCGAAAGACAAGGGGAAAGAGCAATGTACTACCCCTGAGCCCTAGAACCTTATTTTGAAGTAGTTGGAAAAGACACAGGCTAATGTGTCAATTTAGGGGTTACTCATCGCATCCAAGGCACACAGGGATGCAGTTCTGAAATCATTAACCAGCATCCAAGTTCCAGTCTCCACTAATTGTACTGAGCTAGCGAACATGGTTGGGGGATCTCATGCTATTAACTCCTTGATGTATGGTGACGTCGATCTCACTGATGAAGGGAGGATGCATAACAAGGCTATTTATATCACCATCGGTATCAGGGACCACATGAATCCAAGAGTGTTTGTAGATAATGGTTCAACATTGAATGTCTTCCCTCTGAGCACTTTTAAGCATCTTGGGTTTAATGAGGCAGAGCTCAGGCCTTCCACACACTATGTTAAGGATTATGATTGTACCAGCAGGACCATCAATGGAGAACTTAACGCACAGATTAAGGTAGGTCCTGCTATGTTTGACGTCGAGCTTCATGTGGTGGACATATCGGCTTCCTTCAATCTACTTTTGGGGAGGCCCTAGATCCACAAAGAAGGAGTCTTCACATCGTCCTTGCATCAGAAGGTCAGATTTCAATATGAAGGGGTGATGGTGACCCTGTATGCCGATTCTGATATGGTTAATGCCTTGGCAGTGGGAGACAGCAGTTCAGAGGATTATACAGGGGTGCAACTGAGTGGGTTCCAGATCAGTTCAATCCTGGCAACAGCACAGTCAGAACCCTCAGGTAAGAATTTAAATTTTGTATTTAATTCATTGCTTAACATGTCTTTTTTCCAAGGAATGGGTCTGGGTTTGCATCAACAAGGTGACATCAATGTGCTTTTTCTGATGATAAATGAGAACAGATTTGGACTGGGGTACGTTCCTTTCGGGGAAGAACTAGACCTGATTGACCAGAAGCGGAGGAGAACCGATGACCGTTTTTTGAGGCTCAAAAAAAGAAAGTACATGAATAGTAGGCAGTTTTCAGTCTTTCCAAGAAAAGGCAGCAGCAGCAGCAACAACAATAAGACATGGTAACAACAATGGTCGGACCAAGAGATCCATAGCCTCCACTTCGATGGGATTCACAGTGAAAAAGCGATCTCACCTTCTACAACTCTTAATTGACACTTCATCAAGGAAGGGTCAGACACTTCGTTTTGTGGCTTCCCCGAGCCATGGTATGATGTGCACCTTCAACGGTAAATTCTTGGCTTTAAGATCTTCTTTGACTATGTTATTGATTGGGTAGAGTTGGAGCTGATGAGGATTCAAAAGCAAAGTGATGCGACGAAGACGGGATCAGAGTTCGTGGATGTCGATAGCTTGTTCGACGACGAGGGAGTCTTGGACATCACCGAGGAAAGTGAGAGCGAGGATTTGGGTCCACACCATCTTATTTATCCTTTTGATGGGGTTATCCCTAATTGGAGTTGTGTAGACCATTTTGGTTTTTTTAATGAGTCATGTATTTTGAATAATTTGGCTGTGTCTGTGCCTAGTACAAGTTTAGATAAAATGCAAACATTTTCTAGTATTGATTCTGTCCCGCTTAGGACCTCCTATCCTGTAGACACCTCTTCTATTATCAATGAAAATTTTTCTTTCAATTATACTGTGTCTTCTTCTTCTTCCATTCATGTTGGTTACACTAACTCTGACTTGGATAATGATGAAAATGATGAACCTTCTCCTGAGTTAATGCGATATATCAAGGCTTCAAAGGAAATGAAGGCCCGACCAGTCAAAGAGGATTTCAAAATGATCAATTTGGGCTCAACTGAAGAGCCCCGTGAAATCAAAGTCGGGGTAACTTTAACTGAGGAAGAAACAGCTAATATGGTGAAGTTATTCAAAGAATTTCAAGAAGTCTTTGCCTGGTCTTATGAGCATATGCCTAGAATAGACCCTGAAGAGGTCCAACATAAGATTCCCTTGATGCGTAGTTCAAAGTCCCACAATCAAAAGTTGAGAAGATTGAGGCCAGAGTGGGCTTTGAAGGTCAAGGACGATATCCAGAAGCAACTTGATGCCGATTTTCTTGAAGTAGTCCATTACCCTAAGTGGTTGGCCAATATTGTCATTGTCCCAAAGAAAGATATGTAGTAAATTAAGGGTATGTGTGGATTCTAGGAATCTGAACAAAGCAAGCCCTAAGGATGACTTTCTGCTACCCAAGATTGACATATTGGTCAACAACACCGCTGGACATGCACAGGATAACGTCGAAGTCTACCATCTCAAGTTGGATTAAGGTTGCATCCATAGTCTTCTCACCGATAATAACTGGATATGGTCCATAACATTGGTCTAGTTCTACTTCTAATCCCATAGGTGATCGTATAAGTAGTTTGAAATCTAAAGACCTGAGGGGTAGACTCAACTTCTTTCCAAATGACATAGATATAAAAGAATAAGTAGCCCCAAAGTCAAAGAGTACTCTGGCAGGTATGCCATTAATAGGTATGATACCTGTGATTTGATTTAATTTAGTATACATGCTCACACAAGGTATTTCAAAGTAAAAGGTTGAATCATATCTGTGATCACATCAGGCGATGCGGTAGCATCCTCAGATGTAATTGCATAAACTTTTTTTTGCTGTAGCTGCTTCATCGGCTTAGGATAATATCTTGAATAATGCCCTAATTAATCGCAGTTAAAACATTTGACTCCAGCATTACTTTGCTTCTGCTGAGGTTGCGGTTGAGTTATTGGAGTTGTCTTAGATGTAGCATTGAGCCTTGAGTACCGAAGGGTTTGAATGTTCTTGAGTTCTCTCCGTTGAACGTATTCCCATTCGGCCTCTTTATACCCCTGTTTTGAGCAAAATAATTCTCCCTTTGGCTCGACTCAAAAACTCGAGCAATTTGTACTACTTCATTATAAATCTTCTTTTCTAGTCCTAGTACATGCTCATGAATGCTTCCCCTAAGTCCCATGACGAACCTTCTGGTTTTGGTATTTTTCTCCTACATGCTAGAGGGAGCAAAGAAAAACAGCTCTCCATAACGCTGTTGATAAGCGTCTATAGACATTTGTCGATGATATAGACTCAGAAATTCTTTTTTCATCTGGTCTCTGAAACTCCTGGAAAAATACTTCTCGAAGAAAGCTTCTTTATAAATAGCCCAGGTCAGTTGGGTGTGCTTTGTCAATAGATCACTTCGAGTAGATTTCCACCAATGGTGTGAATCACCTTTCAGCATAAAAGTGGCACATAACACCTTTTCCTCTTCATTTACAGTCATCATCATAAAATTTCTTTCCATCTCGTCGATCCAGAGAGCTGGCCACAGAGGATCTGATGGCTTGCCATTGAATTTCTTAAGCTTCATCTTCAGAAAACGTTCGATCAATCTGGAGTAATCTAGTCGATACTGAGTGTATGCTCCATACGTAGACGGTTGGTACTGATAGTTACCCTGATTATGTCTGCCTTGCGGTGCCTCAGTATTCTACACTTGAGCTTGTAATACTGGCGTTTGAGGTGCTTGGGGTACCGTGTTGCTACCACGAGGTATGGTACTAGCTTGCCTTATAGGTAGAGGTATTGCATTTGCAACTGGGGAAACAATTCCCATAATAGCTTGCATTTGCTGTATCTATTGCACTTGCTGTGCCAAATTCATCACCACAGTAGCCAAATCCGTAGGTGGTGCAGGTAAGTTGGTTGGGTTGGCTTGGGGGTGAACATCCTGAGGCACAGTACCTTGATTCCCAACATTTCCTTATTGTCCTTGCTGACCTTCGTTGTCATTGGTCTCCATAGGTGGTGGAGGTAGGTGATGAACACATTTTATGTGTGAATTTATGACATAAAATATACATCTCTTATTCTATTTATGATGCTTCTCGGGTATTTAATGTTGATTTTATGTTTGTTGGGTGTAGGTGAAAAAATGGAGAAATTTGAGCTTGAAAAGATCATTTTATGAATTTTTGGTGATCCTGTCCAGTTAACTTACCCAGTCAACTCAGCAGCCAGGCATAAGATGAATTTTATGAGGAGAGCCACGAATTTTGTGTATAAGATCAGCCTTGGACCAAGTCAAAGAGTAGCCCAATCTCATGTGAAAGATTCTATTCTCTTGAGAAAATATTCTTTACTTATTTGGAATCAAATTTACAAGATTGGCATGGCATGGAAGAATGGAAAGCTCCAATAGATTATGGAAGTTTTCAAGAAGAGATAATGATGCTAAAGATATGATGAGTTGGTGCAAGATTTTTTCTACTCAAGAATTGTCCATATACAATGAACCTACAAGATTGGAATTTGGTTACTAAAATTATCTCCACAAAATCTCTTGTAATTCAATTGTAAAGATTGATTGTGATCTTTACTCACTTGTATATATATGTGATGCTCAGCAATAGACAAATCATCCAAGAATTCTATTATGAGTTTTTTTTTTTAGTTTTGAGAATTTATGAGAGAGTTTGAGATTCTTAGTTTTTTCTTTTCAAGTTGTGTTCTTCTTGCTTAAGTTGATTTTTATTTATTTATTTATTTATTTTTAAGTTTTAATTTCAGATTTAAAACTCTGTAGTAGGGTAGATAAATATAGGTTGTACCCCATTACTAATTTAATTTAGGGGAGAAGGCTCCCTTTGTAATCGTTTGCACATCGCCTTGGAGTGACAACAAGACGACGAGCAACAACAGAGATATCTTCTATCGAGATAAGTTTTTCTTACATTCTTTTACTTTAATTTCATTCTTTTCTTGCAATAGATCTGTGTTACTTTATGGTTAGTGGTTTCGTAAATTTTCATACCTTTATGAATGGTTATTATTGTTTTCATTGCTTGATTTTTTTTATTTGAAGTGATTAGGGTGTTAATTCAATCAAATTTCTTTGGTACGCTTTGCCTTATTTGAGTTAGGATAATATTGATTCCTCCCTGAGATCAACCTGTTACTGCACGATACTGTGCACTTGCGGTTACAAACTCATTTAAATTACATCAGTATGTTTGCATTCTGTCTTCTTTGGCTAATTCTTTGCCCAACCATTTAAATTCCTGGATAAATGGTACTTGGAAAGACTGTACATGTGAGACAAATAGAATGGTAATATTGGGTTAGTCTCACAATGGAAAGCGAGACAAGAAACAAAAGCATCAGGCAAAAGCTCGAACAGAATAAAAAAGCAGACAATAGTCAGTCATATGGTCGATGGCCTATGGTCGCATATTGTACGACCATAGGTTTGACCATCAAAATCCTGGCAACTTCCCGGGACTCTATGGTCGATCATACAGTCGATCATGCGGTCAATCATACGGTCGATCATTTTGGTCAAATTGTGCGACCGTAAGGTTCAAAATCAGTTTTAAAACCTGTTTTTTTCAAAATTTTCCCTCTCATTTCCCTTTCTTCTTCCTACGGTCTCAACTCAGCTCGCTACCACTGAGTTGCTACAGTATCAATCATATGAACTTACTGATTTTTCCATCGATCGACAATCTTTCTTCCATTCCTCAAGGTATGTTCTCTACTCTTTTCCCTTTTTAAGCTTTCATACCTAGGTTTTCACTCTTTATAGGTTTTTTTTTATCAAATTAATATATTTTTTACCATAAAAATTTGATTTTTATTGGGGGCTATTGCTATTGGCTGCCCAACGGATAAAAGCCCTTAAGAAAATTTGAGTTTCATCGGTTGGTTTGGTAGAAATTTGAAAATTCCAAGTTTTGACCTAAATTTTGGGGTTTTTCGCAAATGTTAAAATTTCTTCAAATAAAATCTACCTAGTTAAAATTTTCTATTGTATGAGCCTTGCAGGATGATTTGGAACCTATGTAAGTCCTCCTGCCCAAATGTTTGGGTGAAAAGTAAGGCTTTTTCCCATTTTACGTCGTTGTGCTACCCAAATTTTAAATTTTTAACTTGTTTTCCTTATTTTCTTCTCTTATAGTTATCATGGTTCGCACCAAGGTTCCTTGAGTCCATGACCCACGTCGCTTTCGATCATCAAAGTTGAGGTACAATATCCTTGGTTTGATCAAAATAAAGTGGAAGGGGGTTGATGTGTGAACTTAGCCCATTTAGCCCTGTTTGATGTGGAGAGGGCATTTGGAGATATGGGCTGGCTTCCAGTGATTCTGTATGAGGCTTGCAACCATTTGAACTTGATAAAGCAATTCTACTATCACCTACAGGTAGAGGGTGACCTAGAGGATGTGGATAGGGGTAGAGAGCTTTGGATCACCAGTTGGGTGAAAGGGGTTTCTATCTCTTTCAAACGTCAGGAGTTGGCTGATCTCCTGGGCATTTTCAACAATGGACAGTTGGTCTACTGTGCACCAAGGGAGCCCCAGTTCCTATCTACATAGGTGCGTGCAGAGATAAACAATCAGATTCTTTGGGATGACAGTTGGGGAATGAAGGCGGTTAATCTGCATCCAGAGCCACGAGTCTACTGTAAGATTATCCAGCATAATTTGATCCCTTAGGGTGGACACTATGAGATGGTCTCTCAACTGAATCAGTACCTGTTGTACTGTATCTATACTAGGCAGTCTGTCTGTCTCTCGTACATGATCCTTCGGACTATTCACAGAGCTACGTTGCCTGACTCAAGAGGTAACTTGCCCTATGGATGGCTAATCTCCACTTTGCTGGACCATCTACAGGTGAACCTAGAGGATAAGAGGATTTTTGAAGACACCTTCTCAGCTGACCTTGATTGGGAGGCCACAGTAGGATGGGCATGAGAGAGATATAGGTCAGTGATGACGAGAGGAATGCTATGAGACATCTTCTCACTTGGGTAGCGATGGCAGATGTAGAGGCGGTAGCAGCAGCAGTAGCAGAGGCATACGAGAGTGATGATGAGGAGGATGATGATAGGATGTACATGGATGTGGATGTCATACCTCCTCCATCACCACAACATTCTACTGGAGCTAGTCCTTCTCAGACTTTTTACTCAGCTGGCCCTTCACGCCCACCATCAGATGACATAATGGCGCTACTACGTGAGATTCGAGAGGCTCAACGTGCTACAGACCAGCGGGTAGTAGATCTGGAAGCTAGTCTCCGAGCAACCTAGACTCAGGTAGCCTGGCTTGCAAGAGTGTATGTTGAGGACTATGATAGAGACCGTGAGGCACCTCCTCCTCTAGCACCCCCCACTCCATGATACCATTTATTTTTTTTCCTTTTATACTACGGAGTAACTATCCGGATTGTGGACCGTACTCTGATTCAGATGTACACTTGTCTTGTTCCCCTTTTTATATATAAAATTTGTTTCTCATTCACATATGTGCATTATTTTCTTTTCAGTTTATGTCTCAAACCACACAGGTGCTTATGGTGTGTTTTTATTATAGTTTTTAAATTTTATCCAAACTCAGTTCATGACTCATGTGGAAGTAATTAGGTCAATGGGTAGAACCTGGGAGAACTCTGATACCAAGTTGTCACACCCTAATTCTAAACTAACCAGAATGGAGTGATGAACCGTAAATAAACCAACGGTTCAACCATGATCTCCATTAGGTAGTACCCATCATATCAACCACACACACATTCCACAATAATAATCAAAGATAATAAACAAATAAGCAAAAGTCTTTATAATTAATGAATTGAGCATCTAACCATGATAAATAATTAATCCAATTATCTTCAAAAATCAAGACATAAAAGTAATTAACCCATTACATGTTCCAATAATCAAATATAGCTAAACTAATCGAATAAGCACTAGTTGCACTCGCATGATGAATCATGCGAGTGCAACTAGTCTTCAACAGTAAGACCTGCATCATCAACTAAAAATATTCGACGTCGAAAGGGTGAGCACACATCAGGGCTCAGTGAGCAAACAAAACAATACAACAAACATATGCATGCATTCAATTCATATCTTTGGTCTGATTTTAAGTTTATAATATGTTATAGAAAGGTTTGGTGGCCCCCACATCTCTATACATAAGTGTGTGAATCCACCCAATGGATCAAACACCATTTTCGTCCCACATGCACCCACCATGGAATAGAGATAGAGTTAAAGTGTTCGGTTCAAACACCGCCAACACTTCCCCTGATGCCCTACCCATACCAACATGTAAGCCCCTATTAGCGAGGGCTTGCAAACTGGGCTCGCAACTAACTAATCCTAAATGTCATCCAGTATATCCAAGGCCTCACCCCAGCATCCTTCAATACATCCATAGAGATAGAGCTAAGGCCCCCCAGTAGAGTTGAAGACTATACGGTCCGAGACCACCTCCCCTTATGCCCTAAACGTAATAGTTCTGCTAAGGTAATAATGATACAATGATGTCAGTAAACAAGACTTGAGTAGAGATAGAGCTAGAGTCTGGTGACCAGGTCAAAGACCACAATGCCATGTCCTCCCCCTGATGCTCCACTCGCATCAAACACACTAACCACACACACATAATCACATGCCTATTCCTAGCATCATCATCATCATTATATTATAAATAGACAGAAATAAATATGCATGAGCCGTAATAGCAGGAATATTGGATGACATGTGAGATGCATATTACAAACATACAAGCATAGAATCAATTATGGCATTGGACTCAAATAAATAAATAGTTTGTAATTATCCAATTAGTTTAGGTCTTGTTCCCTCACCTGTTAGCAAAACTTGATCTCCTTTCAAGCCTTGTAATTCTCTTTGATTTGGTTTAATAACCTAAAAGTTATATGAATTCAAGTTAAGATTCATATGTAACATGTTACAGTAGTCAAAAATTAAAATAGAGCACTAATATGTGTCTGATTGGTCCTATGGTCTCATATTGTGTCGACCTTACTGTCTACGGTTGATACCCTACGATCGTATATGGTGCTACCGTAGCTGCGATCATATGGTTTCTAAAATCTTCCCGAATGCCTATGGTCGATCCTCTGGTCATACTGGTAATGCTATGGTCGATCGTAACTGTGACCTTGAGATTTCTGGTCACAAACTACATGCAATTAAAGTTCTTCCTGGGCCAATTCCTCTACTCTTCAATTGAGTTCATCCTAAGGTCATCATTAGTAGTTTCTTATCAACCCTAATCATTAAACTCATCCCTCATGGTTATCCTTGGGATTTTCTCAAGGAATCACATAGATCATAATAGGTTGATATCTCCTAACCTCCTTAGAAGTCTTATTCCTTAGAGTTTACATTTCCAGAGATTAGGTTCATACCTTTGCCTGTGGTAGATAACCAATCTCTTCTCAGCAAAATCCTCTCATTAGCCTTTTCTTCTTCTCCTTCTCTTCCTTCTCTTCCCTTATCTTTCTCTAGGGTTTACTAATATTCTAAAAGAGTGAAAAATGGCTGAGGGATGTCCTTTATATAGAGAAAAACTCTCCATATATAGTCCTCTAATATTAGGAAAGAAATCCCCCTTAAATTAGGAAAGTTTCTAACTCGAAGTTTGGTCTGGGGTCTCACGGTCTATGGCTACGGTCGCAGAACCCATCGACCGTAGGGTTGAAATCATTGACCATAGGGTCTTGGATCCGAGATCTTCATTCTTACCATATGGTCGATCATACCTACCCAGGTATCCAACCTTATGCATATAGTTTTGGGTGTTGGGTCGATTTTTATACCTGATTTGTGATCCATCTTCACACGATCGGTGCACTTGGTCCATCTATGATGGAAAGACCTGACACAACATAGTTAGACAAAGTTAGTGGAGTGCGGGTCTTATAGTTTGAGTCGATTATGATGGGAAGATCAGTTATGACACGAGAACATAACATTATACCAGGTTCATGGCGTACAAGTTTTACTCCTTCTTTCGAAAGGCAAGATGTGCCATTTCCTAGGTTGTAAATCTATTTTTTTTTTTCAAACATGTCCTTATGTATTTTTTGCCCTTATGAACAAATAAAAATATTGTTTTTAGGATCTTCATTCCTTACACGTTACACATGCTTCATTGTTGCGATAATACCTCTTAGGATAATTATCCACCCTCCGAGCTTCGAGGCCCTTGGGGCAGTTGAGGGTGAGGGTGTCGAAGATTAAACTTTAAACTGAGGTTCTCATCAATGGAATCGACCCTCCCAGCTTCAGTTGCTTCGAACTCACCTTTGGTGCTAAAGTTGAATTTATCGTTAGGATAATTATCCACCCCTTGAGCTTTGAGGCCCTTGGGGCAATCGAGGGTGTCGAAGATTAAACTTAAAACTGAGGTTCTCGTCAATGGGATCTATAAGACACATACCTTACTAATCCGGTCTTACCACCTTGTATTAGGTCTTCTTATCATGGTCGGACCAAGCGGACCAAGTGCCCGAAGAAACCATAAGGCTAGGAATGTAATTCGAACAAAAAATCATCTAATTGAGACGTGTGGTCGCATACCTAAACAGGTGTGGTCGACCACACCTCAGAATATTGAGACCACTCGAGTCTGGGACGTGTGGTCGCAGTTTTTAGATGTGTGGTCGATGGATTCTGTGACCCCACGTGCGACCACACGATGGTATAACCGACTCCGTAATTAGGAAACCTTCCTAATTTGAGGGGGGGTTCTTTTCTAATCAAAGTGAGACTTTATATGGATGTTTTTCTCTATATAAAGGATTTCCCTTAGTCTCTTTCACTCTTTTAGAACCTAAACTGAAAGAGAGAGAAAGAGAGGAGTAGGAAGAAAAGGAGAATTAAAGAGGAAGACTAGGAGAAGGAATTACAGAGAAAGCTCTGATTTTCCAACAAGTTTAAGGTATGGAATCATTTCCTACATTAATTGAAAGCTTAGATTAGATTATGGAGGAGATATTGAGTCAAAGTAAGATCTCAATCCTAAGTCCATGAACAAAAGCTAAGGAAATCCATGAAGAACGGATTAAGGTAAAGGACTATGTAAAAGTGTGAATTTTAAGCCATAGAACAATCATAGGAAGGATTATAATGTTAGCCATGAAATCAAGTTATGAAAGGATGTGGCTGAGAGTAAAAGTTGACAAAAACTCGTGTGGTCACAATTTGATCGACCACACGAGGCATATATGTCCGACCACATACCCTTGGTAAGTTTCTAGGGAGGGTGTGGTTGCATGTGTGTGGTCGCATATCATGCGACCACACTTATCAACCCCACACCCTGTGGTCGCAGAAACTGAGACCACAGGTGCAGTCACACCTGTGACCACTCAGCTTTTGGAGGTTTGTTTGAGGCTAGTATGGACCATTGACTACTATAAATTGATGAGCTTGAATCCTAACTTCGAACTTACAAATTTCTTAGGTTTCCAAGAGGTTCAAGAGTGAGTTAAGAAGCTTGGAGAAGATTGAACATTTCTAGTAGGTGAGGGAACAAGACCTAAACTAATTGGATAATAACAAACTATTTTATTTTATTTTATCCAATGCAACGAATGCTTTTATGCTTGTATGCTTGTAATGTGCATCTCACATGGTATCCAATATTTTTGTTATTACTGCTCATGCATATTTATTTCTATCTATTTATAGTATGATGGTGATGATGATGCTAGAAATAGGCATGTGATTATGTGTGTGTGGTTAGCGTACTTGATGTGAGTGGAGCATCAGGGGGAGGACATGACATTGTGGTTCATCCTGGTCACCAGACTCTAGCTCAATCTCTACTTAAGTCTTGTTCACTGACATCGTCGTATCACCATTACCTTAGCAGAACTATTACGTCATAGGGCATCAGGGGAGGTGGTCTCGGACCATGTAGTCTTCGACTCTACCGGGGGTCCTTAGCTCTATCTCTATGGACTTATTAAGGGATGCTGGGGTGAGGCCTTGGATACACTGGATGACATTAGGATTGGTTAGTTGCGAGTCCGGTTTGAAAGTCCTCGCTAATAGGGGTTTACGTATTGGTATGGGTAGGGCATCAGGGGAAGTGTTTGTGGTGTTTGATCCGGACACTTTAGCTCTATCTGTCACACCGCAATTCTGATCCAACCAGAATGGTGTGAGTGAACCGTCATTGAACCAACGGTTCACACCAGGATCTCGAATAGGCCGTGTCCACCCATACAAACCAATTACACATAACCACAATCAGAAAATAAATGTACAGCGGAAGACTTTAAATAGAATGAACTGAGTATCTAATGATAATTTAAATAAATATCCCATTATTCAAATTCAAACACATGGAATAATATCATTACATCCCTTTAATCCAATCGAAAATAACTGAAATAAATAAATAAAACAAATCAAAGGTACACGCAGAAAGGGCACCTGTGGTCCGGTTTTAAGTTTGCAATGTGCTATAGAAAGGTTTGGTGGCCCCCGCACCTCTATACACGAGTGTGTGGCATCGCACAGTAAATCACACTACCACCAACCCACATGCACCCATCATGGAATAGAGATAGAGCTAAGGTATACCCGCACCTCCCTGATACTCTACCCATACCAGTACCTAAGCCCCCCTCGGCCGGGGCTCGCAAACCGGGCTCGCAACTAACCAATCCTATATGTCAACAATGTATGCTCTATCCCAGCACAGCCGTCTATGGCATAGAGATAGAGCTAGAGCGTGCAGGCCGGGCCGGAGACCACAATACCTCACCTCCCCCTGATACCCTATCCGCAACTAACCCACTAGGATAGAAACAATACGCAGGTAGACCCTATCCCAACATAACTCCCTACGGCATAGAGATAGAGCTAAAGCATCGTGGACAAGCCGGCGTCGACTCGGAATCCTCGATTACCACATAACAATGGCCGGGACAACATCAATATCGGAGACCACCGTACCCACGACCTTCCCCGATACCCCACCCGTACCAAGCATGTTAAGATAGAATACTACAAAAGGTGCAGTGTGAAGAGCGATCCCGGGCCCATGCCCCACTCCACACACCAACGAAAACAATCACATGCCTAACAATCACATCCTATGAATGCATGAAAAATAATAATAACTGAAAGTAAAGGATGGCATGTGAATATGCACAAACATCACATCATAGATATTCAATGATTAACAACGATTTACTGTCCATTAATTATTAGGTTTAGGTCAGATTCCCTTACCTGACGCTCGTTCGATAACTTGCTCCACGTCGCAAGATCCAAACGATAAGTCACAAAGTCCTACAATATTATTAGGGTTTCATTAAAATAACATTCTTAGAGTTTCATGTTGGTCGGAAACCAACAGGGTTACAAAATACCCTCACAGAGCTGACCGGTGGCATGTACCGGTCGCAGCTCTGTGGAAAAGACTGGCGACTGGTATAGTCAGCCGGTCCCCCACAGACAACCTCCCGAGAGGTAGCGGTCGCACTATGTGCAACCGGTATAGTCGACCGGTATGTCCCCGGAAGACCATACATGGGTTCTTCGACTGCCGTCGATCATCCTCCATGGATTTTCAGGGTTTCTCCTATCCATTCTAAGTCTAGGCTTTGAGTTAGAGTTATCCCCAACTCATTCAAGTCTCGTTTTGATAAATATCATCTCAAAACTCAAATCTAGGGTTTGACGGCAACTTAGGGTTTATTGGCCAATTTAGGGTTTTAGATCAATACCTACTTTGCATGGTATTGATCCACCCACACAACTAATATAGGGTAAGAAGAGGGATTCAAACACTTACCGTTGACAGGCGTAGCATGAGCTTCGTCAAACGGTAATGGCGGCACCTCCTTCTTCTTCCTAGCTCCTTCTCCTTTCCAAGCTCTTTCTCTTCTCTAAAGTTTGTGAGAGACAATGGAAAGGATTTGAGGAGGCTTAAGGGTGTATTTAAAGGCTAGAAATAGGGTTTAGTAACCCTACTAGGATTAGAAAACTTCTAGGATTCGAAATCAGGTAAGCGGGACCCACAGAGACCAATTTCTAAATTCCCGCACATAGCTGTGCAGGCCATACCGGTCGACCGGTACCAAGACCGGTACCATCGACCGGTATACCTAAAATCAGGTATAATTGGTCGACTTCGGTCCGATTTCGTACCTGTTTGTTATCCGCTTTCCCCGTCTGGCTCGGTGATGATCGGAAGACCTGTCACGACACAAAACCAAGGTTAAACAGGGTTTTCAGAGTGCGGGTCTTACACTATCTCTATTCCATGGTGGGTGCATGTGGGACGTCAATGGTGTTTGATCCATTGGGGGGATTCACACACTCGTGTATAGAGGTGCGGTGGTGTGAGGACAATGGATTTTCATATGATCCTCCACGAAATCAAAATTAGACTCTCGCCTTGGTTACTTTTATCCATCCACGCCAATGGACGGAGTAAAATATGGAGTCGCCACCTAGATAAGGTCTAGGACCTATAAATGGTCTCTCACTTGGAGAGACACTATGACTCATGTTCAATGGATTGGCTTCTAGTCTTACCAGAGAAGGCTAAGTGTCAAGTTACGAGTTGGGAAGGTGTTAGGCACCCAACTCGCCCGGTCAATGGACCGGTCACCTTCTGTCCTATCCTTTCCTGCATTCTTAAAACTTATGTATGTTCAGGTCGTTCAATTTAACCTAACTAGGCAAATGGGGAACCCTAGACCAAGTTTCTAAGTTGTTCTAACTTAGGGTGCCACCACATAGACTTGAAAAAATAAAATACAAATCAACAGACAATAAATGGATCCATGAACAAATGAAATGGATTAAAAAATATGAAATAATCATGAATAAACAAATAATGAATTAAAAGAATGAATAACACAGAAAATACAACAGATAATGGATGACCGAGCTCGAGATCAAGCCGCCTACGTATCCCTGTGCGGCGGGAATCAGGCCAAACGTAGTTCGTGCGGGGGTGTGATTGTGGTTGTGGTTGTGGTTGTGGTTGTGAGTGAGGTTGTGAGTGAGGTGCTCCCTTGACAAAGGAAGCACGTGTGACCGTGCGCGAAGGGTGAACTACTCAGAGTTCTCCACTTCCCGCTGCCTACGTATCTCTTTAGAGAATCAGGTCAAACGTAGTTCCCAACAGTTAACGGGCTGTTGGACCCCACATGGCATTACTGGAGAGGTGCTCGGACCTCAGAGGTACTCGGACCTCAACTCCCCGCGCTCGGCAAGACAACACTCAAGAGGTACTCGGACCTCGACTCCCTACACTCGCCAAGGCAAACTCAAGAGGTACTCGGACCTCAGAGGTACTCAGACCTCGACTTCCTTGCACTCGGCAAGGCGAACTCAAGAGGTACTCGGACCTCTACTCCCCGCACTCGGCAAGGCAACACTCAAGAGGTACTCGGACCTCGACTTCCTTGCACTCGACAAGGCATCACTCAAGATTTTGAAAATGATCGGTCCGCACACCGATTCCCAAACATGGGAGATGATTGGCCTAAGGCCAAAGACAAGACTAGGTAATAGCTAGGTTGGAGAATCAACATGATCCCAACCGTCGCTAGATACATGAAGACAACACAATTTTTTTTGTATCTCTATTTCTTTCTTTTTTTGTATTTTTTCTTAATAAAACAAAAAACAATTCTAAAGACCAACCCTATTGGTTGAGTGGGCCCAAGGCCTAGGCAGGGCCCACACTAATCGGCATGGGATTTGGAAATCCCAACAAGAATGGACTCATTGGAATTGTCCCAACACTTCACAACGCTAGGGGAGGGAACTCACACGTCAAACCATTACAAACATGAAAGTGTACTTAGAGTGAGGGAAACATCTCTTGAGGGTAGGGATCGTGCATTCAAAATAATCTTCATGTAGGCTAAGTTAAACATGCATGCGTTGACTTGGTAGGCACGAAATATTAGACATGAGTGTGTCTTCAAGCATGTAATCCAAGCATATAAGCAACCATAAATCAGACATGATTCCAAGAATTAGACTAGGCAAGACCTTGAGCATTTGATTATTAACAAACAACAAGTAGATCTACATCCATCATATGAAGAAAGTCAAACCCGAAAATATTCTAACCAAAACCATAGACTGAATAAGTTTATGATATATACCATCACTAAGAAAAATCAGATTTGAACATGAAGGTAACAACCCTAACTAAACCAGACTTGACACAAAAAGAAGAACCAAAACTACAGCAAAACAAAGGTTTGGCTGTGGAGATGCAACCAAACAAACAGATCATATAAAAAACCAAACAGCCACCACCTCTATTCTAACAGAAGTTGCTAGGAAGACAAGAAGAGCTCAAAATTGACTAAACCAGGTATTGGATGAGTTCACTATCATAGACATTAAATGCTCATAGATACTTGGTGAATTAACTCTTAGACATCAATACAAGTGTTCAGAAACAACAATAGGACTTAGTAGAAACATGGAGAATTAGCTCTAAATTTGGGAAAAATGTTGATGCCCTACAATAGGCAAGCCAAAAGGGATACATTTTACATTGCCCAATCGGAGATGGGGGAGAAATATATATAATTACTTGAAAATCAGAAAAAACCTTGTCGCATACAATGGCTTCCCAAGTAATTAGAAACTCTAGACAAATAAATTACAGCACCATCCAATCTCATCCCCAATACCATTAACCGAAATTTCTATGAAAGCAAGCAAACCTAATCCAATTGAAACCGATTCTAGGAAATGAATCAAACGACTACTTGGTAGAAGTTGAAAGTACGAAACATGCATTCAACTGCAAGCCCTACTTCTAATAAACAAATTCATCAACTAGACTAATTACTGAGAAGAGAGAACACTGAGGTGTACAGAAATGAGCCTGACTGGGTATGTGTAAAAAAAAAAAAAAAAAAAAAAAAAAAAAAAAAACAAGAACAACAAGTCGAACACCCCGCTTCGTGGAAAACAATTTTCAGTAGGAAAGAAGAAAATAACACAAAAATCTAATCCTTCAATACCAAGACCAACTGAGAACAGAGGGATAAGACCATCGCTTATTCCTAAGAAAAAAACATGGCCGAAACCAACATCCATTCAAAATAATAAACACTCTAGTTGAAGAAATCAGCAGCATGTTCGGGAAGAAATAGAACTTAGCATACCATGAACAGCAACATATCCCAGCAAGGAGAAGATATATTCAGAAAAAAAAATGAAAATATAAATGTCAAACGAATTGTACTCACCTGATTAGCCTAATAGAAGCTACAATCGAACTGTACCGAAGCTGGTTTGGTAGCTCAAGAATCGTCGGCCAGGTCAAAGAAGAAAAAAACCTCAAGTGTACGATCTCTTCTTCTTGCTCCTCTTTCCGATTTGCACTGCAGCAGTCCTTTTTCTCCCTATTTGACTCGGCTCTCTTGGCCTCTCACTGTTGTTCTCCATTTCTCCAATCTGGCCGACATTCCATTCTTCCCCTTTTTTCGGCTTTTTTTTCTTTTCTTTTCTGGTTTTTTTTTCTGGACAAATCTGCCGCCTCCTTCATTTTCTTCTCCTTCTCCCGCAACAGTCCCTACTACTTCTCGGCTTCCTCTCCTCCTTTGCTGCCGCCTCCCTTCTCTTCCTCCTACTTCTTCTCCTCTCTTTTCTCTCTCTCCCCCATTTTTCGGCTCTCTTTTTTTTTTTTTTTTTTCTGGTTTTCACGCCCCCTCTGGCTGCCGCCTCCTTCTTTCTTCTTATCTAGTTTCTTCTTTCCTTTTCCTAACCCTTAATCCAAGGGCCAGGATTCTTCTCACCTGATTTTCTTTTAACCCAAAATATGTGATAGAAAAAGGGTTTCTACACCATTGATCCTAAGCCCAAACCCAAGCCCATTAACCTATACCTTATTAACACCTAATTTAAACCCACAGCCCAAACCCATTGACTCAAATAACTAAAAGAAAAAAAAAAAACTCTACCATAAAGCCCAATAACAACAAATGCCTAAAACAAAACAACAAAAAGAAAACAAAACTAAGACCCAACTAACACCTAAACTAAACCCATTTAAATAACAAAATTAAAACCCACTATCACAAAACTAAAGTTATAGGCCCAAGCCCGATTCTCTTAACAATTTTCCCATTTTTTTCATTTCATAATAACCTAAAATGGTAGAGACATTCTAACATGACCAAAAGATGACAAAAATACCCTTGATGAGAAATAGGCCAAAATGGGGGTCTTACAGAATGCCCCTCTTCGGCCGAAATTCAAAGTGAATGAGGGCGAAGAAAAGAGAAGACCGCATTTTGGTCCATGAAAATTGTACAAAACAAAAAGAGGGGGAAACAGAACATTCTGACTAGATGTTCCATCAAGGAGTCAGCATACCTGACTAGGTGCTGACGAGGAAAAATGAATCTAATCGGAGCACTTAACTAAACGTTCCAACGAAGAAAGAAGCAAAAATGGAGTGCTTGATTAAGCATTCCGATGAGAAACTGAACATTCTGACTAGATGTTCCGTCAAGGAATCAGCATACCTGACTAGGCATTGACGAGGAAAAATGAATCTAATCGGAGCACTTGACTAAGCATTCCAACGAGAAACAAAACATTCTGACTAGATGTTCCGTCAAGGAATCAGCATACCTGACTAGGCACTGACGAGGAAAAATGAATCTAATCGGAGCACTTGACTAAACATTCCGACGAAGAAAGAAGCAAAAAATGGAGTGCTTGACTAAGCATTCCGATGAGAAATAGAACATTCTGACTAGATGTTCCATCAAGGAATCAGCATACCTGACTAGGCGTTGACGAGGAAAAATGAATCTAATCGAAGCACTTGACTAAGTGTTCCAACGAAAAAAGCAAAGTGGAGTGCTCGACTAAGCATTCCGATGAGAAACAGAACATTCTGACTAGATGTTCCGTCAAGGAATCAGCATACCTGACTAGGCGCTGACGAGGAAAAATGAATCTAATCGAAGCACTTGACTAAGTGTTCCGACGAAAAAAAAAGCAAAGAATGGAGTACTTGACTAAGCATTCCGATGAGAAACAGAACATTCTGACTAGATGTTCCATCAAGGAATCAGCATACCTGACTAGGCGCTGACGAGGAAAAATGAATTTAATCGAAGCACTTGACTAAGTGTTCCGACGAAAAAAAAAACAAAGTGGAGTGCTTGACTAAGCATTCCGATGAGAAACAGAACATTCTGACTAGATGTTCCGTCAAGGAATCAGCATACCTGACTAGGCGCTGACGAGAGAAAGATCATATTAGAGCGCTTGACTAAGCGTTCTAAAAGGAATCAAAACATCATGACTAGATATTTTGACAAGCTCGAATCACCCGCCAAGGTGTTCGAGAAGAACGACCAGCTCACCCGCCAGGGTGTCTGACGACAACTAATCAAAACACCCGCCAAGGCGTCTGACGAACACAATCGGATCACTTGACTAAGTACTCCGACGGTAAATAGAAATCAGAATCACCCCTCAAGGTATCTGACAAACACAATCAGAGTACTTGACCAAGTACTCCGACGGTAAAAAGAAATCAGAATCACCCCTCAAGGTATCTGACAAACACAATCAGAGTACTTGACTAAGTACTCCGACGGTAAAAAGAAATCAGAATCACCCCTCAAGGTGTCTGACAAACACAATCGAAGTACTTGACTAAGTACTCCGACGGTAAAAAGAAATCAGAATCACCCCTCAAGGTGTCTGACAAACACACAGACAAACACAATCGGAACACTCGACTAAGTGTACCGACGGTAAATAGAAATGGAATCACCTACCAAGGTGCCCCAAGGATGGATGTTCATAGACCACAAAATTCAGATTATCAACTCAAAATAGGGCAGGCTCTCATGACAGCGCAAACACAAAGATTCAAGGCACCTCAAAACTTAAAAATCTGATATTGATGAACTTTAAAATCACTGTTAATAAGTCAATAACTCATTTAAAATTATCCTCTAGAAAATGAACCTTCCGCAGAAGGTATTGATAAAACAGTCACATTTCTTTCAGCATTTAGGTTCCCAAAACCCATGATAGAATAGCCAAATATAGATGGGTCCATGATAGATCTGACTAAGGGCCCGAGCTACTGGCAATCTCTTCAGTAGACGCTGCTGCAGTCATTAGGGTCGGGGTTGGGTGATCCCGATAATGCCACGCATCTGCAATGCTCCAAACAAAATCCTTGGTCAATTCCTTAGGAGGGGAGACATCTGTAATATCACCAACCACACTTGGCAACCTATTCAACTGACGACACAACAAGGATGGTACATAGAAGGATGAGTGAGTCAGACCCATAATTTGTACACATGAGTTTCCTCGAGTTCTCAACACTGGACATGGGGTTGACATCCACTTGCTCCTCCATGTGATATCGTCGACCTTCAAGGCTCTCAATCGCTCAGGCCAGTTATGTTCCTTGTAAAAATCTGAATTCTTGGCTCTTTTCATATAATGGACGGGCCGAAATACCGAAACCTCTAAAGGTGCAAACAGACTTAGCTTCTCAGTCAACCAGATGTGTAACAGGTAAGGGGAGCCGTTGAGAGTATCCGTATGAAGACGACCTCCTTTCTTGGCCCAGCTGTCTAAACCCTTTAATGTCTCGGCCAGGATTGTTGGTATGATATCAAAACCCTGCTGGAGATGCTTAATGACATCAATGATGATTGGAGAGTACAAACGCTCATGCGTATTCAACAAGTACCTTGCGATCATACAGAAACAAAAAAGCCTTCCTTCGATACTCACGACCCAAATGCGAGCAAGTTTGTTGGTGGGCATACTTGGTGATCATGGCTGAGACATCGATTTTTCCAAGCTTGATGATTGGTAGAGCCTCCTTCTTGGTCCAACCAAAATATTCCCGGATCTCATGGTCGGAAGTCTCTTGCAATGGAGGGCAAAAGATCCCTTCTCATGCAGGAAAGATAAGACATCCACGAAACTCTTCGTATGTAGGGCATATCTCTATGTTCCCAAATCTGAACACATGCATTGTAGGATCCCAAAACCTGGAAGCTGTCCCCAAAAGATCATGACAGATTTTAACATGTCGAAGTTGGTAAAGGGCCTCTAAATCAAGATTGGCCAGAGCTCCTTTGTCATTCTGGGACATATCACAAGCCCACTCTTGCAATTGCTTATCCATTTTTGCACAAGTTAACAAATGATTAGCGTTCGACCAAACCAGAAGCAAACTTAAAGAGACACAACCTCCACATTAAGGTTAGGGAATACTAATGGGTCATGTCGACCATACTGAGGGCATCCAAAAAAATCCATGTATACCTCCACAAGCTGCACATGGTATGTCGAATTGGACATGACTCTGTCTGGGCCTAAACCAACTAGATTCGTAAACAAGCATGATGCTGGAGGTCCAAGTGGACTGATAAGAAACTTCCCATATGGGTACACCATTGGGGAGAATAGGGGCTTATCATGTAGAATGGTGGATTCACTGAGGAATCACCATTTATGGCTTAAAACAAGGGCTATTGAAATCTTTGGACGTCACCGAAGTGATGAGTGATAGATAGAGATTTCAGCCAGATCATAAACCCAATACTCACATGAAAGAGTGACATGTTCACAAGAAGCAATATCACAAAAGCCAATAAATGATGTGAAATGAAGGGCTTTATGATGGAGACTCTTGGAAAACCGTCAGATTGATAGACGGGAGAAAGAGTCTATGCCAAAAAAAGAAGTCCTCTTCCAACAATGATCGAGTGATGAAACCAACCTTTAGTGAAAGGGGTAAGCCTAAATGGATGTTAAGGCCAACCATCTTGTAAGGCTCCAAGATGATCTCTCATCAAACCAACCAACATTTTTTTTTTTTTTTTTTTTTTTTTTTTTTTTTTTTTTTTTTTTTTTTTTTTTTTTAATGTGGAGGTTATACAAAGTACTTTTTCACCTGGTCAAGGTTGGTCAGATATTGTAACTCATTTCCATCTGTATCTGTGAGGCGAACAGCCTTCCCTGGCAAGATCTCCTTCACTACAAAAGGTCCACTCCAATTGGGACGGAACTTGCCCCGGGTCATGTCTTTGGAGCTCTCGCTCTTTGAGCACCAAATCTCCGATTGCCAAATGGCGAAGACGAACTTTCTTATTAAAAGTTGTAGCAATTCTCTGTTGATATTTCTTCATATTATCTACAGCTTTGATTCGCCTTTCATCTATTAGGTTCAACTCTTCATATCTAGTCCGAAGCCATTCAGTTTCTGGGACTTGACATTCCATTAAGACCCTCAAGGATGGTACCTCTATCTCAATTGGAAGCACGGCCTCCATGCCATACAACAATGAATAAGGCGTTGCCCCAGTCGATGTTCTAATTGAGGTCCGATAAGCCCATAAAGCAAAAGGCAACTTATCAGCCCAATCGACAGTTGTCTCTGCCATTTTCTGAAGGATTGTCTTCATATTTTTGTTTGCTGCCTTAACGGCCCCATTTGTTTGTGGACGATAGGGAGAAGACCTATGCCTCGCAATGTGAAACCTATCACACAACTCTTGCACTCTACCCCGAAAATGTTGTCCCTGATCAGAAATCAATACCTGAGGCGTCCCGTGTTGGCATATGATGTGTTCTTGCAGAAATTTGGCAACCTTGGCTGCCGTGAGCTTGGCATAAGATTGAGCTTCAACCCATTTGGTGAAGTAATCTATAGCCACTAAGATAAACTCGTGCCCATTTGATGCTTTTGGGGAGATCTTGCCTACTACATCAATGCCCCAAGTGGAGAAAGGCCAAGGAGAGCTGAGTGTGTGCAACTCAGATGGAGGGACATGTATCAAATTGGCATGAATCTGGCACTTATGGCATTTCTTTACAAATTCCACGCAGTCTGCCTCCATTGTGTTCCAATAGTAACCTAGGCGAAGGATTTTTTTGGCAAGCATCCGAGCATTCATGTGGGGTCCACAAATCCCTTCATGGATCTGTTCTATGATATTCTGCGCTTGCTCTTCGTCCACACAGACCAGCTGCACACCATCATACGACCTCTTGTACAAGATGTTTTCATGCAAAATAAACTGAATGGCATACTGCCCAAGGAATTTCTTCTCCCTTGAAGAAGCTTCTGGAGGATACTTCCTTTCTCTGATAAAATCCACTATTGGCGCAAACCGAGGTCTCCCATCTATCGTTAAGGCATTCACCTCCTACAAGTACGCTTGTTGCGTTCTTCGCTCTATCACCAAGGGTTGCATTCTCTCATCACCTTCAAAATTGATCATTGCAACCAAAGTTGCCAGGCATCGGCGTATCTATTATAATCCCTTGGAGAAAACTCAAAGCTAATTTCTGAGAATTGTTGTGCCAAGCTCACAGCATACTGCCGGTATGGTTTCAATTTCTCATCCATTGTCTTCCATTCTTTGCTAATCTAATAGATCACCACTGAAGAATCTCCATATACTTTCATCTTCTGAATTCCAATGGCCAAAGCTGCCCTTAATCCTATGATGCAAGCTTCATATTCAGCCATATTATTGGTGCATTCAAAGTCTAGCCGGAATGAAATGGGCACGAACTTCCCGTCAGGACTAATGAATAGGACACCAGCTCCACATCCTCTATGGTTTGCAGCGCCGTCAAAGAACATCACCCAGGGGTCCACCTCTCCTTCTTGGGCTTGAACAAATGCCACCTCTTCGTCTGGGAATACATCTTCTAGATTTTTCAAATCATCCACCGGGTGGGCAGACAAATGCTCGGCGATGACACTTCCTTTAATAGCCTTCTGGGTGGCATATATGATCTCAAATTCAGACAAAAGTAGTAGTAACCATCTTGCTAGCCTTCCCGTCAATGCTGGCTTCTCAAATAAATACTTTATGGGGTCCATCCGTGAAATTAGGATGATCTGATAAGAGAGCATATAATGCCTCAACCTCTTAGTAACCCAAATTAAAGCAGCACAAGTTTTCTCCAAAGGTGTATAGTTTGCTTCATAGCCTGTGAACTTTTTACTCAAATAATATATCGCCCGCTCTGTCCGACCATCTGAATCGTGCTGTGCAATCATTGATCCCATAGAGTTTTTCAGAACCGATAAATAAAGTAACAGTGGTCTCCCTGGTTCTGGAGGCACCAAAATTGGTGGATTCGCCAAGCATGCCTTGATTCTGTCGAAGGCTAACTGGCATTGTGGATTCCAAGTTTTGGGCTGATCTTTCCTCAACAATTTGAATATTGGTTCGCAGGTGGCCATCAAATGCGCAATGAATCGACTGATGTATTGGATTCTTCCCAGAAATCCTCTAATCTCCTTCTCATTTTTGGGTGGAGGCATTTCTGTAATGGCCTTAATTTTAGATGGGTCGATCTCTATCCCCCTTTGACTGACCATGAACCCTAGCATTTTTCCAGCAGTAACCCCAAATGCACACTTTTGTGGGTTCAACCTCAGGTTGTACTGCTTGATTCTTTCAAAAAAAACCCTCAAGGCTTGGAAATGATTCTCTCTACTGATCGATTTCACTATCATATCATCAACATAAACTTCAACCTCTTTATGAATCAGGTCATGAAGGACCGTGGTGGCCATCCTTTGGTATGTGGCACCGGCATTCTTCAAACCGAAAGGCATCACCGTATAATAGTAGGTTCCCCAATCGGTTATGAAAGAAGTTTTCTCCTTATCCTCAAGCGCCATTTTAATTTGATTATACCCTGAGAAGCCATCCATAAAAGATAGAAGGGCATGTCTGGAAGTATTGTCCACTAATATATCAATCTTAGGCAAGGGAAAATCATCCTTAGGGCTTGCCTTATTCAGACCTCTGTAATCCACACATACACGAAGCCTACCATCATTTTTCGGTACAATGACTACATTGGCTAACCATTCAGGGTAATTGCAAACCTCAAGAAATCCTACATTCAGCTGCTTCTCTATATCTTCTTTAACTTTCAATGTCCACTCGGGCCTGAGGCGTCTCAACTTTTGTTTGGTAGGCTTCACACCAGTGGAAAGTGGAATTCTATGTTGTACAACTTCAGGGTCAATACCCGGCATGTCATCATATGACCAAGCGAAAACTTCCTGGAATTCTTTCAATAGAACAGACAACTGGGCAGTCTCGTGATCATTTAGAGTTATGCCAACTTTTATTTCACGAGGCTGTTCAGTTGTCCCCAAATTGATCATCTTAAAGTCTTCACAGACAGGTTGGGCCTTTCGTTCCTTTAAAGCTTTAAGAGATTGCAAAAATTCAGGTGAGGGTTCATCACAAAGATCATTATCAGAATCAGAATTAGTAAGGGAAGGGGAAGTGAAAGAAGCAATATACTCGGAAGAAGTCATTCCATTAATACCATCCGAAAGAAGTACAGCAGATGAGGTCTTATCTGGGACAACAGACTCAACATCAATGACAGACTCTGTACTTGCTACAGACCTAACAGACTCAGGCCCAGACATGGCCAAACCATCAACTTCCTGGCGCAGCAGGTTAGGACACATAAACTTATTTGGATAACTCCAGTTAGGGAGGACTCCAATAGTAGGGGTAATGAATTGTTGTGGGGTCGGAACTCCATTCAGGTTGCCGCTGGTGAGGGTCATCACGCTGTCCTGAAAAAGGCTGCTGAGGTTTGCAATTTCTTCTTCAGACACTGGCTCTTTTATCTGACCTTTCTTCCAAGCACTCTCAATTTCTGCCTAGTCAAGTGTACAGTCAAAGAAAATTTCAAACCCTGGGAGACGCTTCTGAGTAATCTCATCAAACCATGGCCCTGGAAATCCACAAAAGGGGAAGTCTTCTCCTTCCTTGACGAAATATCCATTGAGGGTCCGAAAGTATGAAACTGGTTCTCGATCAATGCTGTCCCACTGCAAAAAATCACAGGCCATAACTGAATCCAACTGTTTCCCCAAATGTTAGCGAGTTCACCACCTGAGACCCGGTAATCAAAGAGACCAGATGGTCAGGGTCAGTAGTGATTGGGACTTGGATGCTAGCCAGTGATTTCAGAACGGCTTCCCTGTGAACTGGCGATGCCATCAGTAGACCCCAAATGGAAATATTGGCCTGGGTCTTTTGCAACTGTTTCAAGACTACATTCTCAGGCTCTGGTTGCTTGCCACCCTGTCCTTGTTCTTTCTGCCTTGCTTGCTGTGCCAAATTTTCTGCCCTCAGTGTTGTTGGTGTATATGACTTGCCAGATCTAGTTTCTGCCACTGACTCCTCCCTCCCAGGGATGTAGATTTCAAATTCTTCTTCATTCACATCTACTTGTGCAATATCTTATTCTTCGTCAGACATGTAAATGATTATGGGCTTTGTTTTTTCTACTCTCATTACATTCTCCCTTGGAAATTGTGGGGCATAGCTATCATGATCATATATTCCTGCACCTGCTATTGCTTCCTCTGAATATCCTGGGACGAAAATCTCATATTCATCTTCAGCAACGGCCACCTCACTTCCTGAATATTGAGGGATCAAAGCTTCGTACTCATCTTCATATTCTTCCTCCCTTGTCATAGCTATCTCATCTTCTGAAAGACCGGGAATGAAGATCTCATATTCCTCTTCTCCTGCAACTGCCACTCCTTCCTCTGTTTGCTGCGACATGAAAGTTTCATATTCATCCTCATACTCTTCATCTGATCCGATCATGTTGACATAACAGTCGCTCTCCTGATCCAAGCTTTGTGGTCGTCCTCTGGGCAGATGATCTCGACCATTCAGTGGGTTAATGAGGCTTGTTGGATTAAAGTGACTTTCATCAATTTCACTGATCCCGACTGTATGTTGAGGTAATGGGTTGGTTGTCACAGAGGGGCGCTTTGCCCTGACCTCAAATTTCCCGTCATCGAGTAGGTCTTGGATGGCATGCCTCAGGCGTGGGCAGTTTTCAACATCATGTCCAGCCTGATTATGGTATTTACAGAAGAGTGCTGGATTAAACCATCTCGGCTTGTTTTCCGGCAAGGGTTTTGCTTCAAGAGGTGCCAACAATCCCACCTTGCACAAATTCTCAAAAGTCGCCTTCCTCGACATACCAAGGTCAGTGAATTGTCTTGGTTGTTTCTGAGGGTATGGTGGGGCAAAATTTTCTTGTCTTGTGATCACAATTGGGGCTTGGGTAGCTACTGCAACAACACCCTTAGAAACAGGGGTAGGATTGGGATTGAATGGTCTCGGGGAATAGGGCTTCCTACTGCTACTACCGGCAGCTTCGAATGTACTCTTCTCTTTCTTGTTAGGGAGCTCTTCCCCATGAGCAATAATGTCTTCCACCTGTCGTGCTGCAGCAATGAGAACCTCAAAGGTAAGGATGCCCTGGCCAAAAATATAATTCTTGTACGTCTTATGGAGCCCCTTCATCATCATGGCCACTGTTCTCTCTCGGGGGGATGGTCCCACATTTGTGCAGCCAATGCTCTGAACCTTGTAAGATAGGCAAGAAAACTCTCACCCAAAGATCTCGAACCAAAGTTTCCAATTGCCTTCGAGTGGTCTCAATCTCGGTATTGTATGAATACTGCTCGATGAATGCATTATGAATATCTGCCCATGATCGGATTTGGCTAGGCCTTAGGTTCATTAGCCAACGAAGGGCCCTTCCCGTTAGGGAATGTTGGAAGGCTTAACCTAATTGCTCATCAAGTAAAGTCCTTGCCCCCTTTTAACAATCCAAGAATAACCTCGGGTGGGTACGGGGATCCCCGGTCCCATCAAATTTCTCATCTTGCCACTTAAACTTGTCCGGAAGCCGAGATTTTGGGAAGAAAAGGAGGCCCTCTCGTGTCTACCATCTGATTCTCAAATCCCTTCATACCTTTCAAAGATTGCTCTAGGAGCTCTATTTTGCTCCGAAGTTCCTGAGTCTCTGCATTGGTTTGTACTACTGCTGGAGGTGGACGCTGTGGGAATTCCCTTCCCCCATTATATGCACCATGAACTAGTGTAGGAACATGTGGAGGATTGGGGGGAGGAGTCTGCATCCTGCTGCCCTGATCTGGCTGTTCAGTTGGTATAGTTGGTGGCAGACGAGTCTGTATAAAATTAGTCAAATTGATCATCATATCTTCCATTCTGGCTATTCGAGCTTCCATGGCCTCTAAGGAATTTTGATTGTTGTCTGGATTCATGGTCTTAGAACTTGCCGCTGCTCGGGAAGGTGTAGGATCTGATGGAGGATAGGCAACCCTAAAAAGTCTCCTAGAACAAGGGCTTCTAACCCAGGACGGTCCGGCTCTTGAAGATATGGTGACTTAGACAACTTGGCTGTAACCGGAAAATCAATAAGTTAGAAGAATGAGAAATTGGGTTGGGATTTGGAAGAGACAAACAGGCCCATTTATAGGAGACTTGACCAAACAAAGTTAGTTCACTTGTAGTATGAGTCAAATCAAATATATTTTGGTCGGATTTTCTGAATCAAACGGCATTGTACCCTTGGATAATGGACAACATGTATCTTTACCAAGTTATATTTTTGTCCCAGAATCCAAAGACACAAAACTGGTTCGACATAGAAAATTCGAACAAAATATGCTGATTTGAAAGATAAATACAAGCGATCAGCAAGCATAAGGTCACCAAGAAGGGACAAAACTATGGACAGTTCTTCTATCACATAATCAATTCATGATAAATTACTTGGTTTGCTCTCGAGGTTGATACTCCAAACATAGAAGGTATGACATACGGGAGACGAAAATATACCGAATGATCAGCATAGTTTCGCATACCCACGTGTTGAGCCATCTATGAAAGTGTATCAACAAGGAGAACAAATCATGTTTCGTTTATCATGAATTGGGTGTGATAGATGACATAAGTCTATAGCATTATTCTTTCTTGTACCCCAAGATGATGTTAGTGTAGAGACCTAAGTGTAGGTTCTATGTCAAATGATGCATGATAGGTGGTTATAGGACCGGCAGGCTACCTTGACGGGATGCAAAATATACCTATCACCCGTATAAACGGAATGAGTCGCAGGTACGGGCATCCTTTATATACCCGAAGGTACTAGATCAAGGTTGTGGCTTCGTCGGAGGGCTGCCCAAAATATTCATAATGGGTCCGTTCCAACTAACCACGAGGTTTGGTTGATCTCATCCTCACAAATGCAATGCAAGATGCAAAAATGAAAATTAACAAACAAGTATTTACAGCCACCTAACATCCAAGTATTTACAACAAACTAAAACAGCTCTTTACAACATGTTATATACAAGAGTCTACAACAAGCTAAACCACAAGTATTTACAAGAAACCAAGATACAAGAATTTACATGTAAACAACATACGGGTATTTACAACATGCTATGAGTATTTATAGGAAACACGAAATGTAAACATTTAAGCCAAAATACATGCGTTTACAAGAAATAAAATACAACAATTTACATCAAATAAACCTATAAAATACATCGAACTAAACATACAGAAGGGGAAAGGATAGGAAAGGACAGAATTCGGAGTCTGACATGAATCCCCAGCGGAGTCGCCACTGTGAGGACAATGGATTTTCATATGATCCTCCACGAAATCAAAATTAGGCTCTCGCCTTGGTTACTTTTATCCATCCACGCCAATGGACGGAGTAAAATATGGAGTCGCCACCTAGATAAGGTCTAGGACCTATAAATGGTCTCTCACTTGGAGAGACACTATGACTCATGTTCAATGGATTTGCTTCTAGTCTTACCAGAGAAGGGTAAGTGTCAAGTTACGAGTTGGGAAGGTGTTAGGCACCCAACTCGCCCGGTCAATGGACCGGTCTCCTTCTGTCCTATCCTTTCCTGCATTCTTAAAACTTATGTATGTTCAGGTCGTTCAATTTAACCTAACTAGGCAAATGGGGAACCCTAGACCAAGTTTCTAAGTTGTTCTAACTTAGGGTGCCACCACATAGACTTGAAAAAATAAAATACAAATCAACAGACAATAAATGGATCCATGAACAAATGAAATGGATTAAAAAATATGAAATAATCATGAATAAACAAATAATGAATTAAAAGAATGAATAACACAGAAAATACAACAGATAATGGATGGCCGAGCTCGAGATCAAGCCGCCTACGTATCCCTGTGCGGCGGGAATCAGGCCAAACGTAGTTCGTGCGGGGGTGTGATTGTGGTTGTGGTTGTGGTTGTGGTTGTGAGTGAGGTTGTGAGTGAGGTGCTCCCTTGACAAAGGAAGCACGTGTGACCTTGCGCGAAGGGTGAACTACTCAGAGTTCTCCACTTCCCGCTGCCTACTTATCTCTTAGAGAATCAGGTCAAACGTAGTTCCCAACAGTTAACGGGCTGTTGGACCCCACATGGCATTACTGGAGAGGTTCTCGGACCTCAGAGGTACTCGGACCTCAACTCCCCGCGCTCGGCAAGACAACACTCAACAGGTACTCGGACCTCGACTCCCTACACTCGGCAAGGCAAACTCAAGAGGTACTCGGACCTCAGAGGTACTCGGACCTCGACTTCCTTGCACTCGGCAAGGCGAACTCAAGAGGTACTCGGACCTCGACTCCCCGCACTCGGCAAGGCAACACTCAAGAGGTACTCGGACCTCGACATCCTTGCACTCGACAAGGCATCACTCAAGATCTTGAAAATGATCGGTCCGCACACCGATTCCCAAACATGGGAGATGATTGACCTAAGGCCAAAGACAAGACTAGGTAATAGCTAGGTTGGAGAATCAACATGATCCCAACCGTCGCTAGATACATGAAGACAACACAATTTTTTTTGTATCTCTTTTTCTTTCTTTTTTTGTATTTTTTCTTAATAAAACAAAAAACAATTCTAAAGACCAACCCTATTGGTTGAGTGGGCCCAAGGCCTAGGCAGGGCCCACACTAATCGGCATGGGATTTGGAAATCCCAACAAGAATGAACTCATTGGAATCGTCCCAACACTTCACAACGCTAGGGGAGGGAACTCACACGTCAAACCATTACAAACATGAAAGTGTACTTAGAGTGAGGGAAACATCTCTTGAGGGTAGGGATCGTGCATTCAAAATAATCTTCATGTAGGCTAAGTTAAACATGCATGCGTTGACTTGGTAGGCATGAAATATTAGACATGAGTGTGTCTTCAAGCATGTAATCCAAGCATATAAACAACCATAAATCAGACATGATTCCAAGAATCAGACTAGGCAAGACCTTGAGCATTTGATTATTAACAAACAACAAGTAGATCTACATCCAGCATATGAAGAAAGTCAAACCCGAAAATATTCTAACCAAAACCATAGACTGAATAAGTTTATGATATTTACCATCACTAAGAAAAATCAGATTTGAACATGAAGGTAACAACCCTAACTAAACCAGACTTGACACAAAAAGAAGAACCAAAACTACAGCAAAACAAAGGTTTGGCTGTGGAGATGCAACCAAACAAACAGATCATATAAAAAACCAAACAACCACCACCTCTATTCTAACAGAAGTTGCTAGGAAGACAAGAAGAGCTCAAAATTGACTAAACCAGGTATTGGATGAGTTCACTATCATAGACATTAAATGCTCATAGATACTTGGTGAATTAACTCTTAGACAGCAATACAAGTGTTCAGAAACAACAATAGGACTTAGTAGAAACATGGAGAATCAGCTCTAAATTTGGGAAAAATGTTGATGCCCTACAATAGGCAAGCCAAAAGGGATACATTTTACACTGCCCAATCGGAGATGGGGGAGAAATATATATAATTACTTGAAAATCAGAAAAAACCTTGTCGCATACAATGGCTTCCCAAGTAATTAGAAACTCTAGACAAATAAATTACAGCACCATCCAATCTCATCCCCAATACCATTAACCGAAATTTCTATGAAAGCAATCAAACCCAATCCAACTGAAACCGAATCTAGGAAATGAATCAAACGACTACTTGGTAGAAGTTGAAAGTACGAAACATGCATTCAACTGCAAGCCCTACTTCTAATAAACAAATTCATCAACTAGACTAATTACTGAGAAGAGAGAACACTGAGGTGTACAGAAATGAGCCTGACTGGGTATGTGTAAAAAAAAAAAAAAAAAAAAAAACAAACAAAACAACAAGATCTAACCGAACACCCTGCCTGTGGAAAACAATTTTCAGTAGGAAAGAAGAAAATAACACAAAAATCTAATCCTTCAATACCGAGACCAACTGAGAACAGAGGGATAAGACCATCGCTTATTCCTAAGAAAAAAACATGGCCGAAACCAACATCCATTCAAAATAATAAACACTCTAGTTGAAGAAATCAGCAGCATGTTCGGGAAGAAATAGAACTTAGCATACCATGAACAACAACATATCCCGGCAAGGAGAAGGTATATTCAGAAAAAAAAAATGAAAATATAAATGTCAAACGAATTGTACTCACCTGATTAGCCTAATAGAAGCTACAATCGAACTGTACCGAAGCTGGTTTGGTAGCTCAAGAATCATCGGCCAGGTCAAAGAAGAAAAAAACCTCAAGTGTACGATCTCTTCTTCTTGCTCCTCTTTCCGATTTGCACTGCAGCAGTCCTTTTTCTCCCTATTTCACTCGGCTCTCTTGGCCTCTCACTGTTGTTCTCCATTTCTCCAATCTGGCCGACATTCCATTCTTCCCCTTTTTTCGGCTTTTTTTTCTTTTCTTTTCTGGTTTTTTTTTCTGGACAAATCTGCCGCCTCCTTCATTTTCTTCTCCTTCTCCCGCAACAGTCCTTACTACTTCTCGGCTTCCTCTCCTCCTTTGCTGCCGCCTCCCTTCTCTTCCTCCTACTTCTTCTCCTCTCTTTTCTCTCTCTCCCCCATTTTTCGGCTCTCTTTTTTTTTTTCTTTTTCTGGTTTTCACGCCCCCTCTGGCTGCCACCTCCTTCTTTCTTCTTATCTAGTTTCTTCTTTTCTTTTCCTAACCCTTAATCCAAGGGTCAGGATTCTTCTCACCTGATTTTCTTTTAACCCAAAATATGTGATAGAAAAAGGGTTTCTACACCATTGATCCTAAGCCCAAACCCAAGCCCATTAACCTATACCTTATTAACACCTAATTTAAACCCACAGCCCAAACCCATTGACTCAAATAACTAAAAGAAAAATAAAAAAAAAACTCTACCATAAGGCCTAATAACAACAAATGCCTAAAACAAAACAACAAAAAGAAAACAAAACTAAGACCCAACTAACACCTAAACTAAACCCATTTAAATAACAAAATTAAAACCCACTATCACAAAACTAAAGTTATAGGCCCAAGCCCGATTCTCTTAACAATTTTCCCATTTTTTTCATTTCATAATAACCTAAAATGGTAGAGACATTCTAACATGACCAAAAGATGACAAAAATACCCTTGATGAGAAATAGGCCAAAATGGGGGTCTTACAGGTGGCCGCCAAACCTTTCTATAGCACATTGTAAACTTAAAAACCAGACCAAAGATATGAATTGAATGCATGCATATGTTTGTTGCATTGTTTTGTTTGCTCACTGAGCTGTGATGTGTGCTCACCCTTTCGACGTCGAATATTTTTAGTTGTTGATGCAGGTCCTACCGTTGAAGATTACATGAACATGCCGAGGTATGGACATGTAACGGCGATAGACGTGGAAGCTATGGAAGAGGCGCATGATCTGTCGTGCAAGTGCAATTCATGTGTTTTCGATTAGTTTAGTTATTTGGTTATCGATACATGTAATTGATTAATTTATTTTATTTTATGTTTTGAGTTACTTTGGAGATAATTGGATAATTAATTATGCTATTACTGTTAGATACTCAGTTCATTAGTATTAAAGACTTCCGCTATTGTTTATTTACTCTGATTATGCTTGTGGAATGTATCTGGTTTAATCGGATGGACACGGCCTATATGAGATCCTGATTGAACCGTTGGTTTTCTTAACGGTTCATCACACCACTGGTTAGACTAGATTTGGGATGTGATAGAATCGACCCTTCGAGCTTCAGTACCTTTGACCTCGTCTTCAATGCTGAATTTGCATTTATTCGTTAGGATAATTATCCACCTTCCGAGCTTTGAAGCCTTTGGGGCAATCGTGGGTGTCGAAGATTAAACTTTAAACTAAGGTTCTCATCGACAGAATCGACCCTCAGAGCTTTAATACCTTTGACTTCATCTTCAATGCTAAAGTTTCATTTATCCATTAGGATAATTATCCACCCTCCGATCTTCAAGGCCCTTGGGGCAGCCGAGGTTTCTGAAGATTAAACTTTAAACTAAGGTTCTCATCGATGGAATCGACCCTCCAAGCTTCAGTACCTTCGACTTCGTCTTCGATGCTGAAGTTGCATTTATCCATTAGGATAATTATCCACCCTCTGAGCTTCGAAGCCCTCGGGGCAACCAAGGGTGTCAAAGATTAAGGTTAGGAGTAGTTACAAAGTTTTTTTTGTAATCAAACATCTTTATTGATTTTTACTTGATTTACAACATTCTATGAATAAAACTTTCATAGGTTCGACGCATTCTACGTACTTGGCACTACTTCTCCATCCATCCTCTGGAGGTGGTATGCCCTATTCTGGTTATCTTAACCACTTTATAGGGTCCTTCCCAATTTGGAGCTAGCTTTCCTTGCTTTGTGGGTTCTGAGACCGAGGCTTTCCTCAACAACAGTTCTCCTATTTGGAACATTTTTTACTCTCTTATTGCAGTGGTTTGCCACTCAAGTCTGGTATGAAGAGATGTTTAGGTGGGCTGCTTCTCAAACTTCTTCAAGGATATCGAGGCCTATTAAAATGTTTTTCGTATTTGCTCCTTCATCAAAGTTAGCTGTTCGGAATATTCTATGTACGACCTTGACTGGTATGACCACCTCTGCTCTGTGGCTCAACATGAAGGGTGTCTCCCCTGTTGGTGTTTGGCTGGTTGTTCTGTAGGACCAGACGACGTTGGGTAGCTCTTCAACCCACCTTCTCCTTTCCTTGTTTAGTCTGTCTTTTAATCCTCTCAATATTTCTTGGTTTATTAGTTCTTCTTGCTCGATCATCTTCTTCAGCCCATCGAGGAGGGTCCTATTGGTAACCTCGACCTAACCGTTGCTTTGGGATGGTGTACCGAGGTGAAGTGTTAGGTTATCCTGTACTATTTGCACAAGGCTCAGAACTTGTTTGAGTCAAACTACTTTCCATTGTCAGTGACTACCACATGTGGTATCCCATTTCGGTACACCACAGAGAGTTTGAAGAACTCGGTTACCTTGGGGGCCGTAATTTTTGGCATTAGCTCTACCCCGATCCATTTGGTGAAGTAGTCGATGGCTACTATGAGGAACTTGCTTTGCTTAAGCCCTATGGGGAAAGGCCCTAGAATGTCCATTGCCCATATGTCGAAGGGAATTGGGCTGACAAATGGTTGCAGCGGCATGGCCGACTGATGCTGAATCTTGGCATGCCTCTGGCAAAGTATACACTTCTTCATGTACTCTTCACACTGTTTCACGACATTAGGGAAGTACTATCCTTGTTTGACAAACTTTTGCGCTAGCATTCGACTTACCTGATGACTATCAAAAAAGCCTTCGTGTACGTCCTCGACGGTCCTGGCAGCTTCGGATGGCCATAGGCATCGCAATAAGGATAGACAGAACACCCTTTTGTATAGGACATCGTCGTACATGACGTACCACTTCAATTGTTTGTATCTTCCTTGCTTCTTTACGGTCGTCTAGGAGTACTCTAATTTTTAAGAAAATTGGGATTGGATCCATCCAATATGGCTCGTCTGTGAGCATATTGACCTCGACTTCTGGGGTGATGTTCGGTTTGTCTATTCGACTCATGTATATTGAGCTATCGAATTGTGACAGGTCTGTACTCAAGAGTTTGGACAATAAATATGCTTCTACGTTGTCTTCCCTGTCTATATTCTTGATGTTGAAGTTTCGGAAGGTCGTCGTTAATTCTTTGACTTTTCTAAGGTATGCTTGCATTTTAGTAACTTTGGCCTCGTAGTCGTCCGTGACTTGTTTGACCACGACTTGGGAGTTACTGTGTACAGAGACATGAGTGACCATCAGGCTTTTTGCTAGTTGGAGCCCTGCAATCAGTGCCTCGTTCTCAACCTCGTTGTTGGTGACGGCGAAGTCAAACTTTGTTGCACTTTTTATTTTGAGACCTTTCGGGCTGATCAATACCACCCCCCAGCCTATTGCTCATTGGACACAGTGTGGACAAATAGTGTCCAAGATGGCAAGATGGTTTTGCCGTTAGGGCTGGGGCATAGTTGTAGCGCTAGATTAGGGTCATTAGGGTCATCTACCAACGTACTTTTAATGAGAACAGCTAAGGATTGAGCCTTGATTACTGTCCTTAGCTTGTATTGGAGGTTGAATTCTCTAAGCTCTATAGCCTAGTTGATCATTCTTCCTGATACATCATTTCGTGCAAGGATCTTCTTTAGTGGTTTCATTGTTAGAATCACAATGGTGTAAGCTTGGAAGTAGGGCCTTAGCTTCCTTGCGGTAGTTACCAATACTAGAGCGTGTTTCTCTATGGCTTGATACCAAGTTTATGAGTTTAGAAGCATCTTGCTAACATAATATATAGGTCGTTGTACCTTGTCGGCCTCTTTTACCAATACACCACTTACTGCTACTGGTAAAACAACCAAATAAAGTTGGAGTTCATCTCTTGGCTCAGGTTTTACCAATACTGGTGGGGTCGATAGATATTTTCTCAACTTTACAAATGCATACTGGCATTTTAGAGTCCATTCAAACTTTTTATTGCCTTTGAGGGTTTTGAAGAAGGGCAGCCAGCAATCTGCGGACCTCGACATGAAGCGGTCGAGGGCTGCGACCCTCCTTGTTAGTTCTTGCACCTGCTTCACATTCTTGGGGGGGGGGTTCATGCTCTGGATGGCCTCTATTTTTGCTGGATTAGCCTCAATTTCCTGCTATTATACCATGAAGCTGAGGAACTTTCCTGATAGCACACCAAAGGCACACTTGATGGGGTTCAGCTTCATGTTGTTTTTTCGGAGTACTCCGAAGCCTCACGGAGGTCATCGATGTGCATCCTTGCTTTCAGGATTTTACGAAGAAGTCATCGACGTATACTTCCATGTTTCTTCTTATCTAATCTTTGAAGACTTTGTTTACCAACAATTGGTAAGTGGCTCTAGCATTTTCCAAGCCGAAAGGCATTACTTTATAGCAGCATATTCCCTGATTGGTGATGACGCTGGTGCTTTCTTCATCTTCTTAGCACATTGAGATTTTGTTATATCCCAAATAGGCATCTATGAATGAAAATAATTCATGACACGAGGTGACATCTATTAATTGATCTATTCAAGGCAGAGGGTAGCTATCTTTTGGGCATACTTTATTAAGATTGGTGAAATCTATACCAATCCTCCAACGATCCTTTGATTTTGGAACCATTACAACATTTGACAACCACTCAGGGTATTTCACTTCTCTAATAAACCCTGCCTAGAGAAGCTTTTCCACCTCTCTATTTATGATGGCCTACCTATCGGGTACAAAACTTCTCTTTTTTTGCCTCAAGAGACGATGTTGGGGGGTCGACGGACAGGCGATGCTCCATGAGGCTTCTGTCTATGCCTGGCATGTATATTACCGACCATGCAAACACATCGACATTCTCTCTGATGAAGGTGATGAGGTCCTCTCGCATTTTTCCTTGTAGTGAAGCACCAATCTGGAAGGTGCGCTCAGAAGAATCTTTCGAGATGACAATCTGGATGAACTCCTCGACGGAGAGTTCCTTTCTCCTGGTTTGGGTCATCTCTGAGGTCCTCTAGTATGATGGACTAGACTGAGGTTTTTCCTTTCCCCTTGTAATCTTTGCTCTTTTCTTCGGTTCCGTTAAGGTCAGTAATTTTGGTAGTCCGTCCCAGCTCGATCTTGTAACATTCTCTTGAGATTTTTTGATCTCCCCTACATTCTCCAGTCTCGTGATCTATGGGGAATTTTATAACCTGGTAGTATGTAGACATGCAACTACGGAGCCTTTGGAGGGAAGGGCGTCCGAGAATGACATTGTAGCTAGCTCAGAGATCGACTACCAAGAATTTTACATTTATAACCTTACGGGCCGGCTTACTTCCAATCATGAAGGGCAAGTGGATTCCTTCCTCTACACACATAGAATCTCCGGTAAAGAAGATTAAAGAGTGGACTGCAAGCCCAAGCATCTCATCAGTGAAGTTCATTCTCTGAAAAGTATGATAGTAGAGGATGTCGGCGGCACTTCTTGTATCAACCATGATTCGGCTAGCGTCGAAGTCTGCTATTACCACAATGATTACTAAGGCGTCTTCATGGGGTGACACGACATTTTTATGATTGTCGTCGCTAAAGATCATGAGGTCACCCATTTTCAAATTTTTTGGAGCGAGCTTGATTTGATCTAACTCTCTAGCGTATGCCTTCACCGATTTTGTCGAGGTGTTGCCTACTGTTGATCCCCCAATCTGGTATGACCAGTATAACTTTTTAAACTGGGGTGTCGAGGTCGGCAGTTGTAACGTGTTGGGGGAGACCGATCTCAACCCTTGAAAGGTCCTACTGGTATTGTTTCTCCCAATATTCCAGCAGTATCTTTGGGTCCGCCTCAGCCATTTGTGGGTTCTACGGGCATCCCTTTATTAAAGCATTAGACCCATAAGCTTTGCTCGAGGCTGCAATTTGTTAGGGATGTAGACTCCATCCATTCACCGCCTTATTTCGCCCCCTTTCCTTAACGCACAGGGGCTGCTTTTATCATGTAAGTTACCCCGATGGTGGGCCTTACAGGGGATGGTGTGTTCCCTGTGCCGCCATCCTCTTTATCTTTGTTATCTTTTCTTCCTTTGTTCTTTCCTGCCTTAGTCTGGTAATCGTAGGCTTGTCACCACTGCCTTTGTGCCGGGGGGAGTTGGCCTCTTCTTGTCCACATATCTCTTGAGCTTGCCATGATTAACTCCTCAATGACATCCTAAAGGTGTTGGCACTCATTCGTAGTATGTCCATGCTCATTGTGGAAAGCACGAATAAGCACGGGTTTCTGGTTCAAGCGTCAGGGTTCATCCTCCCCAGTTTTCGAAAGGTAGTTTTAGGTTTCTCAACCTTAAATATCTCTGCAGGAGTCTACCGAAGCGGGTGGTAGTCTTCATAGGGTTGAAAGTTAGGGATTTCAACCCTGGTCATCTTGTCTTTCTTTTGCTTCTTGGATGGTTCTCCTTTAAAGGTAGAATCCTTCGGCTTCTCCCTTCTTTTCTTTTCTGAGGCAGGGATTGGCGGCTTCTGGGCCGCTGGATCCTTTTTGGTGGCTAAGTTTTCCATGGCATACTTTTTACATCGTGCTTGTAGTTTGGCCAGGGTTGCAGCAGGCTTCTTGGCTAGGGAGAAGCTTAGGTTCAGGTCCTTGATGCCACCCTCGAGAGTGGTTTTGTGGACTGAGTCTTCAAGGCCTTTGACTTGCAAGGCCTTTAGTTGAACCTGTCGAGGAAGGATCTGAGTGTCTTGCTTTCCTCCTGGACGCAGTCCCTCAAGTTATATGACGTCTTCTTCTAGGTTCGCCGGCTTTGAAAATGGTTCAAGAAATTGCCAGTGAGCTCGTCGAAGGAGTTGATTGATCTTTTGGGCAGGCTGCTCTACCACAATCTTCCTGCCCCTTTCAGGGTGGCTGGGAATGCTCGACAGACTATCTCCTCCGGGTACGCATGGACCACCATTTGAGCCATATATGAATCAAGATGGTATTCGGGATCGATCGTCCCATCATAAGCCTCAATAGAGGGCATAGTGAAGCCTTGGGGAAGGCGAGTCCTCATTATGTGCTCCGACAGAGTACTCTTCGTGGTGTATGCTTGTCGAGCCGGGTTCGACCATCCCTCCTCCATTCGCTATAGTCAAGCCCTTAAGTCATAGAGTTCCCGCTCTACATTTGCTGCGGCCTAGCGAGGTTGGGCCTCAACTGCTGCTCTCTATATTATGGCTACATCAAGCCTCGCTTGGACATCTTCATGATGAGGTGGTAGAGGCCCATGGCGCTCTGAGGCCGGAACTCTGCTCACACTTCGGTGAATACTTACTGTCGAGGTGTTGGAGGACGACACCTGTCTTATCCCACGGGAACCACCTGGTATAACACCTACTGTTCTTCTGGAATGATGGCTTACTGACCTTTGGGGTCGAGGTGGATGTGCCATAGGGGCGTCTCTCTGTGAGTCATAGTTGGTCCTGGTTTGGCATTGGATCTTGATGCTCGTGAAGCTAGGATTGGCCCCGATTTTTGTCCTAGAGTCTATTCTGCTCCCCTGCATCAGGGTTTTGTTGAATATTTGCCGTAGGGGGCTGATCCATAAGCTATTTTGTCAGGAGCTCCAATTGACGTGCTACATTGTCAAACTACTCCCTCATTACATATTGGGGGGAGTTTGGTGGTGAGACATCTGCCTCGGGGGTGAAATTGTCTGCAGTAGGAATCCTGGCTTCATTCACCCCAGGGACACCCTCAGGTAGGTGTATGTCCCTTGGGAGATTGTTCCTTGGGGGCAGGTTCTTCCCTGGATTGTTGTTCGATGGTTGCTGATTGACACTCATTCTTTTTTGGTATTGAGTCACAATCAATGACATTCACTAACGGAAACTCTTAGTGTTGCTTGAACTTCAGATACATGAGTTGCTATCTATTCCCACAGACGGCGCCAAACTGTTGTCGCACCAAACTTGATAGGTCCTTAGCTCGATCGATCTCCTTGCACAAGGAGTTAAAAACACCGCAGTAATGGTTGGGCAGTTACACCCTCTGGCTACTCCGATGCCTAAGTAAGTTTGACGGACAAGCAGTATGGGATAGGCAGAGTAGACTATCCCTTTTGTCAAAAGAGATTCGGATAGCTTTTTCAATCTGAGTTCAGAGGTTCAGATTCAGTGTGTTTTTACCTGTGTCCGTCTTCAAATATATAGGTTGGAGATGGCCCAAGTATAAAATGTTTGACATTTCTCCTGGTGAGGCAAAATGTACTCTCTGTTAGCATGATCCGCATTTGCTGATGTGAAAATCAGGAGGATCCATGCTGAGCCACTCGATGGGTGACTTTGCTGTCAGTTTCTCTTGATTGCTCCATGATCAATGAGTAGAGAATCTCGTTATCAGAAAAGAGGATTTCTTGGGTGGGGCCCTCTATCACTAGTTCATATACAGCTGGTATAAGGTGTATTGGTCTGCCCACGAGGCTCCACTCATTGCGAGGTCCTGTCCTCCGAGAACTTGTCCATTCGGGGTTCCCACCATCCGAGGCTCCGACCCTTGACTATCCAAGGCTACAAAACTCCAAGGCTCTTTTGTCTTTCAAGAGTGGACACGGTCTATTATTCGAGGCTCCGAGGTAGGCCATTTTGTCTCCAACTCTTCAAGGTTTGACATGCGTTTGAATTTTACCCTCGAAGACTCACCAAACTCCGTACACGTGTTGCAATTCCATCGGGGGTTGCCATTTCCCATTTCAATAATTTACAAATCATTCTTGTTCCTCTTATTAAGGGATATACCACGTAATGAAATGCAGAAAGAAAAAAGATTTCTTTCAACGATTGCATCTATCTAATATCAAATGGTGCATCAAAATGTAATTTGCTCGCCCGACCTATCTAATGACATGATGTTGGCCGTTGCAATTGGTTACAAGATGAATTTTGGTTGGGTCCAAGTTGCATAAATGGTCTTAAGACTCGAGATTAGTAACAGGAGAATCAACTCTGTCCACTTGAGATTGGCTGTGACAAGTAATAGTCTAATACCCAACTTAACTCCTTCAGAACTAGAGTCTAATCCTTCAGAACTAGAGTCTAATCTAACACTAGGATTTGCAGGATCCCACAAACCCGAAGCCAATTATTGCCAATGTCTTGAAGGGATGTTTGAATGGTCTCACAACCCATGGCTGACAGACCAATTAAGATTGGAGAATTATCCACAAAGGGTGAAAAGTGTAAAGTAGAAGATTCATTTTATTTGAAAAATTAGCTCCTCAGAAAATCCATAAGATAATTAAACTAGGGTTAAACAATGCCTCTATGAACCACACACAAGTTCCAAGTTTGAGACTTAATACAAACTGAAGAGACAAATCTTAAGATGAAGCAGCCGCAACAATAGTTGTCTGTCCTTTAGCTCCCATCTTCCCATTCCCAATTCCCACTTGATTATAATCACACAATCTTTTCCTGCCATTTTGCGTGGCAGTGGGTAAGAGGTTGCCATCATGGCCACATTGCATTGATCTCCTTCCACCCATTTCAAATTCTCCAGTGGTTTCCAAAAAAGGCTGCTTATGATAACCTACGGGACTTGAAATTGGTTGCCGCTCCTTTTCTTCATCTCCATTATTTGACAGTGAACTCCAACGCTCAGTTGAATCAGCTGAATTGGGCTCCCATGAAATCGAAGCATTGAGGAAGCTGTTGCTTCCCGAGGATTCTTGCTGTTCGGTCTCTCCTCCCATTAAACCCCTCCTCACAGTCACGTACTTATAGAGGCTTGGTTCCATTAGATTTTGAATCACCCCATCCTCAGATTCCAAAAATGGGTCCTTGGTTATCTTCTTCGCCAAATGGGAGTTTGAGGTAACATTCTTGTGACAACGATCTGCTTCAGAGATTATGTCACCCGAGAAAACAGAAGAGTGATTGGAACTTGTACATGAATTGAGATCTGCCACTGCTTCAAGAATGGAACATGCCTTGGTAACGCAAGGTGGGAGAGAAAATCCATTTACGTTCTGTTGGTGGAAGTTTTGAATGTCTTCTAGCAGCATTGAAGCATAGGATGTAGGATTCAGGAGGATGTCGGGGTTGAAATCAAGGTCTCTGGACCTCGTAGAAGACCTGCTTCTCTTTATGGTTTGGGGTTTCAGGCCATCGGCCCCAGTGGGTCCAGCTGTTACAGCAACGTCACATTCTTCCACGGTGCCCTGCTGCTCCTTTGGTTTGCAACCCATGGCATCGTTCTCCCGTAGGCCTCTTACGTTATTGCCATTAGTTCCTTGTGGATGTTCTGTGAAAACTCCAGTGTCTCTCTCATCAGGCTTCTGCATTTCATTGAACAATCTCAACTAAATAACTGAAAATTTCTATACAAGTCCTGGAATATAGCATACAAAGGCAGAAAGGGAAAAGGTTGAAATTTGGCAGGATATTATAAGCTCACCAGGGACTGGAACTGGGATGGTTTCTTTGCCAATCCTTCCTCGGTACCTTCTCTGTTCCTCTGTAATTTGTTGACGGTGGCCTTGCTGCTCTTGTTGATCAGTTCCTGAGCTGATCTCAACGAAATTTGTTCATTTCTCAGAATGTTCTCATCAATATCACTCATTGGGTTTCTTCTATAAGGAGAATGTTCTGTTTTTCTAGACGAGTTGCGGCTCAGGGAGATCACCTGCTGCTGGGCGTTCTCGTTTGGTTCTCTAGCGTTAGCAGGAGACTGTGAACGTGGTGATGCTGCGGTCCTCAGGCCACCCCCAATCTCACCACTTTTCTTAACAGAAACCCTTTTGGTTCCCGTCGCAGAATCTGGGATGAAATTGGTCTTCTCCTTGGTGGAGATAGAAGCAGGCACTGAAACCATCCTTCCTGGCCTAGATTTGTCAGAGCCATGATTATATGCAGGGGCGGTGGCAGCTGTCGGGTTTTCTGATCTTCTACCAGGGGACCGACTGACCCTCCTCCCACCGTCACCGCTTTGGCTCCTTTCTTCTACACCAGATGAAGAAACGCGGTCTCTGCTGCTGGAACGCTTGTTATCGACATCCTTTTCTCTGCTGCTGGAGCGCTTGTGATCGACATCCTTTTCTCTGCTGCTGGAGCGCTTGTAATCGACATCCTTTTCTCTGCTGCGGGTTCTCCTGTGGCTGCGAGAAGGCCTAGATTGGCGTTGGTACAGGTTTTGCTTTTCCTCCTCATCCTCTTCTGCTTCATCGTCAGCATCGACATTGCTCCCCTTCTTCTTTTCGGAGTCGTGATCAAAATCATAGCTTCTCTTAGAACCAGAGTATTTCCTGCTTCCGCTGCTGCTAAGGCCACGGGAGTTGTTGCTGTTGTCTGAAGTACCAGGAATCTTCCCAGAGGAGCTTCTGCTGAGCCTTCCGCACTGTATCAGAATTGCATCCACTTCTTCTTTTGTGCAACTCGACGTCCTCACAGTTGTAGGGCCTCCCCCTTTATTATCGTTGACATGGCTGCCATTCCTGTTGGACTCGTCTTGGACAGCATTTCCTGCTGCTACTCCTTTTTCTTCAGGGCGTCTTTCATGGCTTTTCCGCTGTTTTATGAGGAATATCTCCTTCTTCACTATTTCTTGGGCTTGTACCGCCATCGTTTGCTCACCTTGGTCCTCTTTTTTAGCTTTGCAAGTCGGATCTGAAGGTGTAGCACCTACGGTGTTAACATCTGAGGAAAAAGGAAAAGAGCACTTCTTGCTTAGGCAGCTGCCCATTGTGGGTGGAGAATTCTGTAGATATGAGATAGATGATGGATTACAGGAGGAAAGGGTTCAAGAAGATTAAAACCAAAAAAGGGGATATCTGGGAGGGAGAGAGGGCATCGATGCGCGAGTAGCACTTTTTGTATGGTAGGTTACCTTTTCAATTTTATGAAGAGAGGGCGTGTGTATCTCCAACTCAAAATTCAAATTTTACGAACGGGCGGGATGATCTATCCGTTAATCTATCCGTTATTGATAGACAGAGAGACGTTAACCTTGTCCCGGTCACTCAGGCCTGTTCCATTTTTATTTCTCTGCGCTATTTTAATTTTAATTTTTTTTTCTTTTTCTTTTAATTTGCCAAATATCTTTTTTCAGTCGTTAGCTGTTAGCTGTTGCGTTTGGAATTCTCTCTGTAGTCCTTGACACGGTGAACGTCTAACGGGTATCTTCCGGGGTCCGGGGCAAGGAAGCTATTTTAAGAAGATGATTCAAATTTGGGAGTTCCACAGGTGTGAGCATCACAGTGGAAATGGAATCTTTGTCATTGGTGTGGGTCAAGTGATTGATTCCAATCAAAGGGTTTCAAAGGAATACTAAGGTTAGATCCACCTGTCGGATATGTACCACTTGTTCCCACTGTTCCCAGTTTATTTTTGTAGTATTTATTTTGGAAATTGGAGAATATAAAGTCGACCATTTCTTTTGCGACTGAGGCTGGGTGTTGGGATAAGGGTGTTTCGGGTGTTGATTTATCAGTTTTGGTCGTATTTAATTGGTCACTATCAATTTAATATCTTCCTTTCTAATTGACATGTTTAATTATTCGGTCCTCATTTGCGAGGCATGGACACATTTATATTCAATCTGGTTGGTTTCAGTCATTAATCATGCTTCAATGATGCAAGCCAATCGATCCATAATTGGTTATAGAATTCAGTCTTACGCTAATCGTCCTAGTCTTGCCAATCGCACCACAATGAAAAAAAAACACAACCCTTAACCCAAGTTCAATTGTAATTGGTGCCGGAGCATTAAGGACGCTCCACACTAACCCTAACTATTTATAACCGTGTCCTCACTACCGCTACATAGAAGTGATTGTAACCACATCATTCTTCCATGTACACCCACACATGTAATACCAACAACACAACCACTAAAACTGTTAAGGTGGTTTAACATGGTTAGAAGATGAAACCACATACTCTCATAAATACCTGTATATTTGTTGTTTTCAATAACAATCAAGAAAGACGATTTACTGTTGCTTTTGTTCTCACTATATTTCTGGGATTCAAATTCTCTCATGCTCCTCATGCCAGCATGAGGAAATCCAGTGGCTATCATCCACTTTAATCGTGTACCAATACATCGTTATGTACGCACAGTAAACTAAAGCCACTGGATTTCCTCATGCCAGCATGTGGGGCATGAGAGAATTTCAATCCGTATTTCTAACATGGTATCTAAGCCTTGAGGAGCTCTCTCCATCACGATCCAGCACTCTTTCTAGCTATGTCAACATCTGATTCTACCTCTCTTATCTTCCGCACCCAACCTTCACCATTTCATATCTCTAAAACTTACTAGAGACAACTAGCCTCTGTGGCGATCCCAGTTCTTATATGTACTTCGTACCTACGATCTTGAAGGGTATGTAAATGGTAGCACCTCTGCTCCCTCCAAATTCATTGTTTTATCTTCATCTTCCACCAATTCCACTACAACATCTTCATCTTCCTCATCTCTTACCACAACAATTCTGCCCATAAATCTAGCCTCCACAACGTGGTACAAACTGGGTAGTATGGAGACCGATTCCTTTGAAAACCATCGGCAGTGCAAGGCCACAAAAAAGGCCAAGCGCAAGAGGAGTAGGGATGAGTTCGATGAGTTTTACCTCCACGTTGTTGCGATTCTTCCCCTTGCGACTTCATTGGAGCAGGTCAAGGTTCAGCGACGAAGCCGTCAGGCCCCACCCTTGCCAAAATAAAAAGTCTGCTTCTTCTCCGGCCCAGGCCGCAATCCTGACAAAGTCCAAACCAAAGCCTTTGAAGCCCAAGACGGGTAAGGTTGTTCTCTCTTCTACTCCGAGCTCTTCCCTATTCCTTGCTAACGAGATAGAGAGTTCTTTGAAACAATTCTCTGTTCATGTTTTTATGGAGGAGTACTTCATCCGTCCTCCTTTTTCTGCTAGGGCTCCGCATCATGGGGAGAACTCCTCTTCTCCTTCAGAGTCGGAACTCTATGTTAATGAAGACAAGTTCTAGATAGGGTTCTAGCTCCCAATTCAACCTGTAATAGTGGAGATTTTCTGCTACTACAGGATTGCCCATGCTTAGGTCACCCCCAACAGGTGGTTGGCCGTGACTACTTCGTCCTTTTCTCCTCCCACCTCAAAGTAGTGCCGTCCGTGGATTTATTCCATCAACTGCATGTCTTGAGCCATTCCACTGACGAGGGCAAGAAAGACATAGGGTGGTACTATTTTTCTGCCAATCTAACACTGGGAAACCTATCGTGATTGACAAGGCATCCAAGGTTCACTCGTAGAAGGAGCAGTTCTTCTTTGTCTCCTCTGTCGATGGCCAGTATCCGCTACCCCTAACTAACCGTTGGAAGATGGTGAACATGGAGGCCCTTAATAAGCCTCCTATCCTATCCGACGCCAAGATCCACTTCCTTGGGTTGCTGGAAGGTGGTACCCCGGTATCTGCTCAAAAGATGAAGTAAGCAATAAAAAGGAAATGTCGAGAGGTGCTATTGGAAAATCAACACCTTTTCTCGATTGGATTATGGATGAGATCAGTGACGCCATCATTGGATAGCAAAAACCTTCAAAAATATGCTCACCTTGGTTAGTCCTTATGTTTAGTAGACGTATTTTTTCGCTTTTGTCTCCATAAGTTGACCTGCTTTGCTGCTTGTTTCTTTTTGACACTGAGCTTTCGTCTAGATAATGTCAATATAGACAATTTACTAGAGATTGGTCTCACACCCCCATAGGCTTCTGGTGCACCCCTTATAGCGGGCGAGCTCACCCCTATTGCTATCTTGACTTTGGCTACTCGTAAGGAGAAAGGTAAGTCATGGAAAGGGCTAGAGGTTGAAAGTTCTCAAGGCTCGCTAAAGATGTCTGCCGAGGTTCATGATGAAGATCATCCCCTTGCCCACTATATGCGCCTACTTTGCCGATCTCAAGTTGGAAAGCAGAGGGCACAAAAACCCAGGGAAAAAGAAGCACAAGCACTATTTGTAGAGGTAGACAAAGAGGCTGCGACAATAGGTGCTCAGGACTAGGCCACGTCTTCTCTCAAAAGTTTGATAGCATAGACGGTAACCTGGATTTTCCTGATGCAGAGGAGGGGGTCGAGGGCCAAGGTCTGTCTTTAAGGGTCCCTTCAACAACGTTTTTCAAGGTGGTGAGGGCAAACACCATTGAGAAGAGTATTCCTTCAGGGAATTTGACGACAATGGGACTTGAAGACATCCCAGTTGAGGCTAACCCAATGGCTCAAGATGCCACAGGTAGCACATATCTGGCTACTGTCGATTCCGTAGCTGCTGCCATGGAGACCAAGTCAGTAAGGGCCCGTCGAGCAGCCAAACAACCCATGGCAAAGTTTGTCCCAGAGTGGAGGCTGACAGTGGACGACTCTATGCTGGCGGACCCCTCGCTGGCATTAGAGTTCACTTCTAGGTCCATGCTGCCGTGGGATGCTCAGACAATAAGGGACCTATCCATCGATACCTTTAAGTAGCATAGATACGCTACTTTGGTAAGTCCTTTTCACTTACCTTTCCTCTTCCTGCGAGTAGTTTTTGCAATTGTTTATTCACGCTTGACACTTTTGATAATTCTTTATGCAGAGTTCTTTCTTCTCTACTATGCTAGTGAAAGCTCGATAGCAAGGAGGCTTGTAGAGAGGCAACAATATGCACGGCCGAGGGAGAAAGGATGCACCCTGATCAATCATAATCAACAATCGACATGCTGGTTAAGGTCGAGTGATTGTGCGTCAAGGAGGAGGAAGCCGATAAGGCTTGGAATGAGGTGGCTACGACTTTGGAGGGATTAGAGGCTCACTGATCCAAAGAAGTCAAAACGCTGTGGTCCAGGGCCAAAGAGGCGGAGAAGACTAAGCACAAATTGCAAGCTGAACTTCTTGACACCAGGGTGGTGTCAGAGTGTAGCACTGGCCATATGGCCGAGTTGGAAGCACTTCATAATGGGACTGACTTGCTCTGGAAGAAAGTAGAAGACAAAATGAGGGTCTGCGAGGATAAGCTAAAGGTCTACCAAGACCAATTATTCTCTACTGAAGCAGCCCTTCGGGAGAACAAGGAGCGAGCTAAAAGGCAGAGGCTGACTGGGCTGCTGTGAATGTCAAGACCTCACTCTTCGGGGGAACCAAGCCAGGTTTAAGGATGAATGCATCTTGTTTGGCCTTTTTCTCGGGAGATAGCCCACCAAACAATCATGGGGTGTCACCAGGAGGTGCTTGCAATTGATCCGACTCTTGATCATACTCGCAACCCTGCTATAATGCTGGCAGTTCATGCGACCAGGCAAATTGAAGCTAAACACGCTACTGCCGAAGCTTCTACTACCTTCTTGTCGTCAGCTGAAGGTACTTATGCACCTCCCCTTGAAGCTCACGCCAAGGCTTGGAATGATGTCCCTCCTCCTTCTGAAGGTGTTCCTTTAATTGTAGAAGGAGCTGTGCACCCGAGCATTGAGGAAGTCGTTCCATCTCTTCCTTCGGATCTTCTTGAGGGTACGACCTCCAAGCCTGCCACCACTGTCTCTCCCCCAAACTTTAAAGGGCTTCCTCCCACTTCGACAAACAAAAATACTCCTCCTTTAGAGACCAATCTCAGAGTGAAGGACTATGTACTCCCGCATGAGGGAGAATTAGAACTGGCAGTTTTTCTCTTTTTCTTTTTGTAAGGCCGATTTCGGTCTTTGTAACTATAATTTTTTTTTTGTTTAAAAAAAATTGCACACATTTTGCTTGTTTGGTTGTTGCATTTGTTTATTGTTATGCTTCCACCCTCTGAGCTCCAACACCGTTTGAGCAGCTAGCCATGTTGGAGGTTGATTAATTTCGAAGATCCATCCACCCTCCGAGCTCAGTGCCTTGGACGAAGTCATTGGTGCTGAAGATCAAGTTGTCCTCGGATTTAAGGATAAATCCACCCTCTGAGCTTCAATGCCTTTGATGAAGTCGTTGCTGCTGAAGATCAAGTTGTACTCGACTTTGAGGATAAATCCATCCTCCGAGCTTTAATGCTGTTGGGGTAGCCAAGGGCTTGAAGATTAAATCTTCCCTGGAGTCTTTGCCGATGGAATTGACTCTCTAAGCTTCAGTGCCATCAACAAAGTTGTAAGTTCTGAAGATAAAGTTATCCTTGGATTTGAGGATAAATCCACCCTCCGAGCTTCAATGATGTCGGGATAGCCGAGGGTATTGAAGATTAACTATTTACTTCAGGCTTTGCCGATGGAATTAACCCTCTGTAAGCACCTCATTTTTTCCATTTCCAGCTGAACAAAGTCCTACTGGTGTGTGGACAACAAAGGAAGAAAGATGAGTGAAAATTTAGGTTTTGACTACGACCTCGAAGTAGTTTTCGGTGGGTCCTACAACAAGGTCACAGGCTGTAATATGCATGGACACATAGGTCATGGAATTATCTTCGAAATGAGACCAGAATTGCCCAATTCTAATATCTAATGAAGAAGATATGATCATTTTAGTCAGATGATATGTACAAGGGAGGTTTCTGAAATTATCATAAATAATCCCAGGGGTTTTCATGCAAATTATCATAAGTTGGATTGTTTAAATTTCAAATCATCATATTTTGATCATTCGACATCTAAATCATATGGTTTAAGTACCAATGTTCCTTATTTTCAGTCCTTTTCAAAATGGACGTGAAGAATCCCAGGTAGAGGTCACCAGCGGGTCCCATGCAAGCTTTCATGCAGAATTATAGATAGAACTTCATTTCTTTATATCTTGGTTGCTCTACGTTGAATTCAGATGATTCCAAGGCCATTATTTTTCATTTGTGGTGTCTTACAAAGTGGACGTGAAAAATCTCGGGAAGAAGTCTCCGGAGGGTCCCATGCAAAATTATTACACATGAAAATGGTCATTTAATCTTTAGAAATTCATATTTTGGTCACACCATATTCAAATCAGGTAATTTCAGTTTCATTATGTTCCATTTTGAGTTCTCTACAAAGTGGACGTAATGGATTTCCGATAGAAGTCCCCGAAGGATCCCATGCAGAAGGGTCAGCTAAATTATCAATAATGGGCCTGCTTAAACTTCAAAAATTCATAAGTTGACCATTTTATTTCCAAATGAGGTGATTCAAGCTCCAACATTCCTTATTTTTAGTGTTCTACAAAGTGAACGTAGAAAATTTGGAATAGAGACTATCAAAAAATTCTATGCGGAATGGCAACGAAAATAGCCCATGAAATGACAGAGAGAGAAACCCAGTCAATCCAGTCAACTCATCTCAACCCAAGCCAGTCTTGGCCCAACCCAGTCAATCCTTGTTAATCCGGACCAAATATATTGGACCCATGTGCATGCATATAATATATATTATACATATTATTAGATTATGTATTGCATTAGGTATTAAATTATATTTTTATGGATTAAATATATGTATATATATTTATTGGAGGAGATAGCTGGTTAATGGTCGGTTAGGCTAGGAAAGAAATCCGAAAAAGATTGAATAGAGATTGTGGAGAAGATAAAAAAAAAAAGAAAAGAAAGAAAGGAGGAAGGGACGTGAGATTCTAGGAGAAGAGGAGAAAGAGAGGGAAGAAAAAAAGAAAAGGAGAGAAAGAAAGAGGGAAGGGAGGTGAGATTCCCAGAGAATAGGAAAAAAAAAAAAGAAGAAGAAAAAATTTGATAAAATGAAAAGGAGAGCGAAAGAGGGCGTTGAAAAAAAATAAAGGGGAGAAGGAGCGGGAGAAGAAGAGAGAAGCAACCTAGAAGAAGAAGAAGAGGAGAGCAGCCGAGAGAGAGAGAGAGAGAGAGAGAGAGAGCCGCAGGCGCAGGTAAGCCCCTCTCTCCCATTTGTTTTCTTTCCATTTGTTTTCTTTACCTACAAAACCCCAACACCACAGCCATTACCCGGATCAGTCCCCATCACTTGTACAACCACCGACTACCTTCGAAGCCCTTATCCATTCCTTCCACTGAGAACCATTCTATTTAATCTCCTATACTGACTTTCACCTAGATCTGTCACTCCCTCACCTGCAGCCGACTTGTTGCTACCTATAAGCATCATCGAAACCAATAGCTGTCCAGTTACAGCCATGACCACCTCTCACCTGCAGACTCACTTTCCATCGATCTCCTTAGCAAGCCCTACCGATTACCTGTGTAAGACTCGTACCGAACTAACCGATCTTACCACCTTGGACCAGGTCTACCTATTATGGTCGAGCCACATGGACCAAGTGCGTGAAGGAAATCACAAAACTAGGTACAAAATTGACTCAAAAATAGTAAAATGAAGGGTAGGGTCGCATGCCTAAACAGGTAGGGTCGACCCCACCTCAGTAGGGTCCAACCCATGACTTTTGAGTCCTTGGGTCGGATGACTTGAGACCCTAGGGTCGATGAATTCTGCGACCCTAGCATCGACCCTAGGCAAACTGATAGAAACCAGAAATTAGGAAACTTTCCTAATTTAAAGGGAACCTTTCCTAAACTCGTTGGGACAGATTTTGGAAGGTTTTCCTCTATAAATAGGACGTCCCTTAGGCTCTTTTACTCCTTTTGACGCCCTAATTGAAAGTGAGAGAAAGAGAAGAGAAAGAGGAGAAGGAAAGTTGGAGAAGAAGGCTAAGGAGAAGAGTTTCAGAGGAATCTCTGAATTCAGCAAATCTAAGGTATGAAAACAGTCTCTATGAATTGTGTAAGACCCTAGAATAGTTTATAAAGAGGGTAGGATCTAGGAGAAACCCAAATCATCCATCCATGGAAAAATTTCAATGGAATCCATGGAGGGAATCATTGTAAACAAAGTAAAGGAAGTAACTTGGAGTTTTGAGCCACAGAACAATCATAAAATGGACCATGAAAGTAAGCCAAAGGATCCAAACATGAAAGAGTGAACTGTAGGATGAAAAGTCGACTTAAACTACATATGGTCGTACTTAGGTTCGACTAGTAACCGACCCTATCAGACCACAGGATCGACCCCAAGCTCTCGGAAAGTCCAGGAAGCTATGGTCGCACCTAGGGTCGATGGATAACCGACACTATGATCGACCCTATACCCTGGGGTCTCAGATACCTGCGACCCATCCTCTGATCCTAGCTTTACAACAAGCTTAAAACTGTTGGAATTAATTCTAATTAAAATCTATCGACTTGTTAGGTTTTCCTAGTGATATAAAGGTGATTCTTAAAGCTTGAAAGATGATCTACACTCAAGCAAAGGTAAGGGAACAAGACCTAAACTAATTGGCTAATAATAAACCATTTTTGTTTATTGAGTCCAATTCCATGTATGATTATGAGTGTATGATTGTAATGTGCATATTACATGTCATCTACTATTCCTGTTATTACTGTTCATGCATATTAAATTCCATTTATTTACAACATGATGATGATGTTGATGCTAGGAATAGGCATGTGAATGTTTGTGTGTGGTTAGTGTACTTGATGCGAGTGGGGCATCAGGGGAAGTATGATGTGGTGCGGTCCTAAGCACTTTAGCTCTATTTCTACTCAAGTCATGTCCACTAACATCGTCGTATCCCCATTACCTTAGCAGAACTATTACGTCGTAGGGCATCAAGGGAGGTGGTCTCGGATTGTGTAGTCTCTGACTCTGCCAGGGGGCCTTAGCTCTATCTCTATGGACGTATTGAGGGATGCTGGGGTGAGGCCTTGGATACACTGTTTGACATTAGGATTGGTTAGTTGCGAGCCCCGTTTTCAAGCCCTCGCTAATAGGGGCTTACGTGTTGGTATGGGTAGAGCATAAGGGGAAGTGTAATGCGGTGCGTTCCTAAGCACTTTAGCTCTATCTCTATTCCATGGTGGGTGCATGTGGGGGCGGCAATGGTATTTAATCCATTGAGCGATTCCACACACTTGTGTATAGAGGTGCGGCGGCCTCCAAACCTTTATATAGCACATTGCAAACTTATATACCAGACCACAGATATGAATTGAATGCATGCATATGTTTGTTGCATTGTTTTGTTTGCTCACTGAGCCATGATGTGTGCTCACCCTTTTCAAATTCGAAAATTTTTTGTTGATGATGCAGGTACGACTGTGGAAGATTATATGAATGCTCCCGTATACGGGTACGTTGCTGCGATGGATGTCGAAGATATAGTAGAGACGCATGACTCCTCATGCGAGTGCAACTCATGCGTTTTTTATTAGATTTTATTTGGATTATTGAGGAAATATAATTTGATATTTTATTTTATTTACTTATGTCTCAGTCAATACAAGATAATTGGATTTTTTATTTATGATTATCACATTTAGATTCTCAGTTCATTTAATATTAAGACTTTCGCTATTGTGTATTTATTTTGATTATGATTGTGGATGTGTATGGTTTAAGCAAACAGACACAGCCTATTTGAGATCCTGGTTGAACCGTTGGTTTATTAGCGGTTCATTACACCATTCTGAACAGTACAAAATTGGGGGGTGACAACTTGGTATCAGAGCTCACAGGCCCTATCTGTTAAACTAGTATACTACCACAAAAGTTCGTGAACTGAGATAGGTTAAAAATTTAAAAACTGTAATAATAACACACCATAAGCACCTGTGTTGTTTGAGACAAACTTTAGAAAGAGAATAATGCATCTATTAAATGAGAAACAAGTTCATATACACTCGAGTGAAAGACAAACGTATATACATGTCAAACCAAAGCAAGTTAATATACATATCCAAAGTAGAGTACAGTCCACAACCGAGACAGTTACTCTGTAATACAAAAGAAAAAAAAATACATCATGAAGCTGGAGGTGATGGGGAAGGCGGTGCCTCGCGATCTCAGTCATAGTCCTCAGCATAGACTCTAGTCAACCAGGCTACCTGAGTTTGGGTCGTCTGGAGACTACCCATCAACGTAGTCATCCGCTGATCAGACGCACGTTGAGCATCTAGAAGCTCTCCCACCCTCGAATCGATCGCTCGCTGAGCCTCCCTAATCTCAAGAAGTAATCCCATCATATCATCAGATGGTGGGCATGAAGGACCAGCTGTGCATGAAGGAGTCTGTGATGGACCAGCTCTAGTAGAATGCAGAGGTAATGGAGGAGGTATGGAGTCCACATCCATGTACATACGATCCTCATCCTTTGCATCACCCCCATGAACCCTTGCTCCAGCGGCTGCTGCTGCTGCCTCAGCGTCTGCCACCCCCACCCGAGTACGAGGACGCACCAGAGCGTTCCTCTCCTCATCATTGACCTGAGCATCCCGCATGCCCATCCTACAGATAGCCTCCCAGTCCAACACTGATGAGAAAGTCTTCTCCTGAATCCTCTCATCCACTAAATCAACACCTAGGTAGATAAGCAGGGTGGTGATCAGACGTCCATAGGGCAGGTTGCCTATCTGATCAGGCAGCGTAGCACAGATCATCATCCGCATAATAATATAAGGGAGGCAGATAGGCTGCCTAGTGCAGATATAGTAAAGTAAATACTAGGTCAATTGGGAGATCCTCTCGTAGTGTCCACTCTGGGGTATCAGGTTGTGCTGGATGATCTTACAGTACACCCGAGGCTCTGGACGTAGGTTGACCGCCTTCATCTCCCAACGATCCTCTCTGATAAGCTGATAGTCAATCTCAGCGCGCATCTCTAAAGAAAAGAACTGGGGCTCCCTGGGAGCACAGTATACCAAGGGGCCGTCATATGATATGCCCAAGAGGTCCGTTAACTGCTGGCAGTCGAAGAAAATCTCTACTCCTTTGACGTAGCTTGTGATCCTGAGCTCCCTACCCCTCTCAATGTCATTGTGATCTCCCACCACCTGGAGATTACAATAGAATTGTCTCACTAGATCCGGACGGGTACAAGCGTCGTAGGTAATTATGGGAAGCCAGCCCATGTCACCAAATGCTCTCTCTACATCGAACAAGGCTAGACTAGCCAAGTCCACACGACGACCTCCCTCTACCTTCTTATGAGCGTAGTGAGCATACTGAGCCTCGTCCTCGTTAGAATGGAAACAAACTGGGTCGTGAACCCTAGGTACTTTGGTACGAGTCATATTATCTGCCAAAACAAAGAAAAACAGATAATAGCTTAGTAATGGTGAAAAAATAAAAAAAAAAATAAAAATTCGGCATGATAATGGCAAAAATTGGTCAAAAGCCTCACTTTTCACCCATACACATGGGCAGGAGGACTTACATAGATTCTAAACTATCATGCAAGACTCATACAGTTGGAAATTTTATCTAAGAAGATTGAATTTGAAGAAATTTCAAGAAATTCAGAAATCTCAAAAAATTAGGTCAAAAATTATAATTTTCAAGTTTCTCGATAACCGACCGATGAAACTTGAATATTTTTGAGGGCTTTCATCCATTGGGTGACCAACAGCAAAAGCCCCCAATAAAATCAAATTTTTACGATTAGAGAAATTTTATTTGAAGAAAATGATAAAAATGGGCGAAACCCTAGTTAAGAAACCTTAAAAACATGCAACGGTAGGGCACACACCTGAAGAGAAGGAGTGAGAGTCTCGGATGTATGATAGAATCACCAACGGGTCGGGGTTTTCACTGTAGCAACTCAGAGGAATGAGCTGAGTCGGAAAGGAGGAGAAAGAATGAGAAATGAATCCAAAATCGGGATTTAAAACCTGATTCTGGGTCCTAGGGTCGCATAATTCGACCAAAACATACGACCCTACCTCTGACCCCCTCATCGACCCTAGCCTCTCGGTGATCTGACAGAGAACTAGGGGTCGACCCTAGGGTCAGACATATACCGACCCTACCATCGACCCTAGGCTCTCGGTATATTGACAGTGATTCTCAGGGTCGCATACCCTAGGGTCGCATAAGGATCGACCCTACCATCGACCCTATAATGGAAAATACAGTAATTTTGACAGAATGATCGGAAAAATGTGAATATGATATTGATTAGTTGGATTTTTTACTGGAGAACAATTATATTGATTGCCTCACATGTGCTATGGTTATTTACAGACACTACTATCTTCAGAACGGAAAAATGGCTGGGCGAAGAGTAACCAGACAAAGCCAAAACTCTATTCCACCACCACCACCTGTGGAGGAAGACAGCCATATACATCCAAAAACACAAGAGAATCTGAACACGGTACCGTTTGTAGTTAATGGGCAGACAAATCCTACAAATCTGCCAGCTCCACTTACAGACCTGGCTACAGCCATAATGAATTTGGCACAACAGCTGCAGCAAGTAAAACAAGTACAAGCTATTATGCAAGGTGCCATAGGCATGGCTTTTCCAGCTGCACAGACGACATCGATGCCAGCAGGACAAGCAAGCACAGTACCAGGGGGAAGTAACATAGTACCCCATGCACCTCAAACTCCCATCATGCAGGCTCAAGTGCAGAACCCTGAAGTAGCTCAAGGTGGTTATCAGTACCAACCACCTATGTATGGGGCTTATGTTCCTCGTCAACTAGACCACTCCAGACTAGTTGAGCATTTTCTAAAGATGAAGCCCAAAGAGTATAGTGGTAAGCCAGCTGATCCGTTGTGGCCAGCACACTGAATTGATGAGATGGAGAGGAATTTCACGATGATGACGGTGAATGAAGAGGAGAAAGTGTTGTGTGCAACGTTCATGCTGAAAGGCGATGCACACCACTGGTGGAAGTGCACAAGGACCTATCTGTTAACAAAGCACGCCCAACTGACCTGGGATATATATAAAGAGGCATTCTTTGAGAAGTATTTTTCTAGTTCAGAAATTCTATGGAGAAAGAGTTCCTGAGTTTATATCAGGGACAGATGACTGTCGATGCATATCAACAGCGTTATGAGGAGCTGTTCTTCTTTGCACCAGACAGTATGCAAGCGGAAGATACGAAGACTCGAAGGTTCGTCATGGTACTTAGGGGAAGTATTCGTGAACATGTACTAAAACTTGAGAAGAAAGTCTACAACGAAGCTGTACAAATTGCTCGGGTGATAGAGTCGAGCCAGAAAGAGAGCTATTACGCTCAAAACAGGGGTATTAAGAGGCCAACTGGAAATTCATATAACGGAGGGAATACAAGGACATTCAAACCCTTCCGTACTCAAGGTTTTAATGCTGCAGCCATGACTACTCCAACAGCTCAACAGCAACAAAAGCTAAATAATGAAGGAGTAAAATGCTTTAACTGCAATCAAATGGGACATTATTCAAAGGAGTGTCCCAAGCTCAGAAAGTAATCACAACAAGGAAGAGTTTACGCTGTAACCTCTGAGGATGCTGCTGCATCGCCTGATGTGGTCACAGGTATGACCTGAACCTTTCATTTTGTGTTACATTGTGTGAACATGTAGACTAAATTAAAACAAATCATAGGTATCGTACCTATTAATGGCATCCCCGCCAGAGTACTCTTTGATTCAGGAGCTACTCAGTCTTTTATATCTGTGTCATTTGGAAAGAAGCTGAACTTACCCCTCAAATATCTAGACTATAAACTGCTTGTACGGTCGTCGATGGGATTAGAGGTGGAATTAGAAACAGGTTATGGACCATGTCCAGTCCTTATTGACGAGAAAACTTTAGATGCAATCTTGATTCAACTTGAGATGGCAGACTTTGCCGTCATCTTGGGAATGGACTGGTTAGCTCGGCATTCTGTAAACCTATTATGTGCCAAAAAGAAGCTGACATTTAAAGACAAGGAAGGAGCAGAGTTCAGTTTTGCGGGAACCAAACTTCCCCGTAAACGAAAACTCATCCTCTCTGCATTAAAGGCTAGGAAATGCCTCGAGAAAGGAGGAGTTGGGTATCTAGTTTCAGTGGTCGACCTCACCAAGGAAGCACCACGAATGGAGGATATTGATGTCGTATGTGATTTTTCAGATGTATTTCCTGAAGAACTACCAGGACTACCACCTGACCGAGCTACAGAATTTGTTATAGATTTAATACCCGGAGCCGCACCAGTGTCTAAAGCACCTTATCGAATGGCTCCTACTAAATTAAAGGAATTAAAATTACAACTACAAGAACTACTGGACAAGGGTTACATTAGACCTAGCATATCACCATGGGGAGCGCCAGTATTATTCGTAAAGAAGAAGGACGGTAGTGTTTGACTGTGTATAGACTACCGAGAACTGAATAAGATGACAATCAAGAATCAATACCCATTGCCTCGGATCGATGACCTGTTCGATCAGTTGCAAGGTGCCAAGGTGTTCTCCAAGATCGATCTTCGGTCCAGATACCATCAGTTCAAGATTAAGGATGGTGATATTCCCAAGACAGCATTCAGGACCAGATATGGACATTATGAATTATGGTCATGTCTTTTGGATTGACGAACGCAACATCAATTTTTATGGAACTCATGAATCGGGTATTCCATGATATGTTGGACACGTCGGTCATTGTATTCATCGATGATATATTGGTCTACTACAAGGACAAAGAAACTCATATTATGAATCTAAACGCCGCTCTGCAGCGATTACATAAAGAGAAGCTTTATGCCAAATTTACAAAGTGTGAGTTTTGGCTAAATGAGGTCGCATTCCTAGGCCATGTTGTATCAGCTGAAGAAATTAAAGTGGATCCTAGCAAGATTGAAGCTATTGTGAAGTGGGAAGCACCGAAGAGCGTTGCAGAAATTAGAAGTTTCTTAGGTCTAGCTGGGTATTATCGACGATTTGTGGAAGATTATTCCCGAATTGTCGTACCTCTCACCAGTTTGACTAAGAAGGGCGAAAAGTTTGTTTGGACTGATAAATGTGAGAGAGTTTTCAAACATTGAAGACTAGATTGATATCAGCTCCGGTTTTGACTATTCCTATACCAGGACAGCCATTTATTTTATACACTGATGCATCAGGATTGGGTTTAGGATGTGTACTTATGCAAGAAGAATAAGTAATTGCTTATGCCTCAAGACAACTGACGACACATGAGAAGAACTATCCCACTAATGACTTGGAATTAGCGACAGTGGTACATGCTGTCATGATATGGAGACATTATTTTTACAGAGAGAAATTTCAGATTAAATCAGATCATAAGAGTCTCACTTACCTCTTTAATCAGAAGAAGCTGAATGTGAGACAAAGATGGTGGCTGGAACTGTTAAAAGACTATGATTGTGATATCCAGTATCATCCAGGGAAAGCTAATGTGGTTGCTGATGCGCTGAGTAGAAAAACGATGATAAAATCTCAAGGAGAGGTTAACACAACTGCCACAATGTGTACTATCGAAAAGGTGTTCAACTACGGTAATGAGTAGTTTGTGATAGATGCACCGGGTGAATCAACCAACCAAGGGTTTATCCATCGGTTTTCAAATATGTTCACCACATTGAAGATTGTACCTGATATACTTGATGAAGTAAAAATAATTATTAGATCAGACCCTTATCTAAGAACGATATAAGAAGACATCGAAAAAGGTAGGACTATCCCTGAGTTCGCCTTGGACGATGAAAAGGTACTGGAGTACAAAGAAAGAATATGTGTTCCTGAAACAGAAAATTTGGACATTAGACACCGACTAATGAAGGAAGCTCATACCACCGTCTATGCGATACATCCTAGGAGTACAAAAATGTTTCATGATCTAAAGAAACTATACTGGTGGAGAGGAATGAAAACAGATGTAGCTAAGTTCGTGTCTCAATGCCTAAGCTGTTAGAGGGTGAAGGCTGAACGACAAAGACCTGCAGGACTGTTATAGCCGTTACCACAACTAGCATGGAATTGGGATTGCATCACTATGGACTTCGTCACCGGGTTACCATTGACTCCCCAAGTAGTTGACGCGGTTTGGGTGATTGTAGACCGCCTGACTAAAACGGCTCGATTTATAGCTATACGACCTCAGTATACACTGGAGAGGTTAGCTAAGTTGTATGTGGATAATATTGTCAGATTACACGGTGTACCTAAAAGCATTGTGTCTGACAGAGATCCACGATTTACTTCAAAGTTTTGGGAAGGATTACAAAAGGCTATGGGTACAACATTGAAGTTTAGTACTGCATTCCATCCTCAGACAGACGGACAGTCGGAGCGTACCATTCAGATTCTAGAAGACATGCTTCGAGCATGTGTAATTGATTTTAAAGGATCATGGGATGAAAAATTATCACTGATCGAGTTCGCTTATAACAACAGCTATCAGGCTACTATACAGATGTCACCCTATGAAGCACTGTATGGAAGGAAGTGTCGAACTCCTTTGTTTTGGAATGAAGTTGGAGAACGTAGCATTGTTGGACTAGAATTTGTTGAAGAGACATGTCGAGTAGTCGACATTATCAAGGAAAGAGTAAGAACGGCTCAGAATCGTCAGAAACAGTATGCAGATACTCGGCGCCGAGACCTTGAATTTGCCATGGGTGATAAGGTATTCCTCAAAGTATCACCAATGCGAGGTTTGAAACGGTTCGGATAGAAAGGGAAACTAAGTCCGAGATATGTCAGACCATATGAGATTCTAGCTAAACGTAGAAAAGTGGCTTACCAGTTAGCACTACCACCATCTATGTCAAGTGTGCATGATGTATTTCATATCTCCTTATTAAAGAAGTACGTCAGAGATCCAACGCACGTTTTGACAGTAGATCCACCTGATTTGACTGATGATTTGACATTTGAAGTAGCACCAACTGAAATCACCAGTCGAAAGGTTCAACGACTACGCAATCGTGACATCTATTATGTTAAAGTCACCTGGAGAAGCTGAGATATAGAAGAAATCACATGGGAAGAAGAAAATGCTATGCGAAAGCAATATCCTCATCTTTTTGACTCGGAAGGTATGTATAAATTTCGAGGATGAAATTTTTATAAGCAGGGGGGAGTTGTAAGACCCGTACCGAACTAACCGGTCTTACCACCTTGTACCAGGTCTACCTATCATGGTCGAGCCACATGGACCAAGTGCGTGAAGCAAATCACAAAACCAGGTACGAAATTGACCAAAAAACAGTAAAATAGAGGGTAGGGTCGCATGCCTAAACAGGTAGGGTCGACCCCACCTCAATAGGGTCCAACCCATGACTTTTGAATCCTAGGGTTGGATGACTTGAGACCCTAGGGTCGACGGATTCTGCGACCCTAGCATCGACCCTAGGCAAACTGACAGAAACCGAAAATTAGGAAACTTTCCTAATTTAAAGGGAACCTTTCTTAAACTCGTTGGGACGAATTTTGGGATGTTTTTCTCTATAAATAGGACGTCCCTTAGGCTCTTTCACTCCTTTTGAAACCTTAATTGAAAGTGAGAGAAAGAGAAGAGAAGGAAGAAAAGGAAAGTTAGAGAAGGCTGCTAAGGAGAAGAGTTTCAGAGGAATCTCTGAATTCTGCAATTCTAAGGTATGAAAACAGTCACACCCCAATTCTGTACCATTCAGAACAGTGTGATGAACCGCTAATAAACCAACAGTTCAACCAGGATCTCTAATAGGCGGTATCCATTAAAAATAAAACCATGTACATCCACAACCATAATCAGAATAATACACAATAACGGAAGTCATATAGTAAATGAACTGAGCATTCTAAATGTAATAATCATAATTAAAATATCAAATTATTGTTGTATCAACTGAGACATAAGTAAATAAAATATCAATTACATCTTTTATAAATCCAAATAAAAATCCTAATAGAACACGTATGAGTTGCACTCGCATGAGGGGTCATGCATATCCTCTAAGTCTTCAGCCTCCATCGCAGCAACACGCGCATACACCGAATCATTTATATAATTTGCAACTGTGGTACCTGCATCATCAACTAAAATATTCGATGTCGAGAGGGTGAGCACACATCAAGGCTCAGTGAGCAAACAAAACAATGCAATAAACAAATGCATGCATCAATTCATATCTTTGGTCTGGTAAATAAGTTTGGAATGTGCTATAGAAAGGATAGGTGGCCGCCGCACCTCTATACACGAGTGTGTGAAGCTGCCCAAATAACCCGATTACTTGTCGTCCCACATGCACCCATCATGGAATAGAGATAGAGCTAAAGTTCTGAGGCCCGGCCTATGACACTTCCCCTGATACTCTACCCATACCAACACGTAAGCCCCTGCTGGCGAGGGCTTGCAAACTGGGCTCGCAACTAACCAATCCTAATGCCAATCAGTGTATCCAAGGCCTCACCCTAGCATCCCTCAATACGTCCATAGAGATAGGGCTAAGGCCCCCCGACAGAGTCAGAGACTACACGATCTGAGACCACCTCCCCTCATACCCTATGACGTAATAGTTCCGCTAAGGTAATGGCGATACGTTAGTAGACAAGACTTGAGTTAGAGATAGAGCTAGAGTGCTGAGGCCCCGCCTATGACACCTCCCCCTGATACTCGCTCGCATCAAGCACACTAACCACACACATACATCCACATGCCTATTCCTATCATCATCATCATCATCATGTCATAAACAATAAATAAATATGCATGAACAGTAACAATAGAAATATTGGATGACATGTTGAATGCACATAACAATCATACACGCATAAAATCATTCATGGCATTGGACTCAAGAATAAAATAGCTTATTATTAACCAATTAGTTTAGGTCTTGTTCCCTCATCTTTACTTGATCGTAGGTCCTCTTTCAAGCTTTAAGAATCAACTATATATTGATATTATATCGCTAGAAGACCTAACCAAGTCGATAGAATTTAATTAGAATTAATTCAGACTTTAAAAGCATGCTGTTAACTGGGGGTCGATGCTAGGGTCGGAGGTTCCATCGACCCTGGGTGCGACCACCCCTATTCTAGACTTCCCGAACACTGGGGGTCGATGATCAGGGTCTGTAGGGTCAATTGGCCATCGACCCCCCGTGCGACCCCCTGTGGGTTTTATCAATTTTTCATCCTACAGTTCATTCTTCGTATTTGGGGTCCTATGGCTTGCTTCTACAATCCATTCCACACATGTTCTATGGCCTAGAACCGTAGTTCATTCACCTATATGGCTTTCATGATCTCCCCCCATAGTTTTCCATGAAAATCTAACCATGGGTGGATGATTTGGGTTTCTCCTAGATCACTCCCTCTTCTCTATCTATTCAAAGGTCTGTAGAATTTCATGGAGATAGTATCCATACCTGAGAATTAGGCTTATTCCTCTGAAGCCTTCTCTTTGATCTTCTTCTCCACTTTCCTTCTCTTCTCTTTCTCTTCTCCTTCCCTTCTCTTTCTCTCAATCCAACTTGGGTTCTAAAAGGAGTGAAAGAGGCTTAGGGACGTCCTATTTATAGAGTAGAAACTCCCAAAATAAGTCCCATTGAGATTAGGAAGGAATCCCATTGAAATTAGGAAAGTTTTCTAATTTTTGGTTCATGCTGTTTTTACCGATTATCGGGGGTCGATGGGGGGGTCAGAGATCCCGTCGACCCCTGGTATAAAACTTGGGGTCTGACTTTTATACTGGGGTGGTCCGACCCTCCCTGGCTGGGTATGCGACCCTCCCCCTATTTCTAGTGTTTTTGAGTCAGTTTAATACCTGGGAACGTGATCTCATTCACGCACTTGATCCATTTGGCTCGACCATGATGGGTAGACCTGGTTCAAGGTGGTAAGGCCGGGTTAGCTCGATATGGGTCTTACAACTCCCCCCTACTTATAAAAATTTCGTCATCAAAATTGTTTATACCTTCTGCGTCGAATAAATGAGGGTATTGTTTTCGCATAGCATTCTCTTCTTCCCATGTAATTTCTTCCATATCTCTACTTCTCCAGGTGACCTTAACATAATAGATATCTCGGTTGTGTAGTCGTTGAACCTTTCGACTGGTGATTTTAAATGGTGTTACTTCAAATGTCAAATCATCAGTCAAATCAGGTAAGTCTATTATCAAAACGTGTGTTGGATCCTTGACATTCTTCTTCAATAAGGAAATGTGAAATACGTCGTGCACACTTGACATAGATGGTGGTAGTGCTAACTGGTAAGCCACTTTCCCACGCTTAGCTAGAATCTCATATGGCCCGACATATCTTGGACTTAATTTCCCTTTCTGTCCGAACCGTTTCCATCGTCGCATAGGCGATACTTTCAAGAATACTTTATCACCCACGACGAACTCAAGGTCTCGACGTCGGGTATCAGCATACTGCTTCTGACAATTCTAAGCTATCCTCACTCTTTCTTTGATAATGTTGACCACTCGACAAGTCTCTTCAACCAATTCTGGTCCAACAATACTACGTTCCCCAACTTCATTCCAAAACAAAGGAGTTCGACACTTTCTGCTATACAGTGCTATATAGGGTGACATCTGTATAGTAGCCTGATAGCTATTATTATAAGCAAACTCAATCAGTGATAACTTTTCATCCCATGATCCTTTGAAGTCAATTACACATGCTCGAAGCATATCTTCTAGAATCTGAATTGTACTCTCCGGCTGTCCATCTGTCTGTGGGTGGAATGCAGTACTAAACTTCAATGTTGTACCCATAGCCTTTTGCAATCCTTCCCAAAACTTTGAAGTAAATCGTGGATCTCTATCGGACACAATACTTTCAGGTACACCATGTAATCACACAATGTTATCCACATACAGCTTAGCTAACCTCTCCAGTGTATACTGGGGTCGTATCGATATAAAGCGAGCTGTTTTAGTCAGACGGTCTACAACCACCCAAACTGCGTCAACTACTCTAGGAGTCAATGGTAATCCCATGACGAAGTCCATAGTGATGCAGTCCCATTTCCATGATGGTTCCGGTAACGGTTATAACAGTCCTGCCGGTCTTTGTCGTTCAGCCTTTACTTTCTGACAATTTAGGCATTGAGACACGAACTTAGCTATATCTGCTTTCATTCCTCTCCACCAATATAGTTTCTTTAGATCATGATACATTTTTGTACTTCCAGGATGTATCGAATAGATGGTGGTATGGGCTTCTTTCATCAATCGGTGTCTAATGTCTAAGCTTTCTGTTTCGGGTACACATATTCTTCTTTTGTACTTAAGTACCTTTTCTTCGTCAAAGGTGAACTCAGGGTTAGTTCTACCTTTTTCGATGTCTTCTTGTACCGTTCTTAGGTAAGGGTCTGATTTGATAGCTGTCTTCACTTCATCAACTATATCTGGTATAATTTTTAATGCGGCGAACATATTTGAAAACCGATGAATAAACCCTTGGTTGGTCGATCCATCTAGTGCATTTATCACAAACTGCTCATTACCGTACTTGAATACCTTTCTGGTAGCACACATTGCGGAAGTTATGCTAACCTCTCCCTGAGATTTTATCATTGCCTTTCTACTCAATGCGTCGGCTACTACATTAGGTTTTCCTGGATGATACTGGATATCACAATCATAGTCTTTCAATAGTTCCAACCATCTTCTTTGTCTCATATTCAACTCCTTTTGATTAAATAGATAAGTAAGACTTTTATGGTCTGATTTAATCTAAAATTTCTCCCTGTACAGATAATGTCTCCATATTTTGACAGCATGTACTACTGCCGCTAATTTCAAATCATGAGTGGGGTAGTTATTTTCATGTGTCTTCAGTTGCCTTGAGGCATAAGCAATTACTTGTTCTCCTTGCATGAGTACACATCCTAATCCCAGTCCTGACGCATCGGTATACAAGATAAATAGTTGTCCTGGAATCGAGATGGACAAGATTGGAGCTGATATCAATCTAGCCTTCAAGGTTTGGAAACTCTTTTCGCATTTATCCGTCCAGACAAACTTCTCGCCCTTCTTAGTCAAACTGGTAAGAGGTACGGCAATTCGAGAATAGTCTTCCACAAATCGTCGATAATACCCAGCTAGACCCAGAAAACTTCTAATTTTTGCAACGCTCTTCGGTGCTTCCCACTTTACAATAGCCTCGATCTTGCTGGAACCCACTTTAATTCCTTCCGCGGATACTACATGGCCTAAAAATGCAACTTTCTTTAGCCAAAACTCACACTTTGTAAATTTGGCGTAGAGCTTTTCCCTTCGTAATCGCTGCAGAGCGGCGTTTAGATTCTTGACATGAGTTTCCTCGTCTTTGGAGTAGACTAGTATATCATCAATTAATACAATAACCGACGTATCCAACATGTAGTGGAAAATCCGGTTCATAAGTTCTATAAAGGTTGCTGGTGCGTTTGTCAATCCAAAAGACATGACAAAAAATTCATAATGTCCATATCTGGTCTTGAATACTGTCTTGGGGATATCTGCATCCTTAATCTTCAGCTGATGGTAACCTGACCGAAGATCAATCTTTGAGAACACTTTGGCACCTTGCAACTGATCGAATAGATCATCGATCCGAGGCGATGGATACAGATTCTTGATTGTCAGTTTATTCAGTTCTCGGTAGTCTATACACAAGCGAACGCTACCGTCCTTTTTCATCACGAATAAAACTAGTGCTCCCCATGGTGATATGCTAGGGCGAATGCAACCCTTGTCCAGTAACTCTTGTAATTGTACCTTCAATTCCTTCAGTTCAGTAGGTGCCATTCGATAAGGTGCTTTCGATACTGGTGCAGCTCCAGGTATAAGATCTATAACAAACTCTATAGCTCAGTCGGGTGGTAATCCTGGTAATTCTTCAGGAAATACGTCTGGATAGTCACGCACGACATCAATATCTTCCATTCGTGGTGCTTCCTTGGTAATGTCGACCACAGATACTAAATACCCGACTGCTCCTTTCTCAAGGCACTTCTTGCCTTTAGCGCCGAGAGTATGAGCTTTTGTTTACGGGGAAGTTTGGTTCCCGAAAAATTGAACTCTGATCCTTCCTTGTCTCTAAAGGTCAGCTTCTTTTCGGCACATAATAGATTTGCAGAATGCCAAGCTAACCAGTCCATTCCCAAGATGACGTCAAAGTCTGCCATCTCAAGTTGGATCAAGGTTGCATCCAAAGTCTTTTCATTAATAAGAACTGGACATGGTCCAAAACCTTTTTCTAACTCCACTTCTAATCCCATAGGTGATCGTACAAGTAGTTTGTAGTCTAAGGATTTAATGGGTAAATTCAACTTCTTTCTAAATGACACAAATATAAAAGAATGAGTAGCTCCTGAGTCAAAGAGTAGTCTGGCGGGAATGTCATTAATAGGTACGATACCTGTGATTTGTTTTAACTTAGTTTACATGCTCATACACTGTAATATAACTAACAAAAAAAATTTGTAAGTCATACCTGTAACCACGTCAGGTGATGCGGCAGCATCCTCGGATGTAACCGCGTAGACTCGTCCTTGATGTAGCTGCTTCTTGGGCTTAGGACACTCCCTCGCCATATGTCCCACTTGGCTGCAGTTAAAACATCTTATCTCTTCAGTAATTGGCTTCTGTTGCTGTTGAACTACGGGGATAGTCTTGGTTGCAGCGGTAGAGCCTTGAGCACAGAAGGGTTTGAATGTCTTGTTATTTCCCCCATTATAAGAATTTCCAGCTGGCCTTTTGATACCTCTATTTTTCATGAAATAACTCTCCTTCTGGCTCGATTCTATAACTCAAGCAATTTGTGCTGCTTCATTATAAATTTTCTTCTCATGTCCCAGAACGTGCTCACGGATGCTTCCCCTAAGTCCCATGATGAACCTTCGGGTCTTTGTGTTTTCCTCTTGCATACTAGTGGGTGCAAAGAAGAACAGCTCTTCATAACGCTGTTGATACGCATCCACGGTCATCTGTGCCTGATATAAACTCAGGAACTTTCTTTCCATAGAATCTCTGAAACTTCTTGGAAAGTACTTTTCAAAGAACGCCTCTTTATAAATATCCCAAGTCAGTTGGGCGTGCTTTGTAAGTAAATATGTCTTGGTAGACCTCCACCAATGGTGTGCATCTCCTTTCAACATAAAGGTGGCACACAATACTTTCTCTTCTTCATTTAATGTCATCATCATAAAGTTTCTTTCCATTTCGTCAACCTAGTGTGCCGGCCATAAAGGATCTGCTGGCTTGCCATTGAATTCTCTAGGCTTTAATTTCAGAAAATGCTCCACCAGTCTGGAGTGGTCTAGAGGCTGCGAGACATACCCTCCATACATAGGTGGTTGGTAGTGATATCCACCTTGAGCTATTTCAGGATTTGGAACTTGAGCCTGCATGATAGGAGTCTGAGGTGCGTGGGGTACTGTGTTACTTCCCCCGGGTGCTGTGCTTGCCTGTCTAGCTGGCATTGGAGGTGTTTGTGCAGCTGGAAGAGTTATGCCTATGGAAGCTTGGATAGTAGCTTGAGCCTATTGCATCTGTTGCAGTTGTTGGGCTAAGTTCATTACGACTGTGGCCAAGTCTGTAGGTGGAGCTGGCAGATTGGTAGGATTTGCCTGCCCATTTATGACGGACGGTGCCATGTTCATGTTCCCCTGTGTTTCTGGGTGTGTCTGGTTATCTTCCCCCACCGGTAGTGGTGGTGGGATAGAGTTATGGCTCTGTCTGGTTGCTCTGCGTCCCGCCTTTAATTAATCTGCTAGTAGGATTGCCTGAAATCATTGAACACGAGAGACAATCATTAAATACTTCATTCTCATATTTTTAATCCACTAACAAATGCAAATTTCAAAATTTTCAGATCATTTTGTCGAAAATGTTGTGTTTTCACTGTAGGGTCGATGGTGGGGGTCGATGGGTGTCCAACCCTCACTATTCGACCCTGGGAAGTCACCCATTCTTCCCGAGAGTTGGGGGTCGATGGGGGGGTCGGAGTACGTTCGACCCAGGGTGCGACCCCTGGTTCTCTGTCAGGTTCCCGAGAGTCGAGGGTCGATGCGGGGGTCGATGTGGGGGTCGATTGTTTTAATCGAATTTTCCGACCCCGAACAAAAAATCAGATTTTTAAGTCCGATTCAAAGTCCATTTCTCATTATTTCTTCTCCGCTTCGACTCAGCTCGTCCCTCTGAGTTGCTACAGTGCCCATTCCGATCCGTTAGTGGTTTGCACTCCTCGTTTCGTCGTCTACACCTCCGCTACCGGTATTTCTTCTACCTTTTTATGTTTTTAGGGTTCTTAACCTAGGTTTTTGCTCGTTTATCTCGTATTTTTCAAATTAAACTTTTTCCAACCGTAAAAATTCAATTTTTATTGGGGGCTTTTGTTGTTGGTGACTCGAGGAATGAAAGCCCTCAAAAATATTTGAGTTTCATCGGTTGGTTATCGAGAAACTCAAAATTTTCACTTTTTGCCCTAATTTTGTCAAAATTTTGAATTTCTTGAAATTTCTTGTAATTCAATATAATTAGTTGAAATTTCTGACTGTTTGATTCTCACAAGATAGTTTAGGATCTATGTAAGTCCTCTGGCCCACGTGTATGGGTGAAAAGTGAGGCTTTTGACCAATTTACGTTGTTATTATGTCAAAATTTTGGGTTTTTCATCTCTACTAAGCCATTATTTGTTTTTCTTTGTTATTTGCAGATACTATGGTTCGTACCAAGGTACCCAGAGTTCGCGACCATCTTCGCTTCTGTACCAACGAAGCCGAGGCACAGTATGCCCACTACGCTCGTAAGAAGGTAGAGGGAGGCCGCAAAGTGGACTTGGCTGACTTAGCCTTGTTCAATGTGGAGAGAGCCTTTGGTGATATGGGATGGCTCCCTGTCATCACAAATGACGCGTGTACCCGTCCTGACTTGGTACGCCAGTTCTATTGTAATCTCCAGGTGGTGGGAGATTACAATGATGTGGAGAGGGGTGATGAGCTTCGCATCACGAGCTACGTCAAGGGGGTTGACGTCTCATTTGATTATCGGCAGCTGGCCGACTTACTGGGCATTTCCTATGCTGGCCCCATGGTGTTCTGTGCTCCTGGAGAGCCCCAGTTCTTTTCTCTACAGATGAGGGATGAGATCGATAGCCAGCTCATCAGACCTGATCGCTGGCAGATAAAAGCGAGTTATCTGCGTTCAGATCCACGGGTATATTGCAAGATCATTCAGCATAACCTGATACCACAGAGTGGTCATTACGAGAGGATCTCCTAGATGACCCAGTATCTATTATACTGTATATGCACTAGGCAGCCCGTCTACCTTCCATACATCATCATGCGTACCATGATCAGTGCCACATTGCCTAGTTACACTGGCAACCTTCCTTACGGACGCATGATCACTACCTTGCTTACCCTCTTGGGGGTTGACTTAGTGGATGAGAAGATTCAGGAGAAATCCTTCTCATCGCCTCTGGATTGGGAGGCTATTTGCAAGATGGGCATGCGGATGCCCAGGTCAGTGATGAGGAGAGGAACGCGATGGTGCGCCCTCGTACTCGAGTGGAGATAGCTGATGCTGAGGCTGCATCAGCAGCCGCTGGAGCAGGGGTTCATGGGGATGATGACGATCGGCTGTACATGGATGTAGATGCCATACCTCCGCCATCACCTACTCATGCTACTAGAGCTGGTCCATCTTCTTCAGCTGGTCCTTCGTATACTCCATCTGATGACATGATGAGGATATTACACGAGATACGAGAGGCTCAGTGTATCTCTGACCTGAGGATGGGAGAGCTTATAGAGGCTCAACGTATGACTGACCAGCGGGTGGCTGATCTCACAGCTAGTCTCCAGACGAGCCAGACTCAGATAGCTTGGTTGACCAGGGTCTACGCTGAGGACTATGATAGAGACCGTGAGGCACCACCTCCCCCAGCACCTCCAGCTTCTTGATGTACTTCTTTTATTTTTCTTTTCGTACTTCAGAGTAACTGTCCGGACTGTGGACTGTACTATGCTTTGATCATATATATATATATATATATATATATATATAGACGTTTGTTCTTCATTTTTGGTTGTATATAACTTTGTTTCTCATTTAATAGATGCAATATTCTCTTTCAGTTTAGTCTCAAACAACACAGGTGCTTATGGTGTGTTATTATTACATCTTTTAAATTTTTATCCTATCTCAGTTCACGACCTTTTGTGGAAGTATTTGGTTTCACAAATAAAGCCTGAGATGCTCTGATACCAATTTGTTACACCCCAATTCTACACCATTCAGAACGGTGTGATGAACCGTTAATAAACCAACGGTTCAACCAGGATCTCTAATAGGCGGTATCCATTAAAAATAAAACCATACACATCCACAACCATAATCAGAATAATACACAATAGCGGAAGTCTCATAGTAAATGAACTGAGCATTCTAAATGTAATAATCATAATTAAAATATCAAATTATTGTTGTATCAACTGAGACATAAGTAAATAAAATATCAATTACATCTTTTATAAATCCAAATAAAAATCCTAATAGAACACGCATGAGTTGCACTCGCATGAGGGGTCATGCGTATCCTCTAAGTCTTCAGTCTCCATCGCAGCAACACGCGCATACACCGAATCATTTATATAATCTGCAACTGTGGTACCTGCATCATCAACTAAAATATTCGACGTCGAGAGGGTGAGCACACATCAAGGCTCAGTGAGCAAACAAAACAATGCAACAAACATATGCATGCACTCAATTCATATCTTTGGTCTGGTAAATAAGTTTGTAATGTGCTATAGAAAGGATAGGTGGCTGCCGCACCTCTATACACGAGTGTGTAAAGCCGCCCAAATAACCTGGTTACTCATCGTCCCACATGCCCCCATCATGAAATAGAGATAGTGCTAAAGTGCTGAGGCCCGACCTATGACACTTCCCCTGATACTCTACCCATACCAACACGTAAGCCCCTACTGGCGAGGGCTTGTAAACTGGGCTCGCAACTAACCAATCCTAATGCCAATCAGTGTATCCAAGGCCTCACCCCAGCATCCCTCAATACGTCCATAGAGATAGGGCTAAGGCCCCCCGACAGAGTCAAAGACTACACGGTCTGAGACCACCTCCCCTCATACCCTACGACGTAATAGTTCCGCTAAGATAATGACGATACGACGATGTCAGTGGACAAGACTTGAGTTAGAGATAGAGCTAGAGTGCGGAGGCCCCGCCTATGACACCTCCCCCTGATACTCGCTCGCATCAAGCACACCAACCACACACATACATCCACATTCCTGTTCCTATCATTATCATCGTCATCATCATGTCATAAACAATAAATAAATATGCATGAACAGTAATAATAGAAATATTGGATGACATGTTGAATGCACATAATAATCATACACGCATAAAATCATTCATGGCATTGGACTCAAGAATAAAATAATTTATTATTAACCAATTAGTTTAGGTCTTGTCCCTCACCTTTACTTGATCGTAGGTCCTCTTTCAAGCTTTAAGAATCAACTATATATCGATATTATATCGCTAGAAGACCTAACCAAGTCGATAGAATTTAATTAGAATTAATTCAGACTTTAAAAGCATGCTGTTAACTGGGGGTTGATGCTAGGGTTGGAGGTTCCATCGACCCTGGGTGCGACCACCCCTATTCTGGATTTCCCGAACACTGGATGATTTGGGTTTCTCCTAGATCATTCCCTCTTCTCTATCTATTCTAAGGTCTGTAGAATTTTATGGAGATAGTATCCATACCTGAGAATTAGGCTTGTTCCTCTGAAGCCTTCTCTTTGATCTTCTTTTCCACTTTCCTTCTCTTCTCTTTCTCTTCTCCTTCCCTTCTCTTTCTCTCAATCCAACTAGGGTTCTAAAAGGAGTAAAAGAGGCTTAGGGACGTCCTATTTATAGAGTAGAAACTCCAAAAATAAGTCCCATTGAGATTAGAAAGGAATCCCATTGAAATTAGGAAAGTTTCCTAATTTCGGCTCGTGCTGTTTTTATCGATTATCGGGGGTCGATGGGGGGGGGGTCGGAGATCCCGTTGACCCCTGGTTCTTTAAATGTTCGACCCCTGGTATAAAATTGGGGGTCTGACTTTTATACTGGGGGGTCCGACCCTCCCTTGCTGGGTATGCGACCCTCCCCCTATTTCTAGTGTTTTTGAGTCAGTTTAATACCTGGGATCGTGATCTCATTCACGCACTTGATCCATTTGGCTCGACCATGATGGGTAGACCTGGTTCAAGGTGGTAAGACCGGGTTAGTTCAATACGGGTCTTACAAAAATAGTCTCTATGAATTATGTAAGACCCTAGAATAGTTTATAAAGAGGGTAGGATCTAGGAGAAACCCAAATCATCCATCCATGGGAAAATTCCAATGGAATCCATGGAGGGAGTCATTGTAAACAAAGTAAAGGAAGTAACTTGGAGTTTTGAGCCACAGAACAATCATAGAATGGACCATGAAAGTAAGCCAAAGGTTCCAAACATGAAAGAGTGGACTGTAGGATGAAAAGTTGACTCAAACTACATATGGTCGCAGTTAGGGTCGACTGCTAATCGACCCTATCAGACCAATGGATCGACCCCAAGCTCTTGGGAAGTCCAGGGAAGCTATGATCGCACCTAGGGTTGATGGATAACCGACCCTATGATCGACCCTATACCCTGGGGTCTCAGATACCTGCGACCCATCCTGTGACCCATCCTACGACCCTAGCTTTACAGCAAGCTTAAAACTGTTGGAATTAATTCTAATTAAAATCTATCGACTTGTTAGGTTTTCCTAGTGATATAAAGGTGATTCTTAAAGCTTGAAAGAGGATCTACACTCAAACAAAGGTGGGGGAACAAGACCTAAACTAATTGGTTAATAATAAACCATTTTTGTTTATTGAGTCCAATTCCATATATGATTCTATGAGTGTATGATTGTAATGTGCATAATGTGCATATTACATGTCATCTACTATTCCTGTTATTAGTGTTCATGCATATTTAATTCCGTTTATTTACAACATGATGATGATGATGATGCTAGGAATAGGCATGTGAATGTTTGTGTGTGGTTAGTGTACTTGATGCGAGTGGGGTATCAGGGGAAGTGTGATGTGGTGCGGTCCTAAGCACTTTAGCTCTATCTCTACTCAAATCTTGTCCACTAACATCGTTGTATCGCCATTACCTTAGCAGAACTATTACGTTGTAGGGCATCAGGGGAGGTGGTCTCGGACCGTGTAGTCTCTGACTCTGCCGGGGGGCCTTAGCTCTATCTCTATGGACGTATTGAGGGATGCTGGGGTGAGGCCTTGGATACACTGTTTGACATTAGGATTGGTTAGTTGCGAGCCCAGTTTGCAAGCCCTCATCAATAAGGGCTTACGTGTTGGTATGGGTAGAGCATCAGGGGAAGTGTGATGCGGTGCGATCCTAAGCACTTTAGCTCTATCTTTATTCCATGGTAGGTGCATGTGGGGGCAGCAATGGTGTTTGATCCGTTGAGCGGTTCCACACACTTGTGTATAGAGGTGCAGCGGCCTCCAAACCTTTCTATAGCACATTGCAAACTTATATACCAGACCACAAATATGAATTGAATGCAATCATATGTTTGTTGCATTGTTTTGTTTGCTCACTGAGCTGTGATGTGTGCTCACCCTTTTTGAGTTCGAATATTTTTAGTTGATGATGCAGGTACGACTGTGGAAGATTATATGAATGCTCCCGCATACGGGCTCGTTGCTGCGATGGATGCCGAAGATATAGTAGAGACGCATGACTCATCATGTGAGTGCAACTCATGCGTTTTCGATTATATTTTATTTGGATTATTGAGGAAATATAATTTGATATTCTATTTTATTTTTACTTATGTCTCAGTCAATACAAGATAATTGGATATTTTATTTATGATTATCACATTTAGATTCTGAGTTCATTTAATATTAAGACTTTCGCTATTGTGTATTTATTCTGATTATGGTTGTGGATGTGTATGATTTAAACAAACGGACACAACCTATTTGAGATCCTGGTTGAATCGTTGGTTTATTAGCGGTTCATCACACCATTCTGAACAGTACAGAATTGGGGTGTGACAACCTATACACCGACTCCCTGATTACCTTCGTCACTTAAAACCTACAACCAACTTTACACTTGTCCTATTATCTGATCAACCCAACACCCAAGCAAACCCAATACCTCATCCTTACTCTTACCTGTTACAACTCCCCTGAATCACCTGCTCCCTACTCTATGATCTGCTGTACCCATCATGAATCCTTGATTCTAATTCCAATAATTTGATTGTATTTGTATGTTGATCATTGATTTAATAAATATAAACCATAGGTTTGGCATTTATTTTGATCATGTTATGTGACTACTGACTTGATTAAATTTGGGAACACTGATCATGATAATTTTAATGTGTTGATCTTGACCGTCAATCATGATAATTTTAATGTGTTGATCTTGACAATTGATCATTTTAATGTGTTGATCTTGACCGTCAATCATGATAATTTTAATGTATTGATCTTGACCATGTGATCATGATAATTTTAATGCTCAATCTGAACCATTGATTCATATGATTTGATCCTTACCCTTCTGATCATGATCCTTACCACCTGATTTGATCCTTATCCTTTTGATCATGATTCCTACCATCCGGTCAGCATCTACACAACCATTTGATCAGATCAAGCCACCATCATCACCATCAGATCATACCGTCATCCTCACCATCTGATCAAGCCATCATCCTATCAGATCATCCTCACCACCAGATCAGATTATCATCACCGTCAAAATAGATCATCATCACAACTCTATCTCATACTATCTGATCATCATCTACACCATCTGATCTGCCCATCACCCCATCTAATCATCATCTACACCATCTGATCGTCATCACCATCAACACCGTCGCCACCATGTAATTGACAACTCACGTACTCACATATTGCTATGTTTTTAGATGTTCATTTGTTATGTTTGGAATGCTTGTTGCTACATCTGTCTGCTACACATGCTCATTGCTACATTTGTCTGCTACACATGCTTATTGTTATATCTGTCTACCACATGCTTATTGCCATATTTAGATGCTTACTGCTATATTTAGAATACTACCACTGCTATAGTTGAAATGTTTTCATTTACCATATTTGTCTTGGAAAGAGATAAGTTGGAAAAATAGCAATTAGGGCAAGATAAACCCTATAATAAAGAGAATAACTAGGATATGAAACCCTAAAAATGAAAATTACAATGAAAAAGGGATAGGAAACCCTAGAAACCTAAAAATGGAAACAATAAAAATGGTAGGAATTTAGGTCTCATCCCTAGATCTTATTGATAAAAATAGAAACAATAAAAATAGTAGGAATTTAGGTCTCATCCCCAGATCCTATTGATAAAAATGGAAAGAATTTGGTACACATCCCAAATCAAAATGGTAGGAATTTAGGTCTCATCCCTAGATCCTATTGACAAAAATGGAAAGAATTTGGTACACATCCCAAATCTGAATGATAGAAATTTATGTCTCATCCCTAGATCCTATTGACAAAAAATAGAAAGAATTTTGTATACATCACAAATCTAAATGATAGGAATTTAGGTCTCATCCCTATATCCTATTGACAAAAATGGTAGGAATTTGGTACACATTCCAAATCTGACTCTCACAATCATTTCAAACTACGTTGTACCTGATTTCTAGGGCACACCCTAGAATACGTAGGCAATTTGGGAATCTCAAATATGGTACAAAGCCACCCATCAATCATCCATTCAGCATAAACTTCAACTTGAATAAAGAATCTAATTGAAGCAAATGCACAAATCACTTCTATAATATTTAATCACAAAACCCTTTTCGAACTACGGTTTTTGGACTTGATTTCTAGGATTGAAATATGTAGGCAGTTTGAGATGTCTTACACGTCTCAGATTCAGTCCAAGACCGAACCATCTTTGGTCCGGTTTGCTGTATAATATTGTATATTACATTTGCTTGTTTATTTGCTTTAAAACATGATTGGCTGAACCCTAGGTTAGAATAACTTTGCAACTTAGTTTAGGACATCCCCCATTGAACCCTAGTCATCCAGTTGACCAAGCACAGTCAAAATTAGAGTCTAAGGAAAGTGTAGGAGGCCGATATTGATCGGGCGGTTTGGGTGCCTAACACCTTCCTATAACCGTACCCTGAATACTTATCCGATCTCTTGCAGACCAAAGAACTGATACATTGGGTCACGAGTTAATGAAGTCTTACCTTAGGGTGAGGCAATATTTTTCGAGGTCCTAGACCTTAATCTAGGTGGCGACTCCAACAGAACAATTGATCTTCATCGATACGGATATACATTCATCCCGAGGAGGATCATCGATTTCCCATTGTCCTCACAGTGGCGACTCCGCTGGGGAATAATATTCAGACCCCTAGAATACTTTCCTTATATTGATTTGTTTGACATTTGCTGCTAGATCTAGGGTACTATTATTTATTATTTGTACATATTGCTTTGGGGGGTATGGGTTCAGTCACACTTTCGTGTGAGTATCCAAACCGGGTCCCATGCATGTGGGGCAGCCCGCTAGGTGAAACACACAACCTTGGCCTGTACTTTGTAAGATCTCGACCGACGAGCAGCCTCTGACGAGCATTTCTCGGGTCCACCTGGGAATGCGTTATGCTACTCCACGTTGCTTGATTCTTGCATCATAGTATATAAAGGGATTGGGGGCCCATTATTCATCGTGCATTCGATGATTGGTTATCCTGTCCTCGTCAAGGTGGCCTTTTCTGTCCTAACCCAGTTTGAGCCACATGTATGTTATTTTTTATCCATCTTTGAACCAACATGGTAAAGTCTACTCGATCATAATATTTACATCCGAGACGTCGAAGTTCTGTTCATTTTTGTCCTTGACTTGACAACATGTTTGGATCCACACTTGAGTATTCTTGTCTCTCACTCGTTGAGAACGTGAGGTTACGTATACCCGCATACACATTAGTATGGGCAGTCTATACACGCCCTCCATCGTAAAAAGCTCATTGTGTTGACCGTTTAATATTGATATATCAATCTTAAAAAATGATAAGAAAATCCCTGTCACGACATAGATACTGTGATCAAGTCGAAATTTACCAGTTTGTTCAATCATGAACCACTTTTGTCATCCTTCATGAAAACTATAAATAAGCATATCTGTTTTAATTTCATGGAATTTTATGAACAACATGGTCGAACCTTGGTGCTACAATGATCCATTCGGAATCTTGAGGCCCCAAGACCAATCATGGGGTTATTCAAATATAAATAAATTGTTACAGATGATGTCTAATGGTCGATTTTCATGAAGGAGCTAACTTTGTTTGGTCGAGTCAGCTTGTATGTGTATGTGTATTCTTCTTGTGTCCAGTCACTTCTGAGTCTTAACCTTCATTCATTGTTTGTATAGAAAGAAAAAAAAAAGATAAAAAAAACAAAAAAAAAAAAAAAAAAAAGAAAAAAAACCAAAAAATTGAAAAAAACCAAAAAAAAAAAAAGAAAAAAAAAAGTTTGAACTAGGGAGGATAGGATTGTCTAGACTTAAGAGAACACCTGAGTTAGTAGACAAAGCATCCACTCTTATTACATCCACTCATAGGAAGGTCTTATCATCACCGGTTTAGGTCTCGGTTCATGTCTACAAGGAGGACTTTTGTACCTTAAAGTGTTGGAATGGCTGGAAGACAGTATATTGAGAGCCTGAATATTTCAGAGTGGAATTAAAATTCCAAGATCAGAGTTGAGGAATCCAAGAAGTTAGAAAGCTGAACCATAAATTCTGAGAGATTACATGTTTCTTTCCCATGTTAGCATACCTGCCAATTTTAAATGAAAAAACTAAGATTGGAAAGCATTTCGTTCACCCTTGGAGATTGAGCCACTTTGACTGACGGAGTTGGTTTCTGACTCTAAAATTACTTTCATCATCCAAGGTGACCCAAACTCAAAGGAGTAGCCCTCGAACCTTTAAGAATGTCCCACCCACCTCCCAAAATCCAGGATGAAAAGGAAGACCATGTGGTCAATTGTATCCCAAAATTGAGGTAGTCTGAAAATGAACTTCAAGTGCACCCTAAACTAGGGAACAACCAAAATGTTAGTGCACCCTAAATTGGGACACAACCAAAATGTCAGTACATCCTAAACTGGGGCATAACCAAAATGTCAATGGATTCGAAGTAGGACAAACAGAAAAGGAAAATAAACCGAACAAGGGTATAGGTTAGAGTTTCATGACATCCAAACTGGGGCATAAGATTGGGATACATCAAACCAAACTGAGGCATAGACCAAGTGAATGTTAAACCCGAACTGGGGCATAAATCAAAATGGTAATAGACTCAAGAGGGGTTTAGCTCAAGATGGAAAGGGTCAAACACATGTCGATAGATAGGCGTAATGAGCCTTACTAGCGAAAGTCTGAATGGAGATTCGGTCTTACAACCAATCATAAGTTGGCGTCAATGATGTCGTATCCAATGGGGATAACTCAGTGAATTACTTGTCTAAACTGGCTACCATTGGTATCTGATAGGTCATCTATGTTTGGGCTTAAGCTCGATATGTCTGTAGACGGTCCAGTCTAAATGCTTTGAAAAAATGAACAATAATCATCTCATTTGAGACATCAACAACAGTGCTTTACTACTTCCAATCCATTCCTTCCCAGTTTGATATTTCTTCCTCTTCCATGTCCTTTGCTAATTCTGATTATGATGACGATTGAGATGATGAGCTGCAACCTGAACTTCTACTCCATCGGCCTTTAGAGAAATGAAAGCTCAACACACACGTGAAAGTTATAGATGATTAAGTTGAAGTCATGCAAGCATTCTCAAAGATACAAGTTGGTACATCAAAATGTCATCCCATTTGGTCAATTTATAGAAAGAATTTTTTTGGGATATTTCCTTGAAAGTGGAGAACATTTATATACTCATAAAGGTGGTTCATTCAATTTTGTAAAAATGGGTCCACAGACAAGGATCATTCAAGTGATTAAGTCTTCTACAAGTACATGACATCTACAGACATGAAGTATGTTACAGATCAACCTCAAAGTCAAAGATGAGCTCAAAAAAAAAAAAAAAAAAGGAATATAAGAGAGCTATATAAATAATGAGGTTGGTTGACAAACTCCATTGGAACAGTGATGGTGGACAAGTCCAACTACGATGCATAGACATGGGGCAATTACTTTGAAACATTAATGATGAATTAGTTCGATTACAAGGCATATACATGGGGCAACTCCTTTAGAGCCCTGCTGATGGACGAGTTCAATTATAGAGCAATAAGACAATTGGTTTTTGTACAGTGACTTATAGACACTTATAGACACCATTTCTTAGAACTTGATTAGAGACCTGATCGTTTGTTGTTATTCACATTATGTGTTGAGTTAGATTTTTGATATTGGTCATTACATCCAGACCATACAGGGGGTGGTCTCATCACTTTGTTGTAATCAGAGGATGATTTCTTATCGGCTAAAGACTTTCTCTCTTGTCCATCAATCTGACCAAATTCCACAGAGTCTATATTACATGCCCTTACTTCAAATGTCACAAAATTTTATGGTATCGTCTCTTGTGAACGTGTCATCTTTTGATATATAAATTTTTTTCAATAAATCTGACTGGAATATCTATCTGTCGTTCATCATTTCGACGGCGTCCAAGAATTCCATAGTCCTTTGTTGCTATCCAATAAAATGGCATCACCTAGTAGAGATCAAGCCATTCTACACAAACAACCAAATACTCTCCCCATGGCAGACACATTGGACAGTTTCTTATCTGTCCATCTGGACCTTTGTCATCATACTTGTCTATAGACTTAAGGAATTTAGGCCTAGACATGGTTGTAATTGATCCGGAATCCGAGCATAGCTTGTTGAAATTTATTTTTTATCTGAATGTCACCAAGAGGAGAAAACGTTGTTTGGCGTGTTTCCAAAGATTAGTGTAGGGTTGCTTCTCCTTAAGGTTTTCTCTAGTGATGACTCAAAAGTCGCTTGCCATCAATGTGTGCAGGCTTGAACTAAGACACTGGGGCAAAATCACCCATTTATCCAAACATCATGAGTTTAGTTGAGCCCCTTTTTTGAAACTCTAGCTGAGTTTATTTGAATGTAAGAGAAAGATGACCCATACAAATTAAAAAAAAAAGAAATAAAATTGAGTCATTGTCATCATTTGCCCCTCATTAAAAAGACCTGATTGCCCTTTGATCAAAGTGAAACCCATATAAATTTGGCAGGAATGCAGAACATATCAAGATTGCCTTTTAAAGAAAAGAAACATGATTCTCTCAGTCTAGATTAAGTCAAGTCAAGGAAAGTCAATCAAATCATGATCTCTAGTTCCTCTTGAATTTTGAGCAATGTTAGTGGACAAAATGCATACTCTAAGCCCCATTGTGGCTACCTCAATATTTATGGAAAGTTCAACCCGTTTTGGAAATGAAGAAAGACAGGAATAGAAAAGAACATAAAAAAAGAATAAAAGAGAAAAGGAAAGAAAGGTGAAAGTACAGAGAACAAAGAAGAATGAATGAAAAAAAAGAAGCATAAAAGAAGAAAAAAAAGAAAAAGAAAGAAAGAATGAAAGATCATGGGAAGAGAGAGAAAGCTCTAGCCTGAACTACACGGAACCTGATTCTGGAGGGATAGAAGTCCTAAAGGATATGTAGGCAATTTGGGACACCCCAAATTCGGTCCAGAGGCTATACATCAAGAGGCTACACATCCAAAGGCTATACATCCAGAGATAACAAATCCAGAGCACAAGGCACAATTACAGTTACATTGCAAGCAGTCTTAAGCTAAAGTCATAGACCTGATGAGGTCGCTACTCAAGAAGCTTGACTGTTACAGTTACATTGCAAGCGGTCTTGAGCTAAAGTCACAGACCTGATGAGGTCGCTACTCAAGAAGCTTGATAGTTACAATTACATTGCAAGCGGTCTTGAGCTAAAGTCACATACCTGATGAGGTCGCTACTCAAGAAGCTTGACAGTTACAGTTATATCATGAGCGGTCTTGAGCTAAAGTCACAGACCTGATAAGATCGCTACTCAAGAAGCTTGACAGTTACAGTTATATTACAAGGGGCCTTGAGTTAAAGTCACAGACCCGATGAGGTCACAACTCAAGGAGCTTGACATCTACAGTTATTTGTTGTAAAATGGTAAAATCCAGATCAAGTGCAGAATAATGCAAAAATGGGCCACTTTTGTCTTCGGCCTCAATTATTCACAATCTCGGTCGAAGAGGGGCATTTATAAGCACTCCATTTTTTCCATTTCCAGCTGAACAAATTCCTACTGGTGTGTGGACAACAAAGGAAGAAAGATGAGTAAAAATTTGAGTTTTGACTACGACTTCGAGGTAGTTTTCGGTGGATCCTACAACAAGGTCACATGCTATAATCTGCATGGATGCATAGGTCATGGAATTATCTTTGAAATGAGACCAGAATTGCCCAATTTTGATATCAAATGAAGAAGATATGGTCATTTTAGTCGGATGATACGTACAAGGGAGGTTTCTGAAATTATCATAAATAATCCCAGGGGCTTTCATGCAAATTATCATAAGTTGGATTGTTTAAATTTCAAATCATCATATCTTGATCATCCGACATTTGAATCATATGGTTTAAGTACCAATGTTCCTTATTTTCAGTCCTTTTCAAAATGGACATGAAGAATCCCGGGTAGAGGTCACCAGCCGGTCCCATGCAAGCTTTCATGTAGAATTATCGATATAACTTCATTTCTTCATATCTTGGCCACTCTACGTCGAATTCAGATGAATCCAAGGCCATTATTTTTCATTTGTGGTGTCCTACAAAGTGGATGTGGAAAATCTCGGGTAAAAGTCTCCGGAGGGTCCCATGTAAAATTACACATGGAAATGGTCATTTAATCTTTGGAAATTCATATTTTGGTCACACCATATCTAAATCAGGTAATTTCAGTTTCATTATGTTCCATTTTTAGTACTCAACAAAGTGGACGTAATGGATTTCCGATATAAGTCCCCGAAGGATTCCATGCAGAAGGGTCAGCCAAATTATCGATAATGGGCCTGCTTAAACTTCAGAAATTCATAAGTTGATCATTTTATTTCCAAATGAGGTGACACAAGCTCCAATATTCTTCATTTTTAGTGTTCTACAAAGTTAACGTAGAAAATTTGAAATAGAGGCTATCAAAAAATTCTATGCGGAATGGCAATAGAAATAGCCCATGAAATGATAGAGAGAGAAACCCAGTCAATCCAGTCAACTCATCTCAACCCAAGCCAGTCTTGGCCTGAGAGCTCTGATACCAAGTTGTCACACCCCAATTCTGAATCAACCAGAATGGTGTGATGAATCGTTCATAAATCAATGATTCAACCAGGATCTTGTATAGGCCGTGCTCATTCGATTAAACCAGATACATCCCACAAGCAAATTCAGAGTAAATAAACGATAGCGGAAGTCTTTAATACTAATGAACTGAGTATTTGACAGTGATAACATAATTAAGTATCCAATTATCTCCAATATACCTCAAGACATAAAATAAAATAAAATAATCAATTACATGTTCCAATAACTAAACAACTAAACTAATAAAAAATACATGAGTTGCACTCGCACGACGAATCATGCGCATCTTCTTCAGCTTCTACGTCCATCGTAGCAATGTGTCTATACATCGGTGCATTCATATATTCTTCAACAGTAGGACCTGCATCAAGAACTAAAAATATTTGACGTCGAAAGGGTGAGCACACATCACGGCTCAGTGAGCAAACAAAATAATACAACAGACATATGCATGCATTTAATTCATATCTTTGGTCTGGTTTATAAGTTTGCAATATGCTATAACAAGGTTTGGTGGCCGCAGCACCTCTATACACGAGTGTGTGAATCCACCCAATGGATCAAACACTATTGTCGTCCCACATGCACCCACCATGGAATGGAGATAGAGCTAAAGTGTCTGTATCAAACACTGCCAATACTTCCCCTGATGCCTACCCATACCAACACATAAGCCCCTATTGGCGAGGGCTTGCAAACTGGGCTCGCAACTAACCAATCCTAATGCCATACAGTGTATCCAAGGCCTCACCCCAGCATCCCTCAATACATCCATAGAGATAGAGCTAAGGCCCCCCGACAGAGTCAGAGACCACACGGTCCGTGACCACCTCCTCTGATGCCCTACGACGTAATAGTTCTGCTAAGGTAATGGCGATACGACGATGTTAGTGGGAAAGAATTAAGTAGAGATAGAGCTAGAGTCTGGTGATGTGGTCGAAGAGCACCATGCCACGTCTTCCCCCTGATGCTCCACTCACATCCAACACACCAACCATACACATACATTCACATGCTTATTCTTAGCAACATCATCAACATCATGTTATAAATAAACGGAATTAAATATGCATGAATAGTAATAGCAGGAATATTGGATGACATGTGAGATGCACATTACAAGCATACAAGCATAGAATCAATCATGGCATTAGACTCAATAAAAAATAAAACAGTTTGTTATTATCCAATTAGTTTAGGTATTGTTCCCTCACCTTTGATCATTGGTTGTTCCTCTTCCAAGCTTTGTTAATTACTTTTGGACCACTTGAAAACCTAATAAATTTATGGATTCTAAGTTAGAGTTCATATTCATTAATTAAAATATTTAAATGTCTCATTTGAAATCAATCAGACCTCCAAAAGCTGAGTGGTCGTAGGTGTGGCTGCACCTGTGGTCTCAGTTTTTGTGACCAAAGGTGTGTGGTCAATACGTGCGACCACACCCTCCCTAGAAACTTCCCAAGGGCTTGTGGTCGATACATGCTCCTCGTGTGGTCGACCATAGCTGCGACCACATGAGTGTTTGGTAGACTTTCCTTCTCAGTCTAATCCCTTTATGATTTGATTCCTTAAACTATGATCAGGGTCCTTCCTATAATTGATCTATGGCCTTAATTTCATATTTTTTTTTACAATTATCTACTCCAATCTACTCTTCATGGATTTCCTTTGAGTTTCCATCTAAGGGTCTCATGGTTGAGATCCTACTTTGAATCAATAGTTCCTCCATGATCTATTCTAGGCATTCAATTAAGGTAGGTGATGTTTTCATACCTTAAACTTGCCGAAGAATCAGAGCTCTCTCTGAAATTCCTTCTCTTAGTCTTCTTCTTCAGTTCTCCTTCACTTCCTCCTCCTTTCTTTCTCTCTCTTTCAGTTTGAGTTCTAAAAGAATGAAAGAGGCTAAGGGACGTCCTATATATAGATGAAAACCCTCCATATAGAGTCATACATTGATTAGGAAAGAACCCCCTTCAGATTAGGAAGGTTTCCTAATCACGAAGTCAGTTTGACATCGTGTGGTCGTACGTGGAGTTGTCGGATCCGTCGACCACACATCCCAAATCTCCTACCATACGTCCCAAACTCCTGTGGTCTCATTATTTTGAGGTGTTCGACCACACCTATTTAGGTATGTGACCACACATCTCAATTAGATGATTTATGGTTCAAATTACATACCTAGCCTTGTGGTTTCTTCACGCACTTGGTCCGCTTGGTCCAACCATGAAAGGAAAACTTGATACAAGGTGGCAAGACCGGGTTAGTACGATACGGGGCTTACAATATGTTTCCTGAATTCCTCCCAAATAGCTATGGTCAATACTCTGGTCATCCTATGGTCAACTGTAGCTGCAACCATACTATTTCTGGTCAAATTTTACTTTTAATCCTAGTGTTTCCTAAGTCAAATTCTCGACTCTTTACTTGGGTTCATCCTAAGGTTATTCTATGGCCATTATTTATGATTTCTCGTCAACCATTATCACTAAACTCATCCCCCATAGTTATTGTGAGGACAATGAGAAATTGTGATCCTCCTCGGGATAAATATGTATCCGTAACAATAAAGATCACTAATCTGTTGGAGTCGCCACCTAGATTAAGGTCTACGACCTCTAAAAATGTAGCCTCACCCTAAAGTAAGACTTCTATTGACTCATAGCCCAATGTATCAGTTCTTTGGTTTGCAAGAGATTGGGTAAATATTCAAGGAACGGTTATGGGAAGGTGTTAGGCAGCCAAACTGCCCGATCAATATTGGCCTCCTAAACTTTTCTTAAACTCTAATTTTGACTGTGCTTAGTCAACTAGATGACTAGGGTTCAATGGGGGATGTCCTAAACCAAGTTTCTAAGTTATTCTAACATAGGGTTCAACTAATCATGTTTTAAAGAAAATAAACAAGCAATGAGTGCAGTACTATACAGTGAACCGGACCAAAGATGGTTCGGTTTTGGACTGAATCTGAAACATGTAAGACATCTCAAACTGCCTACGTATTCCAATCCTAAAAATCAAGTCCAAAAACGTAGTTCGAAATGGGTTTTATGATTAAGATTATGGGAGTGATTTATGCATGTGCTTCAATTAGATTCTTTGTTCAAGTTGAAGTTTATGCTGGATGGATGGTTGATGGATGGCTTTGTACCGTATTTGGGACTCCCAAATTGCCTACGTATTCTAGGGTGTGCCCTAGAAACAAGGTACGATGTAGTTCAAAAAGATTGTGAAAGTCGGATCTGGAATGTGTACCATATTCCTACCATTTTTGTCAGTAAGATCTAGGGATGAGATCTAAATTCCTATCATTCAGATTTGAGATGTGTACCAAATTCTTTATATTTTTTGTCAATAGGATCTAGGGATGAGACCTAAACTCCTACCATTTTTGTTGTTTCCATTTTTAGGTATCTAGGGTTTCCTATCCCTTTTGCTGTGATTTTCATCTTTCAGGGTTTTATACCTTAATTGTTCTTTTCATTCTAGGGTTTATCTTGCCTTAATTATTTTCTCTATTTTTAGGGTTTCACTTTCCCTAATCAATATGTTCTTTCTATTTTAGGGTTTTCTATCCTAATTATTATTTTTTCCATTTTAGGTTTCACTTTCCCTAATTGCTGTGCTCTTTCCATTTTTTAGGGTTTCCTACCCTAATTATTATTTATTCTAATTTATCTCTTTCCAAGATCAAATATGGCAAATGAAATCATTTCAACTATAGCAGTGATAGCATTCCAAATACAGCAATGATAGCATTCCAAATATAATAGTCAAAGTGTGCATCTAATATGACATGTGAAAGCATTCCAAATATAATAGTCAGAGTGTGCATCCAATATGACATGTGAAAGCATTCCAAATATAATAGTTAGAGTGTGCATCCAATATGGCATGTGAGAGTCAAGCAAAGCATGTGAGAATCAAGCGAAGCATGCAAGCAATAAATATAGCAAGTGACAGTGCGTATCTAAATATAGTAATGATCATGTAAATAATCTAAACATGGCAAGTGAGCAATCTGAATATAGCAGTGATCATCCAAACATGGCAGTGAACATCCAAACATAACAGTGTGCTATTCTAAAAAATATACATGTCAAAGATAATGTACATGTAAAAATAACAATAATATAAAATATAAAAACAAGTATAAATAATATACATGTAAAATGAATATAAATAATATACATATAAAAATAATATAAAATAATATACATACAAAGTAAATATAAAGATGAATATGAAAACGATATACATGTAATAGTAAAAATAATGTTCAGGTAAAAAAAAAAAAATAAATTAACATAGGATTAACATAACACAACATAAGATATCAAGAATAATCACACGTACAAAAATTAAAATAATATCACATATATGTAAAAATCAAAATAATAATAATATACATGCAAGACTTTAAAATAATATACAATAATAATAATTAAAATAATATTAACACAACAATGGTAAAGAACAACATGACATATTATCGTAGTAAAGGTCCACATAATAAAGACAAAGGGAATAATATATTAATAAAATAAAGAAACATCAAAATGGCACATTGAATATAATATACACTATGAAAATTGTAGGTGGAGTTATGATCCAGTATAAATGAAATTAGTGGGAGTATGCATGCCGATTAATGGGTAATTAGGTGGAGATAAGTTGTCGGGTTTATGAGGGATATCGAATTGGGTAATCGGTGGCTGGGAAATTAGATAGAGAGGAGGTGGATAGGTGTTTTGCACAAAGAGTATAAATGCAGGTTTAAAAGGGGCGATGGGTTTAAGGAAGTGGTAGCAGACAAAGTGGTGGCAGCAATGAGAAGTTGCAGGCGGCCTGGTATTCAAGGTAGGCGGTAATGGCTCGAGTGGTGTATGCCGATCAGGTGGGGATGATGGTGGTTGAAGCAGTAAGTTGCAGGTCGAGTGAAACCAAAATTAAAAATAATAAAAATAACAACAATAAAATAAACAAATATAGCGGGGAGGATGGCAAGTGGTTGTAAACTGGGTTTAAGCCTATAACAGGGATGATCGACGGTAAAGGTAGGATGAAACCAAAATAAAACAACAATAAAACATGAAACAAAGATAAAATAAAACAACAAAAAAACACGAAACAGAGTAGGGAGGGGCAGCTTACCTCTGGCAATCTCCTTCTCTTCTTCTTCCCAGCTTATTCAATCCTTCTTCTCTCTTCTACTTTTCTGCCTCTTCTCACTCCCCGCAAACTCTCCTCTCAATCTTCCAAATTTTCTCCACTCAATCTTTCTCTCAGCCAAACAGAAAATTCCCCTTCTTCATGTCCCCTCTCTCCTCTTTTTATCTTCTTCTTTTAATCTTTCCTTTTCTTCTTCTTAATTTCTCTCTTGGATTTCATTCCAAAACAGAAAAACTGAAACCCTCCCTCACATCTCTTCTCTCCTTTTATCTTCTCTTTTCTCCACTCAATCTCTCTCTTGGATCTCTCTCTTTTCTTTCCTTTTCTCTCTTCTTTCCTTCTTCTCCCTCTTTTCTGTCCATCCCTCTCTCTTTCGGATCTCTCTCTTTTTCTTTCCTTTTCTCTCTTCTTTCCTTCTTCTCCCTCTTTACTGTCCGTCCCTCTCTCTTTCGAATCTCTCTCTTTTCTTTCCTTTTTTCTCTTTTTTCCTTCTTCTCCCTCTTTTCTGTTCGTCCCTCTCTCTTTCGAATCTCTCTCTTTTCTTTCCCATTTTCTCTCTTCTTTCCTTCTTCTCCCTCTTTTTTGTTTGCCTTTCTTCTTCTTTCCTTTTCTTTCTCTTAATCTCTATTCAAGGCCAAATCTTTTTTTTCATTTTCTTTTTATTATTTTTCTTTACTTTATACTTATATCTTATATATATAATAAATATCATATATTACACTAATATACATAGACATAATATTATATAATACAATATATATAGTACAATATATATGATGCACATGTACACACCTGGATTGAATTGACTTGGGCTGGGCTAAGTTAGACTAAGTTGGGTTGAGCTGGGTTAGGCCAAAATTGGTTTCTCTCTCTATCATTTCATAGACCATTTTCACCGCCATTTCGCATGGAATTTTTTGACAATCTCTACCCCAAATTTTCCACGTTCACTTTGTAGGACACTAAACATGAGAAATACTGGAGCTTGATTCACCTCATTTGGAAGTAAAATGATCAACTTATGAATTTTTGAAGTTTAAACAACCCCATTTACGATAATTCAACTAACGACTCTGCATGGGATGCTTCGGAGATCTCTGTCTAAAATCCTTCATGTCCACTTTGTAGAGCACTAAAAATGAAACATATTGAAATTGGAATCAACTGATTTGGATGTGGGATGACCAAACTATGAATTTTCAAAGATTAAATGGTCATTTCAGTATGTAATTTTGCATGGGACCCTTCGAAGATCTTTGTCTCAAATTTTTCACGTCCACTTTACAGAACACAAAAAAAGAGGAATAATGGACTTTGAATCATCTGAATCGGACATAGAACGGCCAATATATGAAGAAATGAAGTTCTATCAATAATTCTGCATGCAAGCTTGCATGGGAGCCACGATGGCCTCTACCCGAGATTTTTCATGTCCATTTTGAAAAGGACTGAAAATAAGGAATATTGGTACTTAAACCATATGATTCAGATGTCGGATGATCAAGATATGATGATTTGAAATTCAAACAATCCAATTTATGATAATTTACATGAAAGTCCCTAGGATTATTTATGATAATTTTAAAAACCTCCCTTGTACGTATCATCTGACTAAAATGACCATATTTTCTTCACTTGACACCAGAATTGAGCAATTCTGTTCTTATTTCGAAGATAATTCCATGACCTATGCATCCATGCAGATTACAACCTATGACCTTGTTGTGGGACTCATCGAAAACTATCTCGAGGTCATAGTGAAAACCCAAATTTTCATTCATCTCTCTTCCTTTGTTGTCCACACACCAGAAGGACTTTGTTCAGTTGGAAATAGAAAAAATGGGGTGCTTACAGATGCCCCTCTTCGGTCGAGATTGTGAACAATTGAGGCCGAAGACAAAAGTGGCCCATTTTTGTATTATTCTGCACTTGATCTGGATTCTACCATTGTCTCCTTGAACTGATGCTGTAACTACTCTCCTTTTTTTTTCACACTGTACAACAAACAACTATAATGTCAAGCTCCTTGAGTAGTGACTTCATTAGGTCTGTGACTTTAGCTCAAGATCGCTTGTAATGTAACTGTAACTGTCAAGCTTCTTAAGTAGCGACCTGATTAGGTCTGTGACTTTAGCTCAAGACCACTTATGATGTAACTGTAACTGCCAAGCTTCTTGAGTAGTGACCTCATCAGGTCTGTGACTTTAGCTCAAGACCACTTATGATGTAACTGTAACTGTGCTTTGTGCTATGGATTTGTAACCTCTGGATGTGTAGCCTCTGGATGTGTAGCCTCTGAATGTGTAGCCTCTGGACCGAATTTGGGGTGTCCCAAATTTCCTACGTATCCTTTTGGTCTTTCATCCCTTCGGAATCAGGTTCTGCATAGTTCGGGCTGCTGTGCTCTCTTTTTTTATTTATTTTTTATTTTTTATATCATGCAGTGTTCCATCTGTAAACTATGCAATCATGAGCACATTACCAAAGGATACCTATAAAGGTGCAAATCCTCAATGACATAGGTCATGGCGTATCCAACGGGTTTTCTTAGGCCGTAATTACTCAGACTCGTTCTGACCACACTTCTGCTAATGTACGTACTTATATTGTACTACCATGTCTAGGCTTAAATTTTTGAGCCAACTGACAGTGTGAGAGAAATCAATGGCTTGGATAGGCTGATAAGAAACTGTTCCAAATGGGTCAGCCATCTGGGAGAGTGTTTGGTTGTTTATGTGGAATGGCCTGATCCCCACTAGGAGATGCTATTTTGGCTTATGAAGGATGGACCAGTAGAACTCTCGGACACCGTTTGGATTAATGAACGACCGATGTGAGAGCCAAAACCTTCTCTGCATAATTTTCTTCTTAGCCTTCTCTCCTTCTCTTCCTCTAGGGTTTGATAATGTTCCAAAAGAGTGAAAAAGGATTGTGGGATGTCCTTTATATTGAGAGAAACTCCCCATATAAAGTTCTCCAACAATAGAAAAGAGATCCCCTTTTTATTTGGAAAGTTTCCAAACTCCGAAGTCTGATTTGGGGTTTTACGGTCAGACGTATGGTCGCAAAATCCATTGACCAAAAGCTTGAAAACATCGATCGTACGTTTAATTATCCATGGTCAATCATTTTCATCGTATGGTCGACCATACCTACCCAGGTAGTCAACCATACACTTAGTTTTTAGTGTTTTTGAGTCGATTAGTTTACCTGGTCTTGTGGTCTATCTTTACACGGTTGGTCCACTAGATCCAGCTGTGAGGACAATGGGAAATGATGATCCTCCATACATCCATATCGAATGAAGATTACTGTCTTGTTCGAGTCGCCACCTAGATTAAGGTCTAGGACCTCTAAAAATGTAGCCTCACCCTAAGGTAAGACTTCTATTGACTCGTAACTCAATGTATCAGTTCTTTGGTCTGCAAGAGATCGGGTAAGTATTCTGGGTATGGTTATGGGTCTTAGGCACCCAAACCGCCCAATCAATATCGGCCTCCTAAACTTTCCTTAAACTCTAATTTTGACAATGCTTGGTCATCTGGATGACTAGGGTTCAATGGGGGATGTCCTAAACCAAGTTGCTAAGTTATTCTAACCTAGGGTTCAGCCAATCATGATTTAAAGGAAATAAACAAGCAATGAGTACAGTATTATACAGTGAACCGGACCAAAGATGGTTAAGTTTTGGACTGAATCTGAGACGTGTAAGACATCTCAAACTGCCTACGTATTCCAATCTTGGAAATCAAGTCCAAAAACGTAGTTCGAAATGGGTTGTGTGATTAAAGATTATGGAAATGATTTATTGATGCGTGTCGAGCGCTCAAATTAAATTACCTTACTTTGAAACGTAGATAGTAGTAAGTAAGGGTCGAACCCACAAGGATTGTATGATCAAGATTAAAATGTTTAATTAACCTAAAGAGAGAAAAACAAATGAAAATGAAATAAGACTCAGAAAATAACCAATTGTTGTACTAAAGCAGATTCTGATTGATCTTATTAGCACAACTTCATTGGCTATCCTACGTACGGAGGGGGGGTATGTTTGCAATAGTAAAGAACAGTAATTAATTATCTAAAATGCAAGAATAAAGAGCAAGATAATACAAATATCAAAGATTAAACTAATAAGAGAAAGCTTCGGTCAAAAGGATACTTACACCATCTTCGTAAACTTGTTATTCGACATAAAGGATAATCAATTCCAATTGAATAATCAATCAAGAAAATTAGGACTAGGCCTAAAATCCTTAGTCTTTCCTTAAGATTGGTCTATTAAAAGATAGCTTATTAATAGTACCCATACTCTTAAATCAATCTCAAGACTTGGCTCTCGATTTGATTCAGGAATAGCAATAACAATTCGAAAGACGATTGAAATTAAACGTTAAACAGACATCAGCATGGTTTAATTACTTTAATCTGAGTTTTCCTAGGAATATAACATTAACTTGTCCATTAACATTAATCCCATTGCCACTTACATAGAATAATCAATTGATAGCAATTTAATTCTAATTTAAGAATCGATTAGATAAATAAATCAATTAGTAGTACTCCTCATCAACCCATTCATCAATCATTATACACATAAATTGTAAGAAAAATATTTATTCAATTAAAAATCAATAAATAAAAACAAGTCTCACAAGTTTACAATGATGGCTTCAGCTCCGTCTAACCAAAGATAAGAAAGTTAGCCACACATGACTTCTTCAAGAACACAAGAATAAAAGAAAGAGAGTTGTTCTTCAGCCATTGCCTTCTTTCTCAATCACTCTTGGATGATCTTTACATGGGCTTTACATTGTTTAAATAGCCAAAATACAAGACTAAAATTGGTATGCCTAGATTTGACAACCTTATTACATGAAAATAAAAATTAAACAAAATCTTCATTCTTAGATTAGATGAAAATCATTCTATTATTAAACAATTGTTACCTCCAAATCTGCCAAATTTTGTAAGATTCTATAGTTGTGTATATTCTCCTCAAGATTTCCAACAATCAATCAAGGCCTTCCAATAGTAAACCTTCCGTGTGTAGCAACCATCCTTCTTTGGTTTAGATTTGGATCAATTTTCCAGATTAAATTTTAAAACCACATTTGGAAGCCTAAACAAACTCTTTCCATGTCAGAATCCTACATGAAATTCAAAACGTTATTATTAAGAGTGCTAGAATTTTTTCATCTTTTATTAATTAATTAACAAGATTTCTAAAATATATCAAACTCATAAAATAAATTCTATTAAGCTCAATAAGGTATAAAATACCCTAAAAATCATAATGCAAAAGGAATAAAAAAATATAAAATTATACACTTATCAAATTCCCCCACACTTAGCCTTTGTACGTCCTCGGGCAAAATAAAATAAAAAAATCCTAAACTATTCCACTTAGCATGTACAACAAGCCATTGAACCCCTAGGTTACCCCTAGTGGACGAGTTATGTCTCGTGAGGGTTTGCAGTGAATCTACCCACAAAATTCAAAGAAAAATATTTTTAGATTTGACAAATTACAAGAATTAAATAAAATCCTAAGTACTCCACAATTATAACTCATAAACAAAATTAAACTCAATAGAAAACTTAAATCTTATCAAAGATTTAATAATTTTATTTTAGTCACCATCTTCAACAAATTCATATTAATATGCATCTATAGTGTGAAGTGTGAAGTGATGTAACTCAATTAGTAAGGGGCTTTACAGTATACTTCAAGAAAAATAACACCGTTTTTTTTTTCATCGACTTGTGCAATGTCCGTTTTCTTAGGTTTTCTAAGTTACCCATGTAGCAAGTATTGGGTCAGTGACTCCCAAACCAGTTGGCTTTAGGGCACTAGGTGTAGAGACACCCTAGGACTTAATAACTCAAGTAACAAAGGCCACAAAATCAGACTTAGTCAATTAAACTGCTTATAACCATCATCTCAATTTTTCTTTTGTTTTTGAGGCATTTTGGACATTGAAGCAGTTATTTATCTTTTTCAAGTTTTTTTTTTTTGGGATTGCCATTTCTCAAATTTACCGTTTATTCCCCACAACTAAGAGTTGGTGCAAACGTGAAATACAAAGACACATAACAATAAAACTTTATCTCAGATGGTGATTTAAATTTAGTTGCGTATCTAATCTAAGGTTCAAGAATCCTAATAATTTAATCATATTTATAAAGTTCAACATGGTCACTTTAGATAATTAAACCAAACTTGTAACTGGACAAATAATTTTTTTTTCGAAAGAAAATTTGAAGTCAATTTTTTCCAATTAGTATATACAACCAATATATATATATATATATTATAGTTAATATATACAACCAATTTTTTTTTTCAGTTAGTATATACAACCAATATATAAAAACAAAACACATCCTAGAATTCCCCCACACTTAAAACTTACATTGTCCCTAATGTAAGGTTAAATGCAAAGAAAAAGACAAATACAAACATAATATCTATAAAAAAATATATAAATAAAAAGAGAAAGGGTTAAGAAAGCAAATCTGATTTCTTGGGTTGCCTCCCAAGCAGCGCTTTTGTTTAACGTCGTTCACTCAACTTTGTAGTTTTCCTCAATCTGAATAAAGTGGATAATCTAAGCCCACTCAACTAACGAGTTAACTTGAAAACCTTCATGGTAAGGTTTAAGTCTATATCCATTGACCTTGAAAATCTTTTGAGTGTCCAAACTTTGAATCTCAACTACACCATGTGGAAAGACATTAATAACAATAAAAGAACCAATCCAGTGAGATTGCAACTTACCAGGAAATAATTGAAGCCTTGAATTATAAAGGAGCACTTTTTGTCCGACAACAAATTGCTTCTTAGAAATCATTTTATCATGAAAGACCTTCGTCTTGTCCTTATAAATCCGAGAGTTCTCATAAGCTCCATTGCGAATCTCCTCTAACGCCTGCAATTGCAACTTTCGTTGCTCCACCACCTTATCCTTCTCCATGTTACACTGCTTAATTGCCCAGAATGCCTTGTGCTCCAATTCTATCGGTAGATGACATGCTTTTCCATAAACCAACCGATATGGAGACATCCCTGTAGGTGTCTTATAAGCAGTCCTATGAGCCCATAGTGCATCGTCAAGTCTTGTACTCCAGTCTTTTCTATTCGGATTAACTGTTTTTTCTAAAATTGACTTCACCTCTCTATTAGATACCTCGGCTTGCCCATTAGTTTGTGGATGGTAGGCAGTTGAAATCTTATGGATCACAGCATACCTCTTAAGCAGTGCTGCTACAGTGCGATTACAAAAGTGAGTTCTCTATCACTGATCATTGCCTGTGGGATCCCAAACCTAACAAATGTGAGACTTGACAAAATCTGCAACCACTTTAGAATCATTAGCTCTGGTGGCTTTTGCTTCCACCCACTTTGACACATAATCAACAGCAAGTAAAATATAAACATTGCCAAAAGAATTAGGAAAAGGACCCATAAAGTCAATGCCCCAAACATAAAAAATTTCACAAATAAGTATGGGGGTTTGTGGCATTTGATCCCTACGGGCCACATTACCTGAGTATTGGCAACGAGTGCATGACTTACAAAATATATATGCATCATGAAATAAAGATGGCCAAAAGAAGCCACATTCAAGCACTTTTCTTGCTGTTCTTTTAGGACCGAAATGTCCACCACATGCATATGAATGACAAAAGATAAGAATGGATTCAAATTCATTTTCGGGTACGCACCTTCTTACCATTTGGTCTGAACATTGCTTCCAAAGATAAGGGTCATCCCAAATGTAGTACCGAGCATCACTCTTGATTTTCTCTCTTCGTACTCTAGGTAGCTCTGGTGGTAAGGTTTTGGTAGTCAAATAATTGACTAAATCTGCATACCAGGGCACTACATTTGTCACCTTAAGTAGTAGTTCATCTGGGAAGAAATCTTGTAATGGTATCGCATCACTCTCCTTAACCACCCGACTAAGATGGTCTGTAACTAAATTCTTAGCTCCCTTATTGTCCTTAATCTCCAAATCAAATTCTTGAAGAAGAAGGATCCATCTGATCAATCTTAGCTTAGATTCTTTTTTCGCCAGCAAATGCCTAAGAACTGCATGATCGGAATAGACAATAAGTTTAGTTCCCAATAAATAAGATCTAAATTTTTCCAAAGCAAAAACTACAGCCAATAGCACTTTCTCTGTTGTGGAGTAGTTACACTGTGCTTCAGTTAGTGTCCGAGAGGCATAATAGATAGCATGAGCAACTTTCCCCATACGTTGGCCCAAAACAGCCCCAGTAGCATAATTGCTAGCATCACACATGATTTCAATTGGGAGTTTCCAGTTCGATGATTGAATCACTGGGGCTATTGTTAGCAGTTCTTTGAGCTTGTCAAAAGCTCTTTTGCACTCATCATTAAAGTCAAACACCACTTCCTTTTGTAAGAGCTTGCAAAAGGGAAATGAAATTTTTGAGAAATCCTTGATGAAACGCCGATAAAGGCCTGCATGTCCAAGAAAGGAACGCATTTCCCGCACAGTTGTAGGGTAAGGTAAAGATTGAACAAGATCTATCTTTGCTTTGTCAACTTCTATACCTCTAGAAGATATCACATGACCTAAAACTGCTCCTTGTGTTACCATAAAATGACACTTCTCAGAATTCAAAACAAGGTTAGTTTCTATATACCTCTTAAGAACAAGTGTAAGGTTATCCAAGCATGTATCAAAAGAGTCTCCATAAACAGTAAAGTCATCCATGAAAACTTCCATAATGTTCTCTACATAATCAGAAAAAATGCTAACCATACACCTCTGGAATGTGGCTGGGGCGGTGCAAAGACCAAAAGGCATTTGTCGGTAAGCAAAGGTACCAAATGGGCAGGTGAATGTCATTTTCTCCTGATCTTCAGGTGCAATCACAATTTGATAGTAACCTGAATAACCATCAAGAAAACAATAGTGCGAACGACCTGCTAACCTCTCCAACATTTGATTAATAAATGGAAGAGGAAAGTGGTCTTTACGAGTTGAAACATTCAATTTCCTGTAATCAATACAAACACGCCACCCATTTTGTATCCTAGTAGGGATTAACTCATTATTTTGATTCTTAACAACAGTTATGCCCGTCTTTTTAGGTACCACCTGAACCGGACTTACCCACTTACTATCAGAGATGGGATAGATAATTCTAACATCAAGGATCTTTAGTATCTCCTTCTTCACAACTTCCATCATAGGAGGGTTGAGTCTATGCTGTGCTTCTCTAATCGGTTTAGCTCCCTCCTCAAGAAGTATGCGATGCATGCACATGGCCGGGCTGATTCCCTTAATGTCAGTTATTGTCCACCCAATGGTTGTCTTATGGTCTCTCAAAATTCGAATGAGTTTCTCCCCTTGTAGCTTGCTCAAGTCGCTTGCTATTATCACAGATAACGTCTCATTGTCTCCTAAGTTGACATATTTGAGATGGTTTGGAAGTGGTTTCAGTTCAACAATAGGTGCCTACACAATGAAAGGTAACAACCTTGTATGAGATATAGAAAACTCAATGTGAGCAACATCATATCTTTTTGGAATTGGGAGTAAGGCCTGCAATGCCATCAACATCTTCTCTAATTCAGCATTTAACATAAATTCTGAATTAAAATTCATGCTATTCAAATGTTTACTAATGCCCACCATCAACTCATCTTCACCATTTAATTCAAAAACTTGTTGTACAATAGAATCAATTATATCAATAGCAAAAACAGAATTTATATCACTAGGATACCTCATAGCCTCAAAAATATTAAAGCAAACTATCTCGCCATCAAATTCCATGGATAAGGTACCATCATGAACATCTATTTTTGTTTTAGCAGTCTTTAAAAATGGTCTACCCAAAAAAAGAGGTGTAGAATTATGAGATGAGTCATCCTCCATTTTTAATACATAAAAATCAGCAGGAAACACCAATTCATTTACTTGAACTAACACATCCTCAATCACACCTTCAGGATATACATTTGATCTATCAGCTAATTGAATAGTTACACCAGCTTCTTTTAAAGGTTTTAGATTTAATGAAGCATATATTGAATAAGGCATGACATTAATTGATGCTCCTAAATCTAACATAGCTCTATTGAAATTGGTGTTACCTATTTTGCATGGGATAGTGAATGTACCTGGGTCTTTACACTTAGGGGGAAGATTCTGTTGAATAACAGCTGAGACATTTTCACCCATACTTACATTTTCATCTCCTTTCAATTTCCTCTTGGATGTATACAATTTCTAAAGAAATTTAGCATACCGTGGCACTTGTTTAATTGCTTCAATAAGAGGTATATTTATCTCTACCTTCCAAAAAATCTCCAATATCTCCTTTTCTTTTTCTTCCTTTCTAGATTGAGCAAACCTGCTAGGAAAAGGAGGTTGAATAGGAATAGAGGAAATAGAAGGTTTAGAGTTTACCCCAGATGAGAAAATAGATGTCGGAGCTGATTTTGAGGTCTCTTTCTTTTTTTCCTTTTCTATATTCTCTATTTCTTTTCCACTTCTCAAGACTATGACATTTGCATTTTCATTCGGATTCACCATCGGTTGCGAAGGTAGCTTTCCCGAGCCTCGAGCCTCTAGTCTACTCATTGAAGTGGCCAGTTGGCTTATTTGAGTCTCCAAGTTCTTTATACCTGCCCTTGTTTCCGATTAAAATTATAATGAATCATTGGCAAGTGTTTTAACAATATCTTCCAAGGTCATACCTGAACTTGAAGGTGCTTGTTGTCTGGATTTAAAAGGTTGTTGGCCTTGTTGATACCCATACTGACGATTGGGGCCATCTTGATTATCATAGCTGAGATTTGGGTGATTTCTCCATCCTGGATTGTAACTAATTGAGTATGGTTCATACTTACGTTGAGGCTGTCCTGGAAATCCACCCACAGCATTTACTTGCTCTGTAGATTCCTCTTGAAGCGTGGGACACATATCAGTTGGGTGTCCCGCGATGTAGCGCATTCCACAAGTTTGAATCTGTTGTACCTTATCCACAGCCAATTGACAAACAAGTGAAGACAATTCTACAATTTTTAATTCAAGAGAAGAAGTGCTTACTTCATTAACCTTGTTCGATGGAGGGTCATTTCTTACACCAAATTGCTGAGAGTTAGCAGCCATATTTGCAATCAAATTACGGGCTGCCCTTGGAGTTTTATCTACTAATACTCCTCCACTCGCTGCATCAATCATATCCCTATCAGTTTGAGAAAGCCCTTCGTAGAAGTATTGAATGAGTAATTGCTCACTAATTTGGTGATGAGGGCAGCTGGCGCAGAGCTTCTTGAATCGCTCCCAGTATTCATAAAGTGTTTCTCCATTAAATTTCCTAATGCCGTAGATTTCCTTTCGAATATTGGCTGCCCTTGAAGCTGAAAAATACTTCTCCAAGAAAAGCCGCCTCATCTCATTCCATGTGGTAATGGATCCTGATGGCAAGTAATAAAGCCAATCTTTTGCATTGTCTACTAATGAGAATGGAAACGCCCTCAACTTGATTTGCTCCTCAGAAATTCTGGTTGGTTTCATGCTCGAACATACCACATGGAATTCTTTTAGATGCTTGTGTGGGTCATCACCTACAAGACCACGAAAAGTAGGAAGGAGATGGATTAGACCAGATTTAAGTTCAAAGGCAACATCGATATTAGGATACTCGATGCAGAGTGGTTGTTGGTTCAGATTAGGAGCCACTAACTCCTTAAGAGTGCGGTTGTTGTTTTCTACCATTTCTTTAAAATCTGAATTACTAGTGCTGCCAGAAGCTAAATCAATGGCTACGTTGTTGCCTGGTGAAGAATTTTTGGCTGTCTTTCTACTTTCTCTCCTTAGCTTGTGCTGAGTTCTTTCTATTTCTGGATCAAATTGCAATTCTCCCGAATGAGAAGATCTGGTCATTCACTTAAGAGAACAAGCAGATAGACAAATAATAAAAAATTAAAAAAATCAATTAAATAACCAAACAAATCAACTTAATCAAAACAATCCCCGACAACGGCGCCAAAATTTGATGCGTGTCGAGCGCTCAAATTAAATTACCTTACTTTGAAACGTAGATAGTAGCAAGTAAGGGTCGAACCCACAAGGATTGTATGATCAAGACTAAAATGTTTAATTAATCTAAAGAGAGAAATGAAAATGAAATAAGACTCAGAAAATAATCAATTGTTGTACTAAAGCAGATTCTGATTGATCTTATTAGCACAACTTCATTGGCTATCCTATGTATGGAGGGGGTATGTTTGCAATAGAAAAGAACAGTAATTAATTATCTAAAATACAAGAATAAAGAGCAAGGTAATACAAATATCAAAGATTAAACTAATAAGAGAAAGCTTCGGTCAAAAGGATACTTACACCATCTTCGTAAACTTGTTCATTGACATAAAGGATAATCAATTCCAATTGAATAATCAATCAAGAAAATTAGGACTAGGCCTAAAATCCTTAGTCTTTCCTTAAGATTGGTCTATTAAAAGATAGCTTATTAATAGTACCCTTACTCTTAAATCAATCTCAAGACTAGGCTCTCGATTTGATTTAGGAATAGTAATAACAATTAGAAAGACGATTGAAATTAAACGTTAAGCACACACCAACGTGGTTTAATTACTTTAATCTGATTTCTCCTAAGAATATAACATTAACTTGTCCATTAACATTAATCCCCATTGCCACTTACATAGAATAATCAATTGATAGCAATTCAATTCTAATCTAACAATCGATTAGATAAATAAATCAATTAATAGTACTCCTAATCTATCCATTCATCAATCATTATACACATAAATTGTAAGAAAAAAAATTCAATTAAAAATCAATAAATAAAAACAAGTCTCACAAGTTTACAATGATGGCTTCAGTTCCGTCTAACCAAAGATAAGAAAGTTAGCCACACATGACTTCTTCAAGAACACAAGAATAAAAGAAAGAGAGTTGTTCTTCAGCCACTTCCTTCTTTCTCAATCACTCTTGGATGATCTTTACATGGGCTTTACATTGTTTAAATAGCCAAAATACAAGACTAAAATTGGTATGCCTAGATTTGACAACCTTATTACATGGAAATAAAAATTAAACAAAATCTTCATTCCTAGATTAGATGAAAATCATTCCATTATTAAACAATTGTCACCTCCAAATCTGTCAAATTTTATAAGATTCTATAGTTGTGTATATTCTCCTCAAGATTTCCAACAATCAATCAAGGCTTTCAATAGTAAACCTTCCGTGTGTAGCAACCTTCCTTCTCTGGTTTAGATTTGGATCAATTTTCTAGATTAGATTTTAAAACCACATTTGGAAGCCCAAACGAACTCTTTCTATGTCAGAATCCTATATGAAATTCAAAACGTTATTATTAAGAGTGCTAGAATTTTTTCATCTTTTATTAATTAATTAACAAAATTTTAAAATATACCAAACTCATAAAATAAATTCTATTAAGCTCAATAAGGTATAAAACACCTTAAAAATCATAATGCAAAAGGAATAAAAAAAATATAAAATTATACACTTATCATTTATGCATGTGCTTTAATTAGATTCTTTGTTCAAGTTGAAGTTTATGCTGGATGTATGATTGATGGGTGGCTTTGTATCGTATTTGGGATTTCCAAATTGCCTACATATTCTAGGATGTGCCCTATAAATCATGTTCGACATAGTTCGAAATGATTGTGAGAGTCGGATTTGGAATGTGTACCAAATTCCTACCATTTTTTGTCAATAGGATCTAGGGATGAGACCTAAATTTCTATCATTTAGATTTGGGATGTGTACCAAATTCTTTCCATTTTTTTCAATAGGATTTAGGGATGTGATCTAAATTCCTACCATTTTTGTTGTTTTCATTTTTGTCAATAGGATCTAGGGATGAAACCTAAATTCCTATCATTTTTATTGTTTCCATTTTTATCAATATGATCTAGGGATGAGACCTAAATTTTTATTATTTTTATTGTTTTCATTTTTAGGTTTCTAGGGTTTCCTATCCCTTTTCATTGTGATTTTTATTTTTTAGGGTTTCATACCCTAATTGTTCTTTTTATTCTAGGGTTTGTCTTGCCCTTTTGTTCTCTCCATTTTAGGGTTTCACTTTCCCTAATCAATGTGTTCTTTCTATTTTAGGGTTTCCTACCCTAATTATTATGTTTTCCATTTTAGGTTTTACTTTCCCTAATTGTTGTGCTCTTTTCATTTTTTAACCCTAATTGCTATGCTCTTTCCATTTTTTTAGGGTTTCTTACCCTAATTATTATTTTTCCAACTTATTTCTTTTTAAGACAAATATGGCAAGTGAAAGCATTCCAACTATAACAGTGATATCATTCCAAATACAACAATGATATTATTCCAAATACAATAATCAAAGTGTACATCCAATATGACATGTGAAAACATTCCAAATATAATAGTCAGAGTGTGCGTCCAAACTTGGCATGTGAGAGTCAAGCAAAGCATGTGAAAATCAATCAAAGCATGTAAGAATCAAGCAAAGCATGTGAAAATCAAGCAAAGCATGTGTGGCAGATAAATATAGCAATGAGCATGTATACCAGATAAATATTACAATAAGCATATGTACATTAAATATGGAAAATACATCAACATGGCATCATATTCATCTAAACAACTTATATGCATGATCTAATGGTTCAAATCACTCAAAATTACATATCATAATAATCCAATGGTTCGGATCATGGGTTGATTAGATCAGATGGCTCAAATTAAATTATGATTATATTTGATTAAAAATGGCTTAAATGAGGAGATCAAAGGCCCAAATTAAACCAATAATCAAGATTAAATTGACAGCACATATGATAGGATCGATGATCAAAAATTAAATCAAAATCACACATAATAAGATCAATGATCAAAATCAACTCATTACTACAATCAATTCAAATGACTCAGATTTATTGGGACACTTCAAGAGTGTGGTGCTGATCAGGAATCAAAGGCTGAGATCAGAGGGTGCAGGTTTAATGAGAGTGATCAGATCAGATTAAGGGTGGAGAATGATTAGGTTTTTGGGGTTCTAATTAGGCTTTGCTACAAAGGTTTTATAGGCTCTGTGGGAGATGGTCGGATGGTGATTGTAGTAGCAGGATGATTATGGGTTGTTTGGGTGTTGGAGACTTGCAGACAGGTGGTTACATCAAGTCAGTGGGAATTTAAAGTTAGGCTATGAGATGTCGGTTTGCAGAAGGGATTGGTTACAGACGAGGATGGAGATGGAGTTGGTACATGCGGGCTACCAGGGGTTGATCTGATACAGGTGTAAAGCCTGGGGTATGAATTGATATTCGATGATGGCGAGTGGATAGTGGTGAGGTAGGGTGGACAGGTGTAGGAAATTGGGTTAATGGTGGATCAGATGGCTTGTGGGTGATTGCATGTAGCTACAGGTAGGTGATCTGGGATAAGAGGGATCTGGTTTTGCATGAGGGAATAGAGATTAGGGCGATGACAAATGGCGATGGTGGAATGGAGTTGGCTAGGTGTGAGTGGTGCAGTAGTGGATTGATGTGGATTGTGGACATATGCATGGAGGCAGCATATGATGATCTGGATGTTGGGCAGATTAAGTTCAGGAGGTGGCTGAGTGGTTTGCAGTTACAGGTGGAGGGTGGCGGCAATGGTGAGTAGCAGTACAGATCGGTGGTCGGCGGAGCTTGATTGATAATGGATTGCAGGTGATAAAATAATAAAATGACAAAAGGGATGGGTGGTTCTTACCTCAGGCTGCAAAGAGCGCTTTCTCTCTCAACTTCTTATCCTCTTCTTTAGTTCGATCTCCCCTTCTTCTTTGTTTGTCCCTTTCTCTCTATTCGTCTCCCTCAATCTTCTCTTTCTCTCTCTTGATAGCAGTCCCCCAAAACCGAAAATCCCCCTCTCTTTTCTCTTTTTCTTCTCCTATTCTACCCAGTCCCCTCTCTGATTTCTCTCCATGACTGATCTCCCTTCCCTCTCTCTTTTTTTTAGTTTTCTGCCCGCTCTCTCTCTCTTAATCTCCTCTTTTTTCAACACGCCCCTCTCTCTGATTTCTTCTTCTATTCCTTCGGATCTGGTTTCCTTCTTCAGATCTCACCTTCTTTGATTTCTCTTTTTTTCTTTCCTTTTCTTGGTCTCCCTCAATCTCTCAATCTCTCTCAATCCCAATTCTTCTTCTCTCCTTCAGATCTCGCCTCCTCTTTCCTCTCTTTTCTTTTTTTTTTTTCTTTCTATTTTTATTCTCTTGGAGACACCTAGCATTCTTTCTTATTTTCATTTCCTTCCAACTTAAACTCATGGCCAACATAAAGATTTCTTTCCATATGTAATCCAAACCGACCCAACTGATGCGTGTCGAGCGCTTAAATTAAATTACCTTACTTTGAAACGTAGATAGTAGCAAGTAAGGGTCGAACCCACAAGGATTGTATGATCAAGATTAAAATGTTTAATTAACCTAAAGAGAGAAAAACAAATGAAAATAAAATAAGACTCAGAAAATAACCAATTGTTGTACTAAAGCAGATTCTGATTAATCTTATTAGCACAACTTCATTGGTTATCCTACGTATGGAGGGGGGTATGTTTGCAATAGGAAAGAACAATAACTAATTATCTAAAATGCAAAAATAAAGAGCAAGGTAATACAAATATCAAAGATTAAACCAATAAGAGAAAGCTTTGGTTAAAAAGATACTTACACCATCTTCGTAAACTTGTTCATCGACATAAAGGATAATCAATTCCAATTGAATAATCAATCAAGAAAATTAGGACTAGGCCTAAAATCCTTAGTCTTTCCTTAAGATTGGTCTATTAAAAGATAGCTTATTAATAGTACCCTTACTCTTAAATCAATCTCAAGACTAGGCTCTCGATTTGATTCAGGAATAGCAATAACAATTAGAAAGACGATTGAAATTAAACGTTAAGTACACACCAGCATGGTTTAATTATTTTAATATGATTTTTCCTAGGAATATAACATTAACTTGTCCATTAACATCAATCCCCATTGCCACTGACATAGAATAATCAATTGATAGCAATTCAATTCTAATCTAACAATCGATTAGATAAATAAATCAATTAGTAGTACTCGTAATCAACCCATTCATCAATCATTATACACATAAATTGGAAGAAAAACAAATATTCAATTAAAAAAAATAAAAATAAAAACAAGTCTCACAAGTTTACAATGATGGCTTTAGCTCCGTCTAACCAAAGATAAGAAAGTTAGCCACACATGACTTCTTCAAGAACACAAAAGAAATAGAGTTGTTCTTCAGCCACTGTCTTCTTTCTCAATCACTCTTGGATGCTCTTTACATAGGCTTTACATTATTTAAATAGCCAAAATACAAGACTAAACTTGGTATGCCTAGATTTGACAACCTTATTACATGGAAATAAAAATTAAACAAAATCTTCATTCCTAGATTAGATGAAAATCATTCCATTATTAAACAATTGTCACCCCCAAATCTACCAAATTTTGTAAGATTCCATAGTTGTGTATATTCTCCTCAAGATTTCCAATAATCAATCAAGGCCTTCCAATAGTGAACCTTCCGTGTGTAGCAACCTTCCTTCTCTAATTTAGATTTGAATCAATTTTCCAGATTAGATTTTAAAACCACATTTGGAAGCCCAAACGAACTCTTTCCATGTCAGAATCCTACATGAAATTCAAAACGTTATTATTAAGAGTGCTAGAATTTTTTCATCTTTTCTTAATTAATTAACAAGATTTCTAAAATATACCAAACTCATAAAATAAATTCTATTAAGCTCAATAAGGCATAAAACACCCTAAAAATCATAATGCAAAAGGAATAAAAAAATATAAAATTATACACTTATCAAATTTCCCCACACTTAGCCTTTGCACGTCCTCGAGCAAAATAAAATAAAAAAATCATAAACTATTCCACTTTTGTAGGAACCACGATTGCACTTAGCATGTACAACAAACCATTGAACCCCTAGGTTACCCCTAGTGGACGAGTTGTGTTTCGTGAGGGTTTGCAGTGAATCTACCCACAAAATTCAAAGAAAAATATTTTTAGATTTGATAAATTACAAGAATTAAATAAAATCCTAAGTACTCCACAATTATAACTCATAAACAGAATTAAACTCAATAGAAAACTTAAATCTTATCAAAGATACAATAACTTTATTTTAGTCACCATCTTCAACAAATTCATATTAATATGCATCTATAGTGTAAAGTGTGAAGTGATGTAACTCAATTAGTAAGGGGCTTTACAGTATACTTAAAGAAAAATAACATCAATTTTTTTTTCATTGACTTGTGCAATGTCCGTTTTCTTACCCAAACCAGTTGGCTTTAGGGCACTAGGTGTAGAGACACCCATAGGACTTAATAACTCAAGTAACAAAGGCCACAAAATCAGAAAATTTGAAAGTTAATTTTTTTTCATCGACTTGTGCAATGTCCATTTTCTTAGGCTTTCTAAGTTACCCATGTAGCAAGTGTTGGGTCAGTGACTCCCAAACCAGTTGGCTTTAGGGCACTAGGTGTAGAGACACCCCTAGGACTTAATAACTTAAGTAACAAAGGCCACAAAATTAGACTTAGTCAATTAAACTGCTTATAACCATCATCTCAATTTTTCTTTTGTTTTTGAGGCATTTTGGACATTGAAGCAGTTATTTATTCTTTTTCAAATTTTTTTTTGGAATTGCCATTTCTCAAATTTACCGTTTATTCCCTACAACTAAGAATTGGTGCAAACGTGAAATACAAAGACACATAACAATAAAACTTTATCTCAGATGGTGGTTCAAACTTAGTTGCATATCTAATCTAAGGTTCAAGAATCCCAATAATTTAATCATATTTATAAAGTTCAACATGGTCACTTTAGAGAATTAATCCAAACTTGTAACTGGTCAAAAAAAAATTATTTTTTTTGAAAGAAAATTTGAAGTCAATTTTTTTCAGTTAGTATATACAACTAATATTTTTTTTTCCAGTTATTATATACAACTAATATATACTAACAACATGTAAAAATAAAAACAAAACACATCGTAGAATTTCCCCATACTTAAAACTTACATTGTCCCCAATGTAAGGCTAAATGCAAAGAAAAAGACAAATACAAACATAATATCTATGAAAAAAAAATAAATAAAAAGAGAAAGGGTTAAGAAAGCAAATCTGATTTCTTGGGTTGCCTCCCAAGCAGCGCTTTTGTTTAACGTCGTTCGCTTGAGTTTGCAGCTTTCCTCAATCTGGATAAAGTGGATCTTCTAAGTCCATAGCTTTCTCAACCAACGAGTTAACTTGAAAACCTTCATGGTAAGGTTTAAGTCTATATCCATTGACCTTAAAATTTTTTTGAGTGTCCAAACTTTGAATCTCAACTACACCATGTGAAAAGACATTAATAACAATAAAAGGACCAATATAGCGAGATTGCAACTTACCAGGAAATAATCGAAGCCTTGAATTATAAAGGAGCACTTTTTGTCCGACAACAAATTGCTTCTTAGAAATCATTTTATCATGAAAGGCCTTCGTCTTTTCCTTCTAAATTCGAGAGTTCTCATAAGCTCCATTGAGAATCTCCTCTAATTGCTACAATTGCAACTTTCGTTGCTCCCCGCCTTATCCGTCTCCATGTTACACTGCTTAATTGCCCAGAATGCCTTGTGCTCCAATTCTACCGGTAGATGACATGCTTTTCTATAAACCAACCGATATGGAGACATCCCTATATGTGTCTTATAAGCAGTCCTATAAGCCCATAGTGCATCGTTAAGTCTTGTACTTCAGTCTTTCCTATTCGGATTAACTGTTTTTTCTAAAATTGACTTCACCTCTCTATTAGATACCTCGGCTTGCCCATTAGTTTGTGGATGGTAGGCAGTTGAAATCTTATGGGTCACAGCATACCTCTTAATCAGTGCTGCTACAGTGCGGTTACAAAAGTAAGTCCCTCTATCAGTGATCATTGCCCGTGGGATCCCAAACCTAACAAAAATGTGAGACTTGATAAAATCTGCAACCACTTTAGAATCATCAGTTCGGGTGGCTTTTGCTTCCACCCACTTTGACACATAATCAACAGCAAGTAAAATATAAACATTGCCAAAAGAATTAAGAAAAGGACCCATAAAGTCAATGCCCCAAACATAAAAAATTTCACAAATAAGTATGGGGGTTTGTGACATTTGATCCCTATGGGCCACATTACCTGAGTATTGGCAACGAGTGCATGACTTACAAAATATATATGCATCATGAAATAAAGATGGCCAAAAGAAGCCACATTCAAGCAGTTTTCTTGCTGTTCTTTTAGGACCAAAATGTCCACCACATTCATATGAATGACAAAAGATAAGAATGGATTCAAATTCAGTTTCGGGTACGCACCTTCGTACCATTTGGTCTGAACATTGTTTCCAAAGATAAGGGTCATCCCAAATGTAGTACCGAGCATCACTCTTGATTTTCTCTCTTTGTACTCTAGGTAGCTCTAGTAGTAAGGTTTTGGTAGCCAAATAATTGACTAAATCTGCATACCAGGGCACTACATGTCACCTTAAGTAGTTGTTCATCTGGGAAGAAATCTTGTAATGGTATCGCATCACCCTCCTTAACCACCCGACTAAGATGGTCTGCAACTAAATTCTTAGCTCCCTTCTTGTCCTTAATCTCCAAATCAAATTCTTGAAGAAAAGGATTCATCTGATCAATCATGGCTTAGATTCCTTTTTCGCCAGCAAATGTCTAAGAGCTGCATGATCAGAATAGACAATAACTTTAGTTCCCAATAAATAAGATCTAAATTTTTCCAAAGCAAAAACTATAGCCAATAGCTCTTTCTCCGTTGTGGAGTAGTTACACTGTGCTTCAGTTAGTGTCCGAGAGGCATAATAGATAGCATGAGCAACTTTCCCAACAAGTTGGCCCAAAACAGCCCCAATAGCATAATTGCTAGCATCACACATGATCTCAAATGGGAGTTTCCAGTTCGGTGATTGAATCACTGGGGATGTTGTTAGCAGTTCTTTGAGCTTGTCAAAAGCTCTTTTGCACTCATCATTAAAGTCAAACATCACTTCCTTTTGTAAGAGCTTGCATAAGGGCAATGAAATTTTCAAGAAATCCTTGATGAAGTGCCGATAAAAGCCTGCATGTCCAAGAAAGGAACGCACTTCCCACACAGTTGTGGGGTAAGGTAAAGATTGAACAAGATCTATCTTTGCTTTGTCAACTTCTATACCTCTAGAAGATATCACATGGCCTAAAACTGCTCCTTGTGTTACCATTAAATGACACTTCTCAGAATTCAAAACAAGGTTAGTTTCTATACACCTCTTAAGAACAAGTGTAAGGTTATCCAAGCATGTATCAAAAGAGTCTCCATAAACAGTAAAGTCATCCATGAAAACTTCTATAATGTTCTCTACATAATCAGAAAAAATGCTAACCATACACCTCTGGAATGTGGCTGGGGCGGTGCAAAGACCAAATGGCATTCGTCGGTAAGCAAAGGTACCAAATGGGCAGGTGAATGTCGTTTTCTCCTGATCTTCAGGTGCAATCACAATTTGATAGTAACCTGAATAACCATCAAGAAAATAATAGTGCGAATGACCTGCTAATCTCTCCAACATTTGATCGATAAATGGAAGAGGAAAGTGGTCTTTACGAGTTGAAACATTCAATTTCCTGTAATCAATACAAACACGCTACCCATTTTGTATCGTAGTAGGGATTAACTCATTATTTTGATTCTTAACAACAGTTATGCCCGTCTTTTTAGGTACCACCTGAACCGGACTTACCCAATTACTATCAGAGATAGGATAGATAATTCCAACATCAAGGAGCTTTAATATCTCCTTCTTCACAACTTCCATCATAGGGGGGTTGAGTCTACGCTGTGCTTCTCTAATCAGTTTGGCTCCCTCCTCAAGAAGTAAGCGATGCATGCACATTGCCGGACTGATTCCCTTAATGTCGGCTATTGTCCACCCAATGGCTGTCTTATGGTCTCTCAAAATTCGAATGAGTTTCTCCTCTTGTAGCTTCGTCAAGTCCCTTGCTATTATCACAGGTAACGTCTCATTGTCTCCTAAGTAGACATATTTGAGATGGTCTGGAAGTGGTTTCAGCTCAACAATAGGTGCCTGCACATTGTAAGGTAACAACCTTGTATGAGATATAGGCAACTCAATGTGAGCAACATCATATCTTTTTGGGATTGGGGGTAAGGCCTGCAATGCCATCAACATCTTCTCTAATTCAGCATTTAACATAAATTCTGAATTAAAATTCATGCTATTCAAATGTTTACTAATGGCCACCATCAACTTATCTTCACCATTTAATTCAAAAACTTGTTGTACAATAGAATCAATTATATCAATAGCAAAAACAGAATTTATATCACTAGGATACCTCATAGCCTCAAAAATATTAAAGCAAACTATCTCGCCATCAAATTCCATAGATAAGGTACCATCATGAACATCTATTTTTGTTTTAGCAGTCTTTAAAAATGGTCTACCCAACAAAAGAGGTGTAGAATTATGAGATGAGTCATCTTCTATTTTTAATACATAAAAATCAGCAGGAAATACCAATTCATTAACTCGAACTAACACATCCTCAATCACACCTTCAGGATATACATTTGATCTATCAGCTAATTGAATAGGTACACCAGTTTCTTTTAAAGGTTTTAGATTTAATGAAGCATATAATGAATAAGGCATGACATTAATTGATGCTCCTAAATCTAACATAGCTCTAATGAAATTGGTGTTACCTATTTTGCATGGGATAGTGAATGTACCTGGGTCTTTACACTTAGGGGGAAGCTTCCGTTGAATAACGGCTGAGACATTTTCACCCATACTAACCTTTTCATCTCCTTTTAATTTTTTCTTGGATGTGCACAATTTCTTAAGAAATTTAGCATACCGTGGCACTTGTTTAATTGCTTCAATAAGAGGTATATTTATCTCTACCTTTTGAAAAATCTCCAACATCTCCTTTTCATTTTCTTCCTTTCTAGATTGAGCAAACCTGCTAGGAAAAGGAGGTTGAATAGGAATAGAGGAAATAGAAGGTTTAGAGTTTACCCCAGGTGAGAAAATAGATGTCGGAGCTGATTTTGAGGTCTCTTTCTCTTTTTCCTTTTCTATATTCTCCACTTATTTTCCACTTCTCAAGACTATGGCATTTGCATTTTCATTCGGATTCACCATCGGTTGCGAAGGTAGCTTTCCCGAGCCTCGAGCCTCTAGTCTACTCATTGAAGTGACTAGTTGGCTTATTTGAGTCTCCAAGTTCTTTATACCTGCCCTTGTTTTCTGTTTAAATTGTAATGAATCATTGGCAAGTGTTTTAACAATATCTTCCAAGGTCATACCTGAACTTGAAGGTGCTTGTTGTCTGGATTGAAAAGGTTGTTGGCCTTGTTGATACCCATACTGACGATTGGGGCTATCTTGATTACCATAGCTGAGATTTGGGTGATTCCTCCATCCCGGATTGTAAGTATTTGAGTATGGATCGTACTTACATTGAGGTTGTCTTGGAAATCCACCCACAGCATTTGCTTTCTCTATAGATTCCTCTTGAAGCGTAGGACACATATCAGTTGGGTGTCCCGCGATGTAGAAAATTCCACAAGTTTGAACCTATTGTACCTTATCCACAGCCAATTGACGAACATGTGAAGACAATTCTATAATTTTTAATTCAAGAGAAGAAGTGCTTACCTCATTAACCTTGTTCGATGGAGGATCATTTCTTACACCAAATTGCTGAGAGTTAGCAGCCATATTTGCAATCAAATTACTAGCTTCCCTTGGAGTTTTATCTACTAATGCTCCTCCACTCGCTGCGTCAATCATACCCCTATCAGTATGAGAAAGCCCTTCGTAGAAGTATTGAATGAGTAATTGCTCGCTAATTTGGTGATGAGGGCAGCTGGCGCAGAGCTTCTTGAATTACTCCCAGTATTCATAGTGTTTCTCCATTATATTGCCTAATACCGTAGATTTCCTTTCGAATATTGGCTGCCCTTGAAGCTGGAAAATACTTCTCCAAGAAAAGCCGCCTCATCTCATTCCATGTGGTAATGGATCCTGATGGCAAGTAATAAAGCCAATCTTTTGCATTATCCGCTAATGAGAATGGAAACGCCCTTAACTTGATTTGCTCCTCAGAAATTCCGGTTGGTTTCATGCTCGAACATACCACATGGAATTCTTTTAGATGTTTGTGTGGGTCATCACCTACAAGACCACGAAAAGTAAGAAGGAGATGGATTAGACCAGATTTAAGTTCAAAGGCAACATCGAGATTAGGATACTCGATGCAGAGTGGTTGTTGGTTCAGATTCGGAGTCGCTAACTCCTTAAGAGTGCGGTTGTTGTTGTCTACCATTTCTTCAAAGTCTGAATTACTAGTGTTGCCAGAAGCTAAATCAATGGCTACGTTGTTGCCTGGTGAAGAATTTTTTTACTGTCTTTCTACTTTCTCTCCTTAGCTTCTACAAAGTTCTTTCTATTTCTGGATCAAATTGCAATTCTCCCAAATGAGAAGATCGGGTCATTCACTTAAGAGAACAAGCAGATAGACAATTAATAAAAAATAAAAATCAATTAAATAACCAAACAAATCAATTTAAATAAAACAATCCCCGACAACGGTGCCAAAATTTGATGCGTGTCGAGCGCTCAAATTAAATTACCTTACTTTGAAACGTAGATTGTAGCAAGTAAGGGTCGAACCCACAAGGATTGTATGATCAAGATTAAAATGTTTAATTAACCTAAAGAGAGAAAAAAATAAAAATAAAATAAGACTCAGAAAATAACCAATTGTTGTACTAAAGTAGATTCTGATTGATCTTATTAGCACAACTTCATTGGCTATCCTACGTATGGAGGGGGGTATGTTTACAATAGAAAAGAACAATAATTAATTATCTAAAATGCAAAAATAAAGAGCAAGGTAATACAAATATCAAAGATTAAACCAATAAGAGAAAGCTTCGGTCAAAAGGATACTTACACCATCTTCGTAAACTTGTTATTCGACATGAAGGATAATCAATTCCAATTGAATAATCAATCAAAAAAATTAGGACTAGGCCTAAAATCCTTAGTCTTTTCTTAAGATTGGTCTATTAGAAGATAGCTTATTAATAGTACCCTTACTCTTAAATCAATCTCAAGACTAGGCTCTCGATTTGATTCAGGAATAGCAATAACAATTAGAAAGACGATTGAAATTAAACGTTAAGCACACACCAGCGTGGTTTAATTATTTTAATCTGATTTTTCCTAGGAATATAACATTAACTTGTCCATTAACATCAATCCCCATTGCCACTGACATAGAATAATCAATTGATAGCAATTCAATTCTAATCTAACAATCGATTAGATAAATAAATCAATTAGTAGTACTCGTAATCAACCCATTCATCAATCATTATAGACATAAATTGGAAGAAAAATAAATATTCAATTATAAATCAAAAAATAAAAACAAGTCTCACAAGTTTACAATGATGGCTTCAGCTCCGTCTAACCAAAGATAAGAAAGTTAGCCACACATGACTTCTTCAAGAACACAAAAGAAATAGAGTTGTTCTTCAGCCACTGTCTTCTTTCTCAATCACTCTTGGATGCTCTTTACATAGGCTTTACATTGTTTAAATAGCCAAAATACAAGACTAAACTTGGTATGCCTAGATTTGACAACCTTATTACATGGAAATAAAAATTAAACAAAATCTTCATTCCTAGATTAGATGAAAATCATTCCATTATTAAACAATTGTCACCCCCAAATCTACCAAATTTTGTAAGATTCCATAGTTGTGTATATTCTCCTTAAGATTTCCAATAATCAATCAAGGCCTTCCAATAGTGAACCTTCCGTGTGTTGCAACCTTTCTTCTCTGATTTAGATTTGAATCAATTTTCCAGATTATATTTTAAAACCATATTTGGAAGCCAAACAAACTCTTTCCATGTCAGAATCCTACATGAAATTCAAAACATTATTATTAAGAGTGCTAGAATTTTTTCATCTTTTATTAATTAACTAACAAGATTTCTAAAATATACCAAACTCATAAAATAAATTCTATTAAGCTCAATAAGGCATAAAACACCCTAAAAATCATAATACAAAAGGAATAAAAAAATATAAAATTATACACTTATCACCAACTCTTTAGTTTTTTAGACACCTAGCAACCCAATGTTGTCATCTTTTCCACCTCATGCATATATGTATCCATATAATACTTCTCATGCCCCAAATAACATCCACGTATCAGCCCAACCCTTTTTTAGCTAGTATGCAATATATAATACTTTAGATATAATAATATATAGTATAGTATTATATATTATCAATGACCGACCACAACCCCCTTGGGTGTTTTGACACCTTACGGCTAACATGTAATGACATATATATTACAATATAATATCTATGACATGGGTTGAACCGATATGATCCGGACTAGTCTGGGCTAAATTAACTTGGATTGGTTGGGCTAGGCTAACTTGGGTCGAACTAGGATTGACTAGTTTAGGCTAAAATTGGTTTTTCTCTCTCTATCATTTCATAGGTTATTTTTGTCGTCATTCCGCATGGAATTTTTCGATAGCCTCTATTCTAAATTTTCTATGTTCACTTTGTAGAACATTAAAAATGAAGAATATTAGAACTTAAATTACCTCATTTGGAGATAAAATAACCAACTTATGAATTTCTGAAGTTTAAGCAGGCTAATTATCGATAATTTGGCTAACCATTCTGCATGGGATCCTTCAAAGACTTTTACCAGAAATCCTTTACATCCACTTTGTAGAGTACTAAAAATGGAATATAATAAAACTGAAATCACCTGATTTGGATATGGGGTGACCAAAATATGAATTTCTAAAGGTTAAATGACCATTTCCATGTGTAATTTTGCATGAGACCCTTCGAAGACTTCTACCCAAGATTTTTTCACGTCCATTTCGTAAAACACCACAAATGAAGAATAATGATCTTGGAATCATCTGAATCCGACGTAAAATGGCAAAAATATAAAGCTTTGAAGTTCTATTGATAATTTTGCATGAAAGCTTGCATGGGGCCCACCGGTGACTTCTACCCGAGATTTTTCACGTCCACTTTGAAGAGGACTGAAAAAAAGAATATTGGCCTTTGAATCATCTGAATCCGACGTAGAACGGCAAATATATGAAGATTTGAAGTTTAAATGATAATGCATGCATCATACGATAATTACGTAAATGCCCTTGCACTTTCAAACAACGATATCTTCCTTGTTTGATGTTAGAATTTGATGATTCAGGTCTCATTTCGAAGATAATTTCATGACCTATACATCCAAGTAGGAAATAACCTATGACCCTACTGTGGGGCTCATTAAAGAATTACAAACCTTTGGGTTAAAAGTCAGAAACCTGCCATATGGATTCATTTCTACTGGGGATGCAAAAATGGGGTGCTTATACCAGTAATGATGGGAAGACCTAGCATGACATGGTTAAACCAGTTAGTAGAGTGCGGGTCTTACAACTCCCCCTTATATAAATTTCGTCCTTGCACATACCTTCTGAGTCGAATGAGTGAGGATATTGCTTCTGCATAGCATTCTCTTCTTCCCATGTGACTTCCTCTACATCTTGGCTTCTCCAAGTAATCTTAACATAATAGATGTCACAGTTGCAAAGGCGTTGAACCTTTTGACCAGTGATTTTAAAAGGTACCACTTCGAACGTCAAGTCTTCATTCAAATCTAGTGGATCTGTTGTTAACACATGTGTCGGATCTTTAACGTACTTCTTCAGTTGTGCCAATACCTAGTTTTACCCTGTAGGAAATCCCCGCTCCTGTTACAACATCATGCGCAATGGAAGGGGCATTTTAGTCATTTAGGTTTTTTTTATTATCGATAAAAAATAATAATAATAAAATATGAGTATAAAAAATATAAAAATATAAAAAAAACCACCTTTTATCATGGGCCCAATTTTTGAACTGATAAGTTTTAAAGAGATTTAGTTTTTTAAAATGGGTTGAGGTTATGCATGGGTTTCATATTAGTGGGTTTTGGGTTGTTAATTTTTTTTATGGGCTCAAGATAATATACTAGATATTAGGGCCACGAGTGGGGGTAATTTTGGCATCAAGGGGATTAATAAAAATCGATAAAACCCTAAATCAGAGGATCAAAGAAAGAGGAGGAAGAGAAAAAAACAGAGAGAGAGAAGCGGTGAGAGAAAACCTATTGGAGGGGAAGAGGAGGAGGTCGACATCTCATCCATCATCCCTGAAATCCCTCCCCCAAAACCGCCGACTACCTCTCCAGCCTACCTATCTAGCTGCTGCCACCTCTTGTTGAGCCCAACACCTACCACTCTATCTAGATTGTCGACACCTCATCGCCCAACCATGTTGTCTAAGAGAGATCAAAACACCAAAGCAAAGGAGAAGAAGGGGAAAGGAGGGGGTTCGGTAGTGAGAGTAGAGAGAAAATGAAAGGAAGAATAGTAGGAGATTAAGGGCTGCTGAAATGAGAAAAGAATGGAGTGAGAACCAAGGAGTGTCGGCCAGATTGGGGAAATAGAGAATCGCAAGAAGAAGAGAAGGTGATTTCGGTTGCTATTGTAGAGGTGAAGAGAGGAGAGAAGAAGCAAAGCCAGAAGAAGAAGGATAAGCTCCGGTTGGGGCTTAGAAATCCAATAAGCCAAATTGACTCCAATAACCTCTTATAGCTTCGGTTCAGGTGAATACCACCTCTTCCAATCTTATTTTATTTTTGATTTCATTTTGCCTATGTGCTAAAATCCTTTGGGTCATCTGTCTATCTTGTTGCTTATTCCTCCATTTTAGTTTTATTTCTATGATTCTTTTATGCTTGTGTTTCGGTTCATTGTAGTTATGGTATTGTTACGGTTGGAAATCGCCCGTCGATCCACGCTCTGATTGACCTGCAATCACAGAGATGAGACAAAGGAGTTGGGAGCCAAAGCCCCGGGTACACTCCGATGCCTAAGTTAGATTCTCAAAGTAAACAGTCAAGAGATAGCAAAAATCTATCTCCAGTTTAAAGAGTGGGACGTTGAGAGAGTTTGAGTGATAATAGCTTGTAACTTAGGGCTTACCTTGAGGGATGACCTCTACTTATAGATTGTGAAGAGGCATGGAGGTACCAGGACTCAGGGGAGTAGACTGCCAATAGGATTGCCACGTGTCGCTCTGTGGGACACTCATGTGGTAGACTCCGAGTAGGAGTGGGAGACCTCAGCCAAGGAAGCTAGGTCGGTCAGCTCTGGGACTGACACGTGTCAACGTGTGAGTAATGACCGACCGGGATAGTCGGTGTCGTATCAAACTGGGAGAAGGACTCCCCGGAGGTAGCATAATCACATTAGGACTCTGGCTTCCGTCTGAGAACCTTAGCCGAGTAGGACAGAGACTCCGAGCGCTACCAGAGAGGCCGGGCGCATGAGAGGACGTGCGCATGTTAGGCCGAATACATGATGTCGAGTGCGAGACACTCGGAGCGCTCAAGCTCCGAAGGCGCAGCTTGACACGTGTAAGAATTTAAATGGAAGGGATTTTTCCCTCTTAACATATACCCCTTGCACTGTCGGATGCAACAAATTCAATAGTGCAATAAGTCTAAACCGTTGAGAAAACCTGCGCCGTATGAGGCCGATTGCCAAATTGATGGCTGCATTGAATGAATCCGGGTGCTCCTGAGTGGAGGCGGTTGCACCAACCGTCTGCACGATTGACTGAGGCACGGGGCTCGAGGCACTAAACTCGAGTTCCGCAATCGTGTTCGATCATCGATCTTCGAATTGACGCGGATCGACCCTTGATTCGACAGTCATCAGGAGGCGGTGCGCATCGAGAAGGAGCGATATCGACAACCGCTCGTCTTCGAACGGTCGGATGCATCAGACGGCTATAATCAATCCGATCATCTCGAGAAGGGGCGTCATCATTGCACATGACGTCAGACTGTCACGTCGCGTTCGGCGTGGCAGACGAGAACCAATGGCCCTCAGCCACGTGGTCGGCACCCGAAGAGACAGTTTTCAGTCTCAACTCCTATAAATACTCCTTTGATTCATTCATTCGACCATTTGGTTGAGTCGCAATCGGATCCTCCTCAGAGCGGTCGGAACTTCCTATTCTTCAAGCTTATTTCGTGCACTCGGAAACACTTTTCTTTCAACCAGTAAGTCTTCTTCCTCTCCTCATTTTTATTACCTGCTTCATGGTTAGTAGTTCCCATTCGTCCAACAGCTTTACACCGTCCGTTCGAGTGAAAGTGAGTGAGAGAATGGCCAACTCTCGGACTTCTTCATCTGAAAGTTCATCCTCAATGGAGGGATTTTCTACTTCCCCCGAACCTTCGGGACGGACCCGGGATTCCGTTAGCTGGGAGTTCGATTTCGAGATCTCAGGATCGGCAGGGAACGGGGCAAGGGCCGTTGTCCAAAAACCCCCACAAGCTGACCTTATGGCTACCACTTCGACTCCAGAGGAGGAACACGAAGAGAGTTCCTATGAGGCCAACGAGTGTGGTCGCCCAGCTGGCACCTCAGCTCGTCGGGCTTCTCGTCGGGCTTCTCGCCAGAGAAGCGGCCAACCATCTATCCCTTCCATCGACACAATCCCTGCGTGGAAGGTAATGAGTAAGATTAGGACTGAACCAGCGTTATCATTGATCTGTCGGGCATACCAGCTCGTAGAGCCAATGACGGACGTCCGGGTTCGTCTCCCTTCCTCCGACGAACGGGCTTGTACCGTGAACAAGAGGGAGATCTGCGTGTACGAGCACGCCCTGAAGTCTGGCCTCCGGTTTCCTCTTCATCCCCTAGTCGTAGAAATTCTTCAAGTCTACCGCATCGCCCCCTCCCAGCTGGCTCCGAACGGGTGGCGATGCATATATGCTTTCATCATTTTTGTCCACCGACTGGGAGAGACTTCGACCGTGAACTTGTTTCGGTCACTCTTCCAGTTGGCCAGTCTGACCGAGTCTCGGTCCATGATCGGGTGGTATTTCTTCAGCCAGAGGAGCGCGAAGAAGTTCCCGACCATCTCTCAGAAACCGTCTTCCATCCACGGGTATAAAGACAAAATTTTCTTCGTGGGTCCTTCCGAGGGCGCCCCTGCTCTTCCTCTGTCGAACATCTGTCTGATGGTCGACGCCACGGGGTTCAACAAAGTCCCTTTTCTGACGACGGAGGAGAGACGGGCGCAGCGCAAAATGGTGACTGGGAAGACGGTACCCTACGCCGACCTCGCGGACCCCGTGCAGTTGGCCGAGCACGGCCTCCTTGGTAAGTTTATTACTTTGGACACTGCACATTTGTTGCTTCAATCATGTTACTAATTGTCACTTCTTGTCTTATTGCAGTGAATTTTGGCGATGATCAAGTCGTGGCCCGGATCCTGCGCAAGCGGACAACCGAGGCCGCAAAGGGGGTTCAGCCGGCTGATGGACAGGTGAGCGCACCTCCTCGTAAGGATCCGAGGGCAACGGCCGAGGCAAAGGGCAAGGGGCCCATGCCAGAGGAGCCGCCGAAGAAAAATATAAAGTTGGCCATGGATCTCCCGGTCGATATATACAAGACGAGGCCGGCACCTAGGCTCGGCCGCCAGGAAGAAATAATGGTGGCTGCTGCGACGAAGGAAGTCCAGCCTCACCAAGGGGCTGTGAAGGATGCCCGACCCCGCCAGGCGGTCGCGACAAAGCCGACCACGGCCAACCAGGGCGCGGCGGCGCCTGCGACGAAGAAGACCACACAAACTCCCAAGGTGGTCGATCTGACCGGGACAACTGGGGCCTCAAGGGGGGAGGCCGAGCATACGCCCCGGGTAAGGGATGACAAACTGAAGGCACCGGCGACAGCCTTCTCCCCTGCGCTCGGGCTGAAGTCGACGGACTCGATCTTCAAGAGCACGAGGGTGGCCAGGATCATAGTCATCGAGGGACGCCTCCCAGAAGATGTGGCCTTCACCTCTGGCTTGTCGAACGAGAACGTCTTTAAACGAGCATTCACGGCGTGCTGTCAGGTAATGTTTGGATTCCTCTGCTTTTCTCTTTTTATTCATGTTGTCATTTTCTGAGTGATCCCTTTTGTGCAGATGAGCAATCTTCTGGCTGAGGTCAGCGAGCGGGCTGCCCGGGCCTTTTTCGACATGGACGAAAAGGAGGTCTTGGAGATCTCCCTGCACGAGGCTCTGAAGGCCACCGAGGAGAATCTAACCAATAAATCCTCGGAGTTTAAGGACCTCGTTGCAGAAAAGGTCGCCCTCCGGGCGTCCCTAGACAAAGTCGAGGCCGCCCTCGACGAAGAGCATAAGAGAGTGCATTCATCCAAGGAAAAGCTTCGGTCATTCGAGGACAAGCGGCGGAAGACTGAGGAAGATCTGCAGGCTACGGAGAAGGCAAAGCTGGTCCTGGAGGAGAAGCTTCGGAAGTCTGAGGACGAAGCCAGATCTGCCAAGGAGGCTCTGGTCAGGGCCGACGAGGAACACCGAGAGGCCCTAGATCGAGCCGTGGTTGAGTACCGATCATCTCCTCAGTATGGGGAGTGTCACACCCCAATTCCGCACCATTTGGAACGGTGTGATGAACCGTCAACAAACCAACGGTTCAACCAGGATCTCAAAATAGGCTATCCCACAAACGATAAACCAAAACACATTCCACATTAATCAGAGGTAATAAAGTAAATAGCGGAAGTCTTATAGATAATGAACTGAGGTCTAATCATAATAAATAATTAATATTCCATTTATTTCCAAGTAACCAAAACATAATTTAATATATATTACAATATCCAAATACGGAAGCTAAACACTAAACGTATCCATCGTTGAAACGCTCGCTTAACGAACCATGCTCGTCCTCCACAGCTCTCTCATTCGTAGCCTCCACCAGTTCGTATGTTGACATGTAGACATAGTCTTCAATCATAGTACCTGCAATATCATAACTAAAAAGATTTGTGCGCGCGAGGGTCAGCTCTCCAACTTGAGCTCAGTGAGTAGCCAAAACAATGTAACAATACATATGCATGCAAAAAGTCAATTTATATCTTTGGTCACGTTTAAAGTTTGCAGTATGCAATAGAAAGGTTTAGGTAGCCAAAGGTCGTGTTAATTGACTCCGCCTCTATACACGAGTGTGTGACGTTACCCGAAGATCACGTTTATCGTCAACTCACATGCACCCAATCATGAACAATATATAACAAAGGTTACGTTCATTGCTATATAGTGCCATACCAACACGTAAGCCCCTGTTGGCGAGGGCTGCAAACTGGGCTTGCAACTAACCAATCCTAATGCCAAACAGTGTATCCAAGGCCTCACCCCAGCATCCCTCAGAATGTCCATAGAGATAGAGCTAAGGCCCCCCGGTAGAGTCAGAGACTACAAGGACCGAGACCACCTCCCCTGATACTCTACGACATAATAGTTCTGCTAAAGTAATGACGATACGACGATGCCAATGCACAAGACTTGAGTTAGAGATAGAGCTAAAGTGCTGAGACCCACCAAAGGTTAACGTTTATTGACGTTCTCATCACACCTCCCCTGATACTCGCTCGCATCAAGCACATCAACCACACACATACAAGCACATGCCTATTCCTATCATCATCATCATCATGTTATAAACGATAAAGTAAATATGCATGAACAAATAATAGAAATATTGGATGACATGTTGTATGCACATTACAAACATATTCGCATAGAATCAAGCATAGCATAGGACTCAAGAAATAGAAAACAGTTTATTATTAACCAATTTAGTTTAAAGTTAAGGTTCCTCACCTTAGTTTGCTATAGGATGTTTTTCCAAGCTTTAAAATCACCTCTACAGTGTTATTATAATGCTAGCAAACCTAACAAAGTCGATGGAATTTAATTAGAATTAATTCCGAATTTAAAAACCATACTGTTATCTGAGGGTCGATGCTCAGAATGCATAGGGTCGATGGGTCTATCGACCCTGTCCTCTGTCTGAACTTCCCGAATGTTGAGGGTCGATGGTCAGGGTGCATAGGGTCGATGGGTCTATCGACCCTGTGTGCGACCCTCTGTGCAATCAGGTCCAATTTCCAGTTTTAATTCATTCTTCATGTTTGGGGTCCTATGGCTTGCTCCCACATTCCATTAAACATTCATTCCATGGTCTGAAACCATGATTCATCCTCTTAAATAGCTTTCATGCATTCTCCTAGGGTTTTCCATGAAAACCTAACCATGGATGGATGGTTTGGGTTTCTCCGAAATCCTACACTCAACCATATCTAACCTAAGGTCTGTAGAAACTCATGGAATTAGTATCCATACCTGAGAAGATTACTTTTCTCTGGAAATTCTTCTCCTTTTTGCTAAGTCTTCTTCCTTGCCTCTTTTTTTCCTCTTTTCCTTCTTCTCTCTTTCTCTCAATTCAATTAGGGTTGTGAAAGGAGTGAAAGTGGCTTAGGGACGTCCTTTAAATAGAGTAGGAATGTCCTATAATAGTCCCATTGAGATTTGGAAAGAATCCCAATCGAAAATTAGGAAGTTTCCTAATTTCAGTTTCGGCGGTAAGTGAGGGTCGATGATCCCGTCGACCCTGTGGTCTGACACTTTCCGACCCTCTGTCCATTTTTCAGGGTCTGAGTCTCTAATTTGAAAGGGTCGACCCTGTTTAGCTGGGTATGCAACCCTTGCTCTATTTTAAGTGTTTTTGGGTCGATTTGATACCTAGGATCTCGCTCTCCTTCACGCCCTTGATCCATTGACTCGACCATGATGGGTAAACCTGGTTCAAGGTGGTAAGACCGGGTTAGTTTGACACGGGTCTTACAGGGAGGATGTGGAGGAGGCCGCCTGTGGGTTTTTCCTGAGGGGCGTAAAGTACCTGAAGGGATAGCTCGCAGAGAGGGGAGTCAACTTCAACTGGTCGGAGATCCCGATCATGGCCGAGGTCCTTGAGGATGAGCCAGCTGTTGCTGAGACCCTGGTCGTGGCCGAGGATGAACGAGTGGAGCCGACGGCCCCTACTGAAGCTCACCAAATGCAGGAGGACGACCTTCCTTCATACGAGGTGCCCCAGACGCCGATCATGGAGCTCCCAGAACTTCTGCTGCCATCTGAGGGTCCCGTGAACCCGACCGCCGAGGAGCGCCTGCCCTGAGGACTTCCGAGTGGCCTTGTATAGATGTACTTATGATTTTTTCTTTACAACTTTTTCTTTATATTGTAACTGTACGACTACCCTTCTTGGGCCTTTATTAATGAAACATTCTTTTCATCATTTTCTGCGTCATTTCTCTTCTCGGATTCTGTTACCCATTCGGCGGTTACCCCTGAAGTGTTGTCGGCCCGGCCCTCTGGTAGGCCGAGAACACTTAAGTATTAAACATTCACTTTGTAATAAAATTGGCCAAGGCATTGCTGGCTGCCCTGCCGCGGAAGCGTTGTCGACTCGTCGCTCTGGTAGCCCGAGGAAAATTAAGTAGTAATGCTGAGTGCGGACAATGTCGAGTGCGACTCAGCCCGATCGTTGGTTTTGTTTCGAGAAATGGCCAAGTTTCCCCTAGTCCAAAAGTGTTGTCGGCTTGACTGCTGGTCAGGTCGAGAGCACTTGATCCTTAATACCAATTCTGGCCTGCCGCGGTTGGGCTACTGAGGTCTGCGCGCTACCGTGGTCTGCTTGTGGACCGCGGTAGGCCGATACGAGTATGGTCTTCATGCTTTCGAGGTCTGCTCGTGGACCATGGTAGGAAGATACGAGTATGGTCTTCATGCTACCTTGGTCTGCTTGTAGACCGCGTTAGGAAGATATGCGTATGGTCTTCATGCTACCGAGGTCTGCTTGTAGACCGTGGTAGGAAGATACGTGTATGGTCTTCATGCTACCATGGTCTGCTTGTGGACCGTGGTAAGAAGATACGAGTATGGTCTTCATGCTACCGAGGTCTTCTTGTGGACCGCGGTAGGAAGATATGAGTATGGTCTTCATGCTACTGAGGTTTGCTTGTAGACCGCGGTAGGAAGATACGAGTATGGTCTTCATGCTACCGAGGTCTGCTTGTGGACCACGGTAGAAAGATACGAGTATGGTCTTCATGCTACCAGGGTCTGCTTGTGGACCGTGGTAGGAAGATACGAGTATGGTCTTCATGCTATCGGGGTCTGCTTGTGGATCACGGTAGGAAGATACGCGTATGGTCTTCATGCTACCGAGGTCTGCTTGTGGACCGTGGTAGGAAGATACGCGTGTGGTTTTCATGCTACCGTGGTCTGCTTGTGGACCGCGGTAGGAAGATACGCATATGGTATTCATGCTACCATGGTCTGCTTGTGGACCGCGGTAGGAAGATACGCGTATGGTCGTCATGCTACCGAGGTCTGCTTGTGGACCGCGGTAGGAATATACGCCACGGGGCCAATTTTTGAGCTATGTCTAATTGTGATCTGCTGGGCCGAAAGGAACGGCTATGAAAGACTTGCTGAGTTGCCTGAACTATATGTGCTATTTTGTATTAAAAGAAACTAAGCGGATGCCCTCAGGGGGTCCGGTATACAACTGAGACTTGCTGGAAAAAATAGTTGAAAAAAAATAAATTCTGTAATGAACTAAGAATAAAAACTTGATAATATTTTCGAAGGTTGGTGGCATGCCACGTCCTCGGAATTTCCTCCCGCCGAGGGTGGTTAGCTTATACGAGACCGGTCTGTGAAGCCCGGAGTACGCGGTAGTGTCCGTCCTTTTGTTTCTCGGGCAGCAGGGAGCCGACAGGGAATGTCTTCTCGGATTGATCGTTCGCGATCAGAATTTGTTGGAGTTCCTCCGTGGGCTCTCCTGTACGCGGACAGGTGTTTTCGGCCGCTGGTCCTCCTATGTTGGCGAGGACTGACTTGCCCTCTGCTTGGTGTCCCTTAGTGATGGCATTGACTCCATTGTCATCAGGGATGCGCAAGCCCATTGCCGTGCGCTGTCGGTCCTTCAGATGCGGACTGCCCACGAATCTCTGCTCGGCTTTTCTTCTCTTTGAAGCAGGATGGGACTTCTTTCTTCTTCTGCCCCGACTTTCTTATTCCGAACAGGACGGGATGGACTCAGACTCGGTGCGCTGTCGGCCTCCAAGCCTTTCTTTTTCTGACACCCTTTCCTTCCCAGCTCTAGATGAGCTTTCGATCGACCCAAACTGGATGGCACCGACCCACAGTCTGGGGGCAGCCGGTCCACCATCAGGGTCTTTGTCGTCCCTCCGAGCGGCATTCTGGTTATCGCCAGCGTCCGCTCGACAGTCATTGGGTTGAGGGTTTCTCGGGGGTGGAGGTAGTAATCCCTGCTCCCTCCGAGCGGAAGCCAGCGCTCGGTCAGCATTCCGAACAAAATTGCCGTAGTATCCTCGACGGATGATGTCTTCAATCACTCGTTTGAGGTACTTGCACTCCTCCGTTTCGTGGCCGTAGTCGCGATAGAAGCGACAGTATCGGGAGCGATCTTTATTCCTCTCGTCGCCGAAGGCTTTTGGTGGTGGTCGGAGATTCCGATCGTTTTTTATCACTTCGAGAATCTCCGTCACTGAAGTGTTGAGTAGAGTATAATACTCGAAGCTCTTGTACGGATGTTGGTAGGTTTGATCCTTACTGAACTTTTGCTTCTTGGGGTCGACTGTGTTCGGCACCTGGTCGGCCGACTCCGACCTCTTCTTGTCTTCAGGCTTTGGATTGGCCTTCAGATTGTTTACCGTGTTATTCTTTTGGGCCTTTGTCGTCTCGTCGGCTGCGGCGTACTTCTCACACCTGGCCAGCAGGTCATCCAGATTCTTAGACGGCTTTTTAGCAAGGGACCAACAGAGCTGCCCATCGGTGACCCCGGCCTGCAGGTTGGACATGTGCACTGTAGGCTCAACATCCTTGATTTCCAGCACTTCAGCATTGAAGCGCTTGATAAAGTCCCTCAAGGACTCGTCTTTTTGCTGCTTAACCGTCGACAGATGGTAGGAAGTCTTCTTGCGCACTCGGCTGGCCTGGAAGTGCGTCAGGAATTTGTTCGATAATTGCTCGAATGAAGTAATACTCTTCAGAGGTAGGTTATTAAACCATGTACGAGCGGCGCTTCGGAGCATTGAAGGAAACGCTTTGCAGATAAGGCCATCGCTCAGAGGGTAGAATAGCGTCGTAGAGACGAATGCATCCAGGTGCTGCTCGGGGTCGGTACTCCCATTGTACGAGTCCAGGACCGGCATCTTGAAGTTGTCAGGAAGGGGTACCCTCATGATCTCATCTGAGAGCGCAGTGATTGCAGTATAGGCTGTCCTCGGCGGGGCTACCCTGTTCTGCTCCACCTGCTGAAGCCGAGTGGTTAGCTCCAATAGACATCGCTCGACCTCGGACTGGGGCATGTCCGGAGGTGGCGCAACCGTTCCCGGTGTCTCTACATTAACCCGCTCCTGGCGGAGGGCATCGAGGAAGGACCTCGCGCCTCTCACCGGGGGTGGCGCCGCTGGCTCCGGGTGTTGATTTGCCGGGGGATGCCGAGCTGCTGACCCGGCCACACTCCGTCCAGGCGCTTGATCTCCCATGGGGGGATTATTAGGCAGGGACCTGGTGGAAACTGTTTACGCCGACCGAGGATGGGCCGCTGGCTGAACTTTAGGGGGAGGATTCATTGCCGGGTGAGGATTATTTCCTCCTGCTACCGACCCGCTTGCCCGGGCTCCTCTCAAGACTCTCGCTAACTGTTCGATTTTCTGTCTCAGCTCATCAAACTACTGACGAGTGACATACTGGGGAGGCGGTGGCGGTGGTGTCACCGTCGTCGTATGGCTCGGAGCCGGCGCTGGTGCCGGCGGTTGTACTGGTGCTGGTGCCGGTGGTGGTACTGGTGCAGGTGTGGGCTCGCGATTCATCCTCGTCGTGTTTTCGCTACTGCCCACATGCACCGATGACTCAGAAGGGGCGTGTGATGCCTGTGCTCGAGTTCTTCTGTGAGCCATCAAAATCAGAGTACTCACGCGTTAATCTTCAAACTCAGTCAAAAGAGGCCGCACGCTGGGCGCCAAACTGTTACGGTTGGAAATCGTCAGTCGATCCGCGCTCTGAATGACCCGCAATCACAGAGATGAGACAAAGGAGTTGGGCGCCTAAGCCCCAGGTACACTCCGATGCCTAAGTTAGATTCCCAAACTAAACAGTCAAGAGATAGCAGAAAGCTATCTCCAGTTTAAAGAGTGGGACGTTAAGAGAGTTTGAGTGATAATAGCATGTAACTTAGGGCTTACCTTGAGGGATGACCTCTACTTATAGATTGTGAAGAGGCATGGAGGTACCAGGACTCAGGGGAGTAGACTGCCAATAGGATTGCCACGTGTCGCTCTGTGGGACACTCATGTGGTAGACTCCGGGTAGGAGTGGGAGACCTCAGCCAAGGAAGCTAGGTCGGTTAGCTCTAGGACTGACACGTGTCAACGTATGAGTAATGACCGACCGGGATAGTCGGTGTCGTATCAGACTAGGAGAAGGATTCCCCAGAGGTAGCATAATCACATTAGGACTCTGGCTTCCGTCTGAGAACCGTAGCCGAGTAGGACTAAGACTCTGAGCGCTACCAGAGAGGCCGGGCACATGAGAGGACGTGTGCATGTTAGGCCGAATACATGATGCCGAGTGCGAGACACTCAGAGCGCTTAAGCTCCGAAGGCGTAGCTTGACACGTGTAAGAATTTAAATGGAAGGGATTTTTCCCTCTTAACAGGTATATAGGTTTCTTCCTCTCCCTGTCTGTAGTTTTCTCATGAAATAGAATCGATTTCTTAGTAGTTTTAAGTATTGAATGCCTTTTCTCATGATTTCAATAATTTGATCTTGTTTCAGAAATTTTGGTTCCAGAAGGTTTTCGGATAGATGATGATTTTAGGCACGGTCTCTCTTACTATTTGGTTTTTCAATAAGTTTCGGTTAGGGTATTAGTTAAAACTCTCTCTGTTTTGTTTAACTTTTTTTTAATTAGTTCACTTCTGTCTTTTTATTGTTTCTCTCTTCTTTATTTCTTTTGTGGGTTTGTTTTATTACTGTTTGGAATAGCTATCCTGCATTTGGTTTTTTCTTTTGGATCTTCTATGGTGTCATATATACTTCAGCAGGGTAATATGGTACCATGGAGGGGTTCAACAATTAGATAATGTCTCGGTTTTGGTAGTTGTTTTTTTTTTTTTTAGCCTTGCTATTTCTTTGGTTTTGGTTTGGTATTTCAGTTTTGTGTTTACAGTGGGGTTGTATATAAAGTTTCTTTTATGTTATTCTCTTGGTAGCATGACTTAATTTCAGTTGATGAGGAAAGGCTCTAGTTTATGATTACTGGGAAATCCGATTTGGTTAGGTTCTTTTTCTTTGTTTTTTTATTGTTGTTGTTTCCTTTTTAGGTATGAGTTGGATATTGGTTTGTTCTTTTTAAACAATTAGTTCATTCAGTTCCTCCCTCTTTGTTTTGTCTTCTTATGCAGCTTTTAGCTTTTTCTAGTCTTGTCTTGTTTGTTTGGTTTATTTATTTTTTTTTTCTTTCTTTTGCAAATGGTTTTAAGTGGTGTCCCTTTTAGTTACAGATTTAACTCCAGCCTATTTCTTTCCCCGTACATGAATGAAAATTCGGTGGCTAGTGTTTCTTTTTAATTTTTAGTCAACATGGTTGGGTCAAACTTCTCATCTAGACTAGACTAGGTTTATTTTTGTTGTTATTATAAATTTTTTTTATTAGCTAATATTCAGCACATTATCTTGGGTTCGGTTTGAATAAATGTTAGGTCTGGCTTTTGCCCACATGTCGAAATTGATTCCTCTCTACTTGCTTAGCTTGTTCCATGCTTGGGTTGGATTGCTTGATATGTATTTGGATTTATGCTTAGCATAACGTGCTTATTGCTTGCCATATTGCTGTCCATATTGCGTACTTGATTTGGTTTTAAGTACTCAAATGGTTTTTGATGTCTGAGTCCCCTTCCCCAACGTTATGAAACTTTAAGGGACTCCAAAGAGTCCGACCCATTGTGGACTCGTTTAGAATGAGCCCACCCAACCCTAGGATTGGATATAAAAGTGTGAAAAATCGTTGTATCAAAAATGTATTAATGAAAATGTACTATTGGGTAGATATATGCATAGGATTGGTGGTCCGACGGATTGTCCACCTAGGTGTCCCAAATGTAGGATGTGAGTGAGATTTAGTGAACCCCTATGTGTGGGGAGCTGAGGCACTTGGCCTTTCCTGAGTGTTGACCACACGTGTCCATGGCTTTTCAATCCATGGGAATTATGTTTGACCTGATTTTGGAGAGACAGAGGTCTCGAGAGATACGTAGGCTTCGGGGGAGTTTGTTCACTCCATGCTCGATCAAATTGAGGTAAGTTCCATGTGTTATGGGATTACCTCATCGAGGGGACTTCCTTGTGATAGGGAGTACCTCTACACTGAGATGGGTCCCACTGTTGTGGGGACATCTCTCACCATCGGATGTGTTCCATGATTATGGGAGCATCCATCACTTGGGATGCATTCCAATATTTTGGGAGCATCCCTCTTCTTGCACACACCTGGTACGTACACACCCGTCCGAACTACTTTTGGCCTGATTCCTGCCGTACAGGGATACGTAGGCGGTCTGTGATTTCCCTAGACCTCGGTCGTATGTTGTATATCATATTTTCCTTTATTTAGATGTATGATTAGGCCATTCATTAAATTCTTTAATTCATTTTTGTGATTATTTTCGTATTTAATTTTGTTTAATTTCAGCTTATGCCATGCTTAGTTAGTAAAGAATTAGATATCAAATTAGGATTTCCCCTTGTATCCTGTGGTTTAATTAGATAGCCCCAAGCATTCATAAACTGTAGGAAAGGATAGGGTTTAGGGAGACCGGTTCAACAGGACGAGTTGGGTGCTTAACACCTTCCCATATCGTAATTTGGCTCTTACCTACCTTTGGTGAGACGAGATAGTCATTCCATTACGTGAGTCATTAGAGTCCCTCCAAAGAGGGACAACATTTATAGGTCCTAGACCTTATCTAGGTGGCGACTCCAGTCTTCTTACCCTCCACTAGCATGAGTGGATGGGATCTGAAGGTGAGAACTTTCCAGATCTCAGTTTGAGTGTAATGAGGATAAACAACTTTAACTACATATAAATTTAAATTTAAAAATGAGGATAACAAATTTTCAAATGATTTCCCTGGTCCTCACAAGTTGTGAGACATGGAATACATCATGTACACTAGACATTGATGGTTGTAGTACTAACTGATATGCTACCCTTCCACGTCTTGTCAGAATCTTATAAGGTCCAATATATCTGGGACATAGCTTTCCCTTCTTTTCGAACCATTTTAAACTGCGCATAGGAGATATTTTCAAAAATACCTTATCACCTGTAGTGAATTTAAGTTCTCGGCATCGATTGTCTGCATATTGCTTCTGACGGTTCTGAGCTATTCAGACTCTTTCCTTGATAATGCCAACTACTCGACAAGTCTCTTCGACAAATTCTGGTCCAACAATACTCCGTTCTCTAACCTCATTCCAAAACAAAGGAGTTCAACATTTCCTACCATATAGTGCTTTGTAGGGCAACATTTGTATTATAGCTTGATAGCTATTGTTATAAGTGAACCCGATTAATGATAACTTCTCATCCCATGATCCTTTGAAATCAATTACATAAGCTTAGAGCATGTCTTCTAAAATCTGAATGGTGCGCTTCGACGGTCCATCGGTCTGAGGGTGAAATGCGGTACTAAATTTTAGTGTTGTATCCATAGCCTTCTGTAATCCTTCCCAGAGCTTTGAGGTAAAGCGTGGATATCTGTTGGACACGATGATTTCAGGTACACTATGCAATCTAACAATATTATCCACATACAGCTAACCTTTCTAAGGTATACTGAGGTCGTATAGCTATAAAACGAGCTATCTTAGTCAAACGATCTACAATCACCTAGACTATGTCAACTACTCTGGGAGTCAATGGTAACCCTGTGATGAAGTCCATAGTGATGTAGTCCCATTTCCATGCTGATTCTGGTAGTGACTGCAATAATCCTGCAGGTCTTTGCCTTTCATCCTTTACTTGCTGACAATTCAAGCATTGAGACACAAATTTAGCTACATCCGCTTTCATTCCCCTCCACCAATATAGTTTTTTCAAATCATGATACATCTTTGTACTCCCAGGATGTACTGAATAAGTAGTAGTGTGAGCTTCCTTCATTAGTCAGTGTCTAATATCTAAGTCTTCATTTTCAGAAACACATACTTTTCTTTTGTATCTTAGTACCTTTTCGAAGTCCAAAGTGAAGTCAAGAGTAGTCCTACCTTTTTCAAGGTCTTCTTACATTGTTCTCAGATAGGGGTCTGATTGAATAGCTACTTTTACTTCGTCTATCAAATCAGGTACAATCTTCAATATAACATACATGTTTGAAAATCGATGAATAAATCCTAGGTCGGTCGATCCATCTGGTTTATCAACCACGAACTGCTCATTGCCACAATTGAATACTCTTCCTGCGACGCACATTGCAGCATTTATGCTAGCTTCTTCCTGAAATTTTGTCATCGCTTTTCTGCTTAGTGCAACAGCAACTATGTTAGCCTTCCCTGGATGATACTAGATATCACAATCATAGTCCTTTAGTAACTCCAGCCATCTTCTCTGTCTCATGTTTAAATCCTTCTAATTTAGGAGATGAGTGAGACTCTTATGATCTAATTTAATCTAGAATTTCTCTCCATACAAATAATGTCTCCATATATCGACAACATGTACCACCGCTGCTAACTCCAAGTCATGAGTAGGGTAATTCTTCTCGTCTGTCTTTAATTGTTTGAAAGCATACGCAATTACTTGTTCTTCTTGCATGAGAATACATCCCAAACCTAACCCAGATGCATCGGTGTACAAGGTAAATGGTTGTTCGGGGATCGGGATAGTCAAGATGGGAGTTGATATCCGTCTTGCCTTCAATGTTTGGAAATACTCTTCACATTTGTCGGTCTAGATAAATTTTCCCCTTTCTTAGTCAAACTAGTGAGAGGTATGGTGATTCTAGAGTAGTCTTCCATGAATCATCGATAATACCCAGCCAATCCCAAGAAACTTCTAATTTCTGTAACATTCTTAGGTGCTTTCCATTTCACAATAGCTTTAATCTTGCTAGGATCCACTTTAATTCCTTCAACTGATACAACATGGCCTAAGAAAGCGACTTCATTTAGCCAGAACTTACACTTAGTAAATTCAGCGTAAAGCTTTTCTTTTCTTAGTCGCTGTAGAGCGGCTCTAAGATTTGTGATATGAGTTTCTTTGTTCTTGGAGCAGACTAGGATGTCGTCTATAAATACAATGATCGATGTATCCAGCATATCGTAGAATGCCCGATTTATGAGTTCTATAAAAATTACAGGTGCGTTAGTCAAACCAAAAGACATAACTAAAAATTCATAATGTCCATATCTGGTTCTGAATGTTGTCTTCGAAATATCACCTTCCTTGATCTTCAACTGATGGTATCCTGACGAGAGATCAATCTTGGAGAACAATTTGTCACCTTGCAACTGGTTGTATAAGTCATCGATCTGAGGCAATGGATACCGATTTTTGATCGTGAGCTTGTTCAATTCCTGGTAATCTATACAAAGTCGAATGCTACCATCCTTCTTTTTCATGAACAACACTAGTGCTCGCCATGGTGATATATTAGGTTGAATATAACCCTTGTCTAGTAACTCCTGTAATTGTACCTTCAGTTCCTTCAATTCAGTGGGAGCTATACGATAGGGTGCCTTAGATACTGGTGCGGCTCCAGGTATAAGATCTATAACAAACTCTGTCGCTCGATCGGGTGGAAATCCTGGTAACTCCTTGGGAAATACATCTGGGAATTCGTGTACAACTTCAATGTCTTTCATTCATGGTGCTTTCTTAGTGAGGTCAACTACGGACACTAGGTTCCCAATTCTTCCTTTCTCGAGGAATCTCCTAGCCTTTAATGTAGAAAGAATGAGTTTTCGTTTACGGGAAAGTTTGGTTCCCATAAAATTGAACTCTGCTCCTTCCTTGTCCTTAAATGATATCTTCTTTTCAGCACAAAGTAAACTCGTGGAATGTTGGGATAACCAGTCCATCCCTAGGATGACGTTGAAGTCTGTCATCTCAAGTTGCACCAGGTTGGCGTCCAAACTTCGTCTATTTATGAGAACTGGACATGGTCCATAACCTTGGTCTAATTCTACTTTTAATCCCATAGGTGACCGTACTAGTAGCTTGTAGTCTAAAGATCTGAGGGATAGACTTAGTTTCTTTCCAAATGACACAGATATAAAAGAATGGGTGGCCCCAGAGTCAAAGAGTACTCTGGCAGGTATGCCATTAATAGGTACGATACTTATGATTTTTCTTTTTAAATTAATCTACATGCTCACACAAGATAGTTCAAAACAAAAGGTTGAATTATACCTGTGACCACATTAGGCGATGCAGCAACATCCTTAGAAGTAACTGCATAAACCTCCTTGTTGTAGTTGCTTTCTTGGCTTAGGGCAATCCCTTGAATAATGCCCTACTTGATTGCAATTGAAACATTTGACTCCAGTACTACCCTACTTTTGTTGAGGTTGGGTTGTTGGAGTAGTCTTGGCTGCAGCATTTAAGCCTTGAGTGCGGAAGGGTTTGAATGTATTTGAGTTCCCTCCATTGAATGTGTTGCCATTCGGCCTCTTGATACCCTTGTTTTGAGCAAAGTAACTCTCCCTTTGGCTCGATTCTAATACTGGAGAAATTTGTACAGCTTCATTATATATTTTCTTTTCCAGTCCCAATATATGCTCTCGGATGCTTCCCCTAAGCCCATAATGAACCTTCGAGTTTTGGTATCTTCCTATAGCATGCTAGAGGGAGCAAAGAAGAACAACTCTTCATAACGCTGCTGGTAAGCATCTACAGTCATTTGTCCTTGATATAGACTCAGAAATTCTTTTTCCATCTGATCCCTAAAACTCCTAGGGAAATACTTCTCAAAGAAAACTTTTTTGAAGATAGCCCAGGTCAGTTGGGTGTGCTTTGTCAATAGATAACCTCGAGTGGATTTTCACCAGTGGTGTGCATCTCCTTTTAGCATAAATGTTGCACACAATACTTTCTCTTCTTCCTTAATAGTCATCATCGTAAAATTTCTTTCCATTTCATCAATCCAGTGAGCTGGCCACAATGGATCTGACGGCTTACCCGTAAACTCTTTCGATTTCATCTTTAGAAAATGCTCGATCAGTCTAGAGTAGTCCAGCTGATACTGTGCATATGCTCTATACATGGACAGTTGGTACTGATAGTTATCTTAGTTATACCCACCTTGCGGTGCTTCAGGATTCTGCACTTGAGCTTGTATGACTGGTGTTGGAGGTGCTTGGGGTACCGTATTGTTCATAGTAGATGCTTTGGGCACAGTATTTCTATCCCTAGGTATGTACTAGCTTGCCTTGTAGGTATAGGTGTTGTGTTTGCAGCTGGGGAAGCAATTTCCATAGCAGCTTGCATGTTCACTTACATTTGTTGTATCTGCTATACTTGCTGTGTCAAATTCATCACTACAGTGGCCAAATCTGTTGGTAGTGCTGGTAAGTTAGTTGGGTTGGCCTGGGTGTGAACATCCTGAGGCACATCTTTTTGATTCCCAATATTTCCTTCTTATCCTTCTTGACCTTCATTGTCATTGACCTCCGTAGGTGGTGGAGGTGGGTTTGCATTCTGTCTCCTTTTGGTTAATCTACGTCCAACCATTTAAATTTCTGAGTGCAATAGTATTGGGAATGCTACACATGTGAGACAAGATAGAATGGTATTATTTTGTTAGTCTCACAATAGAAGGAGAGTAGAAAACAAAATTATGAATCAATAGGTCTAACAGAGCCAAAAACAGACAACAGTCAATCGTATGGTCAATGTCATACGGTCTCATGTAACGCGACCATAGGTTTGACCATACAAACCCTGGCAACTTCCCGAGACCCTATGGTCTATTGTAAGGTCGATGGTACGATCGACTATTTTGGTTGAATTGTGCGATCGTACAATTCAAAAATCAGGTTTTTAAACCTATTTCAAGACTTTTTTCTCTCTCATTCTCTCTTTTCCTCCTACGGTCCCAACTCAAATTGATTCTATTGGGTTGCTACAGTGTCAGCCGCACGACTTTGGTGATTTCTCCATCGATCGACAATCTTTATCCCATTCCTTAAGGTATGTTCTCTACCCTTTTCCCTTCTTTTCCATTTTCATACCTAGGCTTTAGCCAGATATAGAGTTATCTTCAAATTAATATCTTCTTGACCGTAAAAATTTGATTTTTATTGGTGGTCCTTTCTATTGGCTACCCAACGGATGAAAGCCCTCAAGAAAATTCGAGTTCCATCGGTTAGTTTGGTAAAAATTTTGAAAATCCCAATTTTGACCTAGAATTTGGGGGGTTTTTTCCCAAGTTTCAAAATTTCAACAAATTCATTCTACTTAGTTGAAATTTTTTATTAAATGAGCCTTGCAGGATGGTTTGTGACCTATGTAAGTCCTTTTGCCTAAGTGATTGGGTGAAAACTGAAGCTTTCTCCCATTTACATCGTTATGCTGTCCAAAATTTCAAAATTTTCTAACTCGTTTTCTTATTCTCTGTTCTTACAGTTATCATGGTTCGCACCAAGGTTCCCCGAGTCCATGACCCTAATTGCTTCAGGTCTATCGAAGCGGAGGTACAATATCCATGGTTTCATCAAAAAAAGGTGGAAGGGGGTCAGTATGTTAATTTAGCCCACTTAGCCCTATTTAATGTGGAGAGGGCTTTTAGTGATATGGGCTGAGTTCCCATTATCTTGTACGAGGGTTGCACCCGTCCAGATTTGGTAAAGAAGTTCTACTGCAACCTACAGGTAGAGGGTGATCCAGAGAATATAGACAGTGGGAGGGAGCTTCGGATCACTAGTTAGGTAAAAAGGATTTATATCTCCTTCAAAACCCAACAGTTGCTGATCTTCTGGGTATCTCGAGTGATGGTCCCTTGGTTTATTGTGTTCCTAAGGAACCCAAGTTCCTATCCACTATTATGCTCGTAGAGGTATGCAGTCAGATTCTTGGGGACGATCGCTGGGAAATGAAGGCAGTCAACCTGCGTCTGGAGCCCCGGGTTATACTGTAAGATTATTTAGAATAATCTTATTCCTCAGGGTATACATTACGAGATGGTCTCCCAGTTGATTTAGTACTTATTGTACTGCATCTGTACTAGACAGCCTATCTGTCTTCCTTACATTATCATCCGGACTATGCACAGAGCCACGTTGTCTGTTTCGAGAGGTAACTTGCCCTATGGACCGTTGATCTCCACTATGCTTTTTTGCCTACAGGTGAACTTGGAGGATGAGAGGATCTATGAAGACACCTTCTCAACTGACCTTGATTGGGAGGCCATTTGCAGGATGGGGATGAGAGAGATACAGGTCAATGATGATGAGAAGAATGCCATAAGATGCCCTCTTACTCGAGTGGTGACAGCAGATGCGGAGGCAGCAGTGGTGGCAGCAATAGCGACAGTAGAAGATGCAAATGAGAGTGATAACGAGGAGGATGATGATCAGATGTACATGGATGTGGATGCCATACCCCCCTCCATCACCACAACATTCTACAAGAGCTGGCCCTTCTCAGACGTCTCATACGGCTGGTCCTTCACGTCCTCCACCAGATGACATGATGGCATTACTGCGTGAGATTTGGGATGCCCAACATACTATGGATCAAAAGGTAGGAGAGATTCTAGATGCTCAGTGTTCTATGGACCAGCGGGTAATAGATCTGGTGACTAGTCTCCGAGCTACCCAGACTCAGGTAGCCTGGCTTACGAGAGTATATGCTGAAGACTATGATCGAAACCGTGAGGCATCTCCTCCAACTACACCCCCAGCTCCATGATTGCTCTTTTTATTTTTCTCTCGTTTATACTACAGAGTAACTGTCCAGATTGTGGACCGTACTCTGATTCGGATATACATTTTTCTTACTCTTATTTTGGCATATATATATTTATACAATTTGTTCATCCTTTACATATGTGCATTATTCTCTTTCTTAGTTTACATTTCAACCAACAAGATGCTTATGGTGTGTTCTTATTACAGGTTTTAACTTTTCTAACTCAATTCATGACTCACGTGGAAGTAGTTAGGTCAATGGGTAGAACCTAAAAGCTCTGATACCAAGCTATCATATCCCAATTCTGGACTAACCAGAGTAGTGTGATGAACAGTCAATAAACCAACGGTTCAACCAAGATCTCGTATAGATCGTACCCACCATATCAAACCACACACACATTCATTCCATGGTAACAATAAGTAAGCGAAAGTCTTTATAAATAATGAACTAAGTATCTAACAGTGATAAAATAAATATTTAATCTAGTTATCTCCAAATAACTCAAGACATAAAATAAAATAATCAATTATATGTCCAGTAATTAAAATAGCGAAACTAATCAAAGACACACTGGTTACACTCATATGACAGATCATGCACATCTTCCATAGTTTCTACATCCATAGCTACCATGTGTCCATACAACGATGCATTTATAAAATCTTCTACAGTAGGTCCTGCATCATCAACTAAAAATATTCGACATTGAAAGGGTGAGCACACATCATGGCTCAGTGAGCAAACAAAACATTGCGTAAACATATGCATGCATTCAATTCAACATCTTTGGTCTAGTTTTTAAGTTTGCAATATACTATAGAAAGGTTTGGCGGCCATCGCACCTCTATACACGAGTGTCTGAATCCACCCAATGGATCAAACACCATTGTCATCCCACAGGTACCCACCATGGAATAGAGATAGAGCTAAAGTGTCCAGATCACACACCGCCAACACTTCCCCTGATGCCCTACACATACCAACACGTAAGCCCCTATTAGAGAGGGCTTACAAACTGGACTCGCAACTAACCAATCCTAATGCCATCCAATGTATCCAAGGCCTCAACCTAGTATCCATCAATACGTCCATAGAGATAGAGCTAAGGCCCCCTGACAAAGTCAAAGACCACATGGTCCGAGACCACGTCTCCTGATGCCCTACAACGTAATAGTTCTGCTAAGGTAATGGCAATATGATGATGTCAATGTGAAGCATGGTTTAAGGATCAAACACCCTTCCCGGCACCACATACCAACCATATTTACAAACACATGTCTATTCCTATCATCATCAATCAACATGGTAGTAATAATAAAGTAAATATGCATGAACAGGAATAGAAAATATTAGATGACATGTGAGATGCACATTACAAGCACTCATTGGACGAAATAAAATAAACATAATTTATTATTATCCAATTAATTTAGATATTGTTCTCTCACCTTTTAACAATACTCGATCTTCTTCCAAACCTTGTAACTCTCTTTGAATCACTTTAGTAACCTAGAAGTTATATTAATTTAAGTTAAGATTCATGTGTAAGATGCTATAATAGTCAAAAATCAAAACAGATCACTGATAGGTGTTTGATTAGTCCTATGGTCTCATGCTGATGTCGACCTTACCTCGTACGGTCGATACCCTATGGTCGCACTATATGCGACCATACGTTTCCTGAATTCCTCCCTAATAGCTATGGTCGATACTCTGGTCATCCTATGATCAATCGTAGCTGCGACCATATGATTTTTGGTCAAATTTTACTTTCAATCTGAGTTCTTCCTGAGTTAAATTCTTGGCTCTTCACTTGGGTTCATCCTAAGGTTATCCTATGGCCATTATTTATGGTTTCTCATCAACCATTATCACTAAACTCATCCCCCATAGTTATCCTTGAGATTTACTTAAAGGATCACATGGATCATAATGGTTTGGCATCTCCAATCCACAATAGAAATTTTACTCCATAGGTTTTACATTTTCAGAGATAAGTTTCATACCTTGGCCTACAATAGAGAGCCAAAACCTTCTCGACACAACTTTCTTCTTAGCCTTCTCTCCTTCTCCTTCTCATTCTTCTCTTCCTCTAGGGTTTGATAATGTTTCAAAAGAGTGAAAAAAGATTGTGGGACATCCTTTTTATAGAGAGAAACTCTCCATATAAAGTTCTCCAATAATAGGAAAGAGATCCCCTTTTTATTTGAAAAGTTTTCAAACTCCGAAGTCTGATTTGGGGTCTTCGGACGTTCAATTACAAAATCCATCGACCATAGGCTTGAAAACATCGACCATACGTTTAATTATCAATGGTCTATCATTTTCATAGTATGGTCGACCATACCTACCCAGGTAGTCGACCATACACTTAGTTTTTAGTGTTTTTGAGTCGATTAGTTTACCTGGTCTCGTGGTTTATCTTCACACGGTTGGTCCACTAGATCCAGCAATGATGGAAAGACCTAGCACAATACGGTTAGACCAGTTAGTAGAGTGCGAGTCTTACAATTCTACTAATGTATATCAAACTATCAAAGTGGATAGGAGGGCGGCCTCTGTATGTCCTCCCTATCGATGTTATGGATGTCGAGCTTCTGGAATCTGAGTTGAATTCCCACACTTTTCCCAGGTATGCCTGCATGTTGGTCACCTTGGCCTTGTAGTTTCCTGTAACTTGCTTCATAACGACTTGAGAGTCACTGTATGTTGTCATGTAGGCAACCATAAGGCTTTTAGCTAGCTATAGGCCTATTATCAGTGCCTCATTTGGCCTCATTGTTCGTTACTGTGAAGCCAAACTTGATGGTACTTTAGATTTTAAACCCCTCAAGGCTCGTTAGAATTACTCCTGCCCCAGCCTGGTTCTCACTAGATGCTCCATCTACGTATAATATCGAGGATGGCGGAGTTGATTTTGGTGGTGGTGTTGGAGGTTAGATTTGGGTCACTGTGTTTGAATCCTTGGGGTTGTCCACCAATGTACTCTCCAAGAGGAAATCGGCTAAGGCCTGGTCCTTTATTGCCATTCTAGATTTGTACTGGATGTTGAATTCTCCAAGCTCCACTGCCCAATTTACCATTCTTCCCGAGACCTCATTTATAGCTAGTATCTTCTTTAGTGGTCTGTTTATGAGCACCACTATTGTATAGGCCTAAAAATAAGGTCGAAGCTTACACACTGCTGTTACAAGTGCGAGTCTGTGCTTCTCGATTGCTTGATACCTAGTCTCGACGTCTAGTAATACGGTGTTGACATAATAGCTCGGTCTCTATACCTTGTTCACTTCTTTGACTAGCACTGCGCTCACTTCACCCGAGGAAACGGCTAAGTAGATTGGAGCTTATCCCCGGGCTCAGGTTTTACTAAGATTGGTGTTGTTGACAGGTATTTTCTCAATTCAATGAATGCTTGATGACATTCGGGCATCCATTCAAATTTTTTGTTTTCCTTCAATGTCTTGAAGAAAGGTAGGCATTGGTCTACCTGTCACACCCCAATTCCGATCCAACCAGAATGGTGTGAGTGAACCGTCATCGAACCAACGATTCACACCAGGATCTCGAATAGGCCGTGTCCACCCATACAAACCATTACACATAACCACAATCAGAATATAAATATACAGCGGAAGACTTTAAATTAAATGAACTGAGTATCTATTGATAACTTAAATAAATATCCCATTATTCAAATTCAAACACATAAAATAATAATCTTTTACATCTCTTAATATCAAATAAAATAACTGAAACAACTAAATAAAATCCATCACAGGTACACGCAGAAAGGGCACTCGCATGAAGCATCATGCTCGTCCTCCCCTGCTTGTACATCCAGCTCAAGTAAGACAATCGAGACGGTTTCACAAGATTATGCATGAGTAACAATCATTTTATCTTTGTGGTCCGGTTTTAAGTTTGTAATGTGCTATAGAAAGGTTTGGTGGCCCCCGCACCTCTATACACGAGTGTGTGGCATCGCACAAGAAATCACACTACCACCAACCCACATGCACCCATCATGGAATAGAGATAGAGCTAAGGTATACCCGCACCGCCCCCGATACTCTACCCATACCAGTACCTAAGCCCCTACCGGCCGGGGCTCGCAAACCGGGCTCGCAACTAACCAATCCTATATGTCAACAATGTATGCTCTATCCCAAGACAGCCGTCTATGGCATAGAGATAGAGCTAGAGCGTGCAGGCCGGGCCGGAGACCACAATACCTCACCTCCCCCGTATACCCTATCCGCAACTAACCCACTAGGATAGAAACAATACGCAGGTAGACCCTATCCCAACATTACTCCCTACGGCATAGAGATAGAGCTAAAGCATCGTGGACAAGCCAGCGTCGACTCAAAATCCTCAGTACCATACAACGATGGCCGGGACAAGATCAATATCGGAGACCACCGTACCACGACCTTCCCCTGATACCCCACCCGTACCAAGCATGTTAAGACAGAATACTACAAAAGGTGTCAGTGTGAAGAGCGATCCCAGGCCCATGCCCCACTCCACACACCAACGAAAATAATCACATGCCTAACAATCACATCCTATGAATGCATGAACAATAATAATAACTGAAAGTAAAGGATGGCATGTGAATATGCACAAACATCACATCATAGATATTCAATGATTAACAATGATTTCTCGTCCATTAATTATTAGGTTTAGGTTAGATTCCCCTAACTCGACGCTCGTTCGATCACTTGCTCCACGTCGCAAGATCCAAACGATAAGTCACAAAGTCCTACATAATATTAGGGTTTCATTAGAATATATTGTTTAGGGTTTCATGTTGGTCGGAAACCAACGGAGATCACAAACTACCCTCACAGAGCTGACCGGTGGCATGTACCGGTCGCAGCTCTGTGGAAAAGACTGGCGACCGGTATGGTCAGCCGGTCCCCCACAGACAACCTCCCGAGAGATAGCGGTCGCATATACCGGTCACACTATGTGCACCCGGTATAGTCGACCGGTATGTCTCCGAAAGACCATACATGGATTTTTGACTGCCGTCGATCATCCTCCATGGATTTTCAGGGTTTCTCCTATCCATTCTAAGTCTAGGCTTTGAGTTAGAGTTATCCCCAACTCATTCAAGTCTCGTTTCGATGAATATCATCTCGAAACTCGAATCTAGGGTTTGACGGCAACTTAGGGTTTATTGGCCAATTTAGGGTTTTAGATCAATACCTACTTTGCATGGTATTGATCCACCCACACAACTATCATAGGGTAAGAAGAGGGATTCAAACACTTACCGTTGACAGGCGTAACGAGAGCTTCGTCAAACGGTAATGGCGGCACCTCCTTCTTCTTCCTAGCTCCTTCTCCTCTCCAAGCTCTTTCTCTTCTCTAGGGTTTGCGAGAGACAATGGAAAGGATTTGAGGAGGGTTAAGGGTGTATTTATAGGCTCAAAATAGGGTTTAGTAACCCTACTAGGATTAGGAAACTTCTAGGATTCGAAATCAGGAAAGCGGGACCCGCAGAGACCAATTTCCAAATTCCCGCACATAGCTGTGCAGGCCATACCGGTCGACCGGTACCAAGACCGGTACCATCGACCGGTATACCTAAAATCAGGTATAATTGGTCGACTTCGGTCCGATTTTGTACCTGTTTGTTATCCGCTTGCCCCGTCTGGCTCGGTGATGATCGGAAGACCTGTCACGACACAAAACCAAGGTTAGACCGGGTTTTCAGAGTGCGGGTCTTACAACTCCACCACCCTTAAAAGAAATTTTGTCTCGAAATTTGCATGTAGGTACTGCAACTCCCCCACCCTTAAAATAAATTTCGGCCTCGAAATTTGAACGTACCTTGATCGTCAAAAAGGTTAGGGTACTCCTTCCTCATCGCGCTCTCTTCTTTCCAAGTAATTTCCTCTACATTTTGGCTTTTCCAATGCACCTTCACATAGTGGATATCCTTGGTTCGAAGTTGCTGAACTTTTCGACTCGAGAGCATTACAGGCACCACTTTGAAAGTTAAGTCTTCAGTCAAGTCTGGAGGATCAACGCTCAATATATGCGATGGATCTCTGACATACTTCTTCAGTAATGATACATGGAACACATTATGAATGCTAGACATAGATGGTGGTAGAGCCAATTGATATGCTACATTACCACGTCGATTTAATATCTCATATGGTCCCACATACCTGGGGCATAGCTTCCCCTTCTTACCAAACCGTTTCAGACCTCGCACCGGTGATACCTTCAAGAACACTTTGTCACCCACTGTAAACTCCAGATCTCGGCGTCGATTATCCGCTTAGTGTTTCTGTCGAACTTGAGCTGTCTTTACTCTCTCTTTGATCTGATCAATCACTCGGCAAGTTTCTTCAACAAACTCCGGTCCTACAATTCTTCTTTCCCCCACTTCGTTCCATAACAGAGGTGTACGACACTTCTTTCCATAGAGAGCTTCATATGGGGCCATCTGAATTGTAGCCTGATAACTGTTGTTGTAAGCAAACTCGATAAGTGATAGCTTCTCATCCCAAGCTCCTTTGAAATCTAATGCACAAGCTCGGAGCATATCTTCCAAAATTTGAATAGTTCGCTCCGACTCTCCGTCCGTCCCGAGGATGAAAAGGCATCTGCGAACTTCAACTTGGTTCCCATAGCTTTCGTAATCCTTCCCGAACTTCGATGTAAAACGGGGATCTCTCGTCGGATACTATACTCTCGGAACGCCATGAAGTCCGACTATATTATCCACATATAACTTGGCCAGCTTCTCCATGGTATACCGAGGTCCGACCGCAATAAATCGAGCTGTCTTGGTGAGCCGATCTACTATAACCCAAACTGCATCCACTGACCTTGGTGTCAAAGGTAAGCCAGTGACGAAATCCATAGTGATACAATCCCACTTCCATGCAGGTTCTGGTAACGGCTGTAGTAAACCCGCGGGTATTTGCCTTTCCGCTTTAACTTGTTGACAATTCAGACATTGGAACACGAAACGAGCTATATCTGCTTTCATACCCCTCCACCAATATAGTCTTCTTAGATCATGGTACATCTTGGTACTTCCTGGATGTACCGAATATGGAGTGTAATGAGCTCGATCATAACTTCGACCTCCGATATCGCAGTCTTCGCTCTCTGGTATGCATAACCGTCCACGATACTTGAGTACTTTGTCTGATTCTAAGGTAAAGTCAGGATTGCACGAACCCTTCTCTAAGTCTTCCTGCACTGTCTTGAGATATGGATCCTGTAGGATTGCTAACTTGGCTTCATCAATTAGACCCGGTGAGATTTTCAATGCGGCAAACATCATAGTGAACTTATGAATCAAGCCTTGCTCAACTGGATCTTCTGCAGTCTCTATGATATGTTCTTCATCAATTTCCATTGAACTTGAGGCTGCAGCACACAATGCAGCATTTGTACTTGGTCCTGCCTCAGGCTTCGATGCCCACTTTCTGCTTAAGGCGTCAGCCACCACATTTGCTTTACCCGGATGGTACTGGATGTCACAATCATAATCTTTTAACATTTCCAGCCATCTCCTCTGTCTCATATTCAGATCCTTCTGAGTGAAAAGATAAGTTAAGCTCTTGTGATCTGACTTGATCTGAAACTTCTCACCGTACAAGTAGTGTCTCCAAGTTTTGATTGCGTGAATAACTGCTGGTAACTCCAAGTCATGCGTAGGATAGTTCTTCTCATGCTCCTTTAACTGTCTTGATGCGTAAGCAATCACCTGTTCTCCTTGCATCAGAACACATCCAATTCCCAACCCTGAAGCATCCGTATATAAAGTAAACAGTACGCTTGGTTCTGGGATGGTCAAGATAGGTGCAGAGACTAGTCTTGACTTCAAAGTCTGAAATCACTTCTCACACTCATCTGTCCATATAAATTTCTCTCATTTCTTGGTCAATCTGGTGAGTGGAACCGCGATCCTGGAATAATCTTCCACGAATCTTCTATAATAACCAGCCAACCCAAGGAAACTACGAATCTCTGCAACAGATTTTGGTGCTTCCCATCCTACTATAGCAGCTATCTTACTTGGATCAACCTTGATACCGTCTTCAGATACAACATGGCCCAAGAAAACCACTTCCTTCAGCCAAAACTCGCACTTCTTGAATTTTGCATACTGCTTCACCTGTCTCAGCCGTTGTAGGGCTGCCCTCAAATGCGCTGTATGAGTCTCCATGTCCTTAGAGTAAATCAATATGTCATCGATGAATACGATGACCGAAGTGTCCAACATATCATGAAACACTCGGTTCATCAGTTCCATAAACGACGCTGGAGCATTGGTCAACCCGAAAGACATAACTAGAAACTCATAATGCCCATGCCTCGTCCTGAAAGCAGTCTTCGGAATATCTCCGGCCTTGATCTTCAATTGGTGATACCCCGATCGGAGATCGATCTTCGAGAAAACCTTTGCACCCTGCAGCTGATCGAACAGATCATCGATCCTAGGCAAAGGATACCGATTCTTGATCGTCAACTTGTTCAGCTCACGGTAGTCAATTCATAACCGTACACTTCCATCCTTCTTCTTGACGAATAATACAGGTGCTCCCCAAGGCGATATACTAGGTCGTATGAAGCCCTTATCCAGCAATTCTTGTAATTGGGTCTTCAACTCCTTTAACTCGGTCGGGACCATCCTGTATGGTGCTTTAGACACCGGAGCTGAACCTGGTATAAGGTCTATCACAAATTCTGTAGCCCCGTCCGGTGGTAAGCCCGGAAGATCTTCCGGAAATACATCCGGAAACTCCCGAACCACATCTATATCTTCCATCTTGAGTGACTCTCTTGTGAGGTCGACTACGAGATCCGAGATAACCCACTCCCCCTTTCTCCAAGCATCTCTTAGTCTTTAGGGCGGAGAGGATCAACTTTCGCTTCCTAGATAGCTTAATCCCAGCGAAATTGTATTCCCTTCCCTCTTTGTCAGTAAGCACAAGCTTCCTTTCACCACATAAAAGGACGGCCGAATGATGGCCTAGCCAATCCATCCCCAAAATGACATCAAAATCTGCCATCTCAAGTATTACTAGGCTTGCTTCTAAGTCTCGGCCCTCAATACTTACAGTACATGGTCCATAATACTTGGTCAAAGCCACTTCGACTCCTAGTGGAGAGCGAACTATCAAGCTTGGGTTCAATTGCTTGATTGGTAACTCCATTCGCTTCCCAAAAGAAATAGAAACAAAGGAGTGCGTGGCCCCGAGTCAAATAATACTCGGCGGGTAAACCAGCTACATTTACAATTCCTGGAATATATTGCCCGTTAGTTCTACATGCTCATGCAACTGAAAGAATAAACCAAATAGTAAGGGATAAAGTCGTACCAGTTACCACATCAGGTGATGCGGCTGCCTCTTCAGTGGTGACTGCATAAACTCTTGCTTGCTGGGGAGCTTGCTTCTTAGGTAGAGTGCAGTTCCTTGCAACATGTCCCAGCTACGACGGTTATAACATTTAATATTTGGGTTGGGTCCGCGGGTGTAGGGCAGGTGGTGCCGGGTTGTTTCTCGCAGTGCCGTAGCGGTCTGCCCCTCGTATGGGTGGAATGGTCTAGTATTACCGCCACCCGAGCTCTCTCCAAGCCAGATCTCTTCACTCCCCCGTTCCGAGCGAAGAAGCTGTCCCTCCGACCGGACTCTATCACCCTCGCAACCTGCACTGCCTCGTTGTAAGTCTTCTTGTCTAGACCCAAAAGGTGCTCTCTAATGCTTCCACGTAGTCCCATGGTGAACCTACGTATCTTTGTCTCCTCTTCCTGCATACTGGCTGGTGCGAAGAAGAACAGCTCTTCGTACCTCTGCTGATATGCATCTACGGTCGATTGAGCCTGCTGCAGGTTGAGAAACTCTCTCTCCATTTGATCTCTGAAGCTCTTCGGAAAGTATTTGTCGAAGAAAGCCACTTTAAACACTTCCCAATCGACCAGGGTATACTTATTCTCCAGATATGCCCGTGTGGAATTCCACCAAGCATTTGCGTCTTCTCTCAGCATATGAGTGGCAAACAGAACCTTCTCCTCCTCAGTGCAAGTCATCAGTCGAAAGTTCTTTTCCATTTCAGAAACCCACTGTGCTGGCCACAATGGTTTCCCCCGTCCCGCCTGTGAACGATGAAGGTTTCAACTTCAAGAATCTGTCCACTGACCTGCTCAGATCATGCTGTCCCTGTGTGTCTGCTCCGTACCATGGTGGTGGATACAGATACGCTCCCGGATACGCAGAAGGCGACGGAAACCGATGCGGTGGTGGTACGTTCTGTGCTTGGCCCCTCGGCCTTGGACTACTCTGCATCGGTTGGGTAGTTGTTTCCACCTGCCATCTCAGACTATTTATTTGGATCTGAGAAGAAGACATAACACGTGAGAACATCAATAATAGTAGTGTTAGTCATGAATAATGCAGGGAAAAATAGTCGAGAAGTAACATTTCAATTTACACAATTTTAAAAAAAATTTAATTCAATTTTCTGGCTCCTTGGGGCATACCGGTCGCAACATACCGGTCGCACCCCTGTGGGACAGTATGCGGCCGGTATAGTCGACCGGTCATAATTCAATTTCTGGCCGAGACATACCGGTCGCATGTCTAGGAGATACCGGTCGACACTCTGTATACAGTGTTGCGACCGGTATAGTCGACCGGTCAAAAAAATTTTCTGGCCGAGACATAGCGGTCGCACACCTGGGTTGATACCGGTCGACCGGTATAGGCATAACCGTCGACCGGTATGCCCAAAATGGCTTTAAAATCGCAAAAAAGTGAGATTTTTCTCACTTTTCCAATTTCTTTCTTCTCCGGTGGCGATTCTTCTCTGGGTTCCGAGTTGCTACAGTCCGTCCGGTGCCATTTGAAGCCGATTCCATCCATTCCAAGCACAGAACATCGTCTCCAGGTAGGTCTCCTCCCTCTCTCTTATATTTTTACATATTTTCCATATCGTCTATATGTAGAATTTTAGATTTTTCTTTGTTCGAGATGATTTAACCGTAGGAATTCCTTTTCTTAGGCTTGAAAAGGGTTTAGGGACCCCCAAGAGCAAAAGCCCTCAACTAATTTGGGGTTCCACCGAACGGTTTTCCTAAAAATCAAAATTTTCATCTTTTGACCTAGGTTTTTCCCATTTTTTCGAAATTTCTTGATTTTTCTTAATTTCTTGTAATTTCATGCAATTTCTTGTTATAATTGCTTATGATTGGTTTGTTGAAGAGTGTGGGGGTTACGTAAGTCCTCCTCCCCATGTTTTGGGTGAGTTCGAGGCTTTTTCTTGAATTATAGCCGTTATGCTGCCGAAATTTCGAAAATTTTCGACAATTTCTAACTTTTTACTTGTTTCTCATTTGTTTTGCAGTTTAAATGGCTCCTAGACGTGCTCTTGGCAAGCGTCCCCACGACTCGAGTTCACGTGCCCCACAACCACCAGTTCCCCAATTGGACGAGCAATGGTTCCGTTCTTTGGAAGCACAAGCTCGGTTCCCGTGGTTCGATAATAAGAATATAGAATCTGGGCGTCGGGTTAACTTGGAGCAATTAGACCGATTCGACGTTCGAGCGGCTTTTGACAGGCTTGGTTGGTCGCCCGTCATCTCTTACACCTACACCACTCGTCCCAATCTGGTTAAGCATTTCTTTACTAACCTGGAGCTGCACGGAAATGTGAACGATCCCAACCAAGGTAGGGATTTACGTATCTCCAGTTATGTCAGGGGTGTACACATCTCATTCAACACCTACCAGCTGGCCGACCTTCTAGGGGTTCCGAATGCTGGAGACCTAGTGTATTGCCCTCCCAAAGCGAAGGGCTACTTGACTGAGGACCTGCGCCGAGAGATAGCTCATCAGATACTGAACCCTGGAGCTCCTATGAAGGCGGCTAGCTTGAGACCTGTACCTCGGGTCTACAGTCGCATCGTCCAGCACAACATCGTCCCCCAGAGCGGCCATTATGGTGAGTTATCCTAGCTCACTCAGTACATCACTTACTGCATCTGCACTGGAGAGCGGGTTTCTCTCCCATACCTCATCATTAGGACTATGCATCAGCCGACCCTGGCCGATCAGGCCAGTAACCTTCCCTATGGTCGTCTCATTACCTTTCTTCTTCGCCGTCTGGGCGTGAGCATGAGAGGCGAGGTGACCGTCAAGGACACTATGACGTCTGATATAGACTGGGACACCATTCAGAGGATGCAGATGGTTGATCTGCCAGTTAGTGATGACGAGTTGGAGGCTCGCCCTCGTCCACTTGGGAGAGTAGCAGCAGCAGCAGCTGCGGCCAATGCGGCCTATGTGGCAGAGATGGGTGAAGATGATGATGACGATGTAGCTGGGGAAGCACCAGTGCCTGCCCCACAGCCTGCACCTGTACCACCACCATCTGTTCCCACAGCTGGGCCATCTCAGCCCCCTCCCGACTCAGTGTTGAGTATGTTCACTGAGATCAGGGACACCCAGAGGGTCATCCTGGAGTCTCAGCGAGATGGGTCAGGAGTTGGGACGCCTGGCTCGTAGTCTACGGGTGACTCAGGACCAGGTGCATTGGCTTAGGGTCGCATACGAGCGGGACTATGATATAGCGGACCCCATTCCTCCCAGGCCTCCTACCCTATGATTTCCCATTTACTTTTCTTTTCATATGACGGTTTATATAACAGGGTAACTTTCCGATTTGTGGACTGTACCCTGTAGCACTATTACATTTGATACACTTTTCTATTTAATGAAAGTTCATGGTTTTTCCTAACTAGTGTATGTGCACATATTAAGTTTCATATTTAGAATAGTACATTATTCTCTTTCTTAGTCCGTCTCAGGTATCGAACAATGCTTAGGGTGTGTTTGTATTAAGATTTTTTTAAACTTCCTAACTCAGTTCATCGACCCAGTTAAGTGCAGCATGGTTTGTTGGAACAGAGCCCGTGAGCTCTGATACCAAGTTGTCACACCCCAATTCCGATCCAACCAGAATGGTGTGAGTGAACCGTCATCGAACCAACGGTTCACACCAGGATCTCGAATAGGCCGTGTCCACCCATACAAACCATTACACATAACCACAATCAGAATATAAATATACAGCGAAAGACTTTAAATAGAATGAACTGAGTATCTATTGATAACTTAAATAAATATCCCATTATTCAAATTCAAACACATAAAATAATAATCTTTTACATCTCTTAATATCAAACAAAATAACTGAAACAACCAAATAAAATCCATCACAGGTACACACAGAAAGGGCACTCGCATGAAGCATCATGCTCGTCCTCCCCTGCTTGTACATCCAGTGCAGCTACACCTCCATACACCGGAGCGTTCACATAATCGTCCACAGTGTATCCTGCATCAACATCTAAAACAATGTGTACACAAAGGGTGAGCTCACAACACAGCTCAATAAGACAATCAGACAGTTTCACAAGATTATGCATGAGTAACAATCATTTTATGCTATGGTCTGGTTTTAAGTTTGCAATGTGCTATAGAAAGGTTTGGTGGCCCCCGCACCTCTATACACGAGTGTGTGGCATCGCACAGTAAATCACACTACCACCAACCCACATGCACCCATCATGGAATAGAGATAGAGCTAAGGTATACCCGCACCTCCCCTGATACTCTACCCATACCAGTACCTAAGCCCCTACTGGCCAGGGCTCGCAAACTGGGCTCGCAACTAACCAATCCTATATGTCAACAATGTATGCTCTATCCCAGCACAGCCGTCTATGGCATAGAGATAGAGCTCGAGCGTGCAGGCCGGGCCGGAGACCACAATACCTCACCTCCCCCTGATACCCTATCCGCAACTAACCCACTAGGATAGAAACAATACGCAGGTAGACCCTATCCCAACATTACTCCCTACGGCATAGAGATAGAGCTAAAGCATCGTGGACAAGCCAGCGTCGACTCGAAATCCTCAGTACCATACAACGATGGCCGGGACAAGATCAATATCGGAGACCACCGTACCACGACCTTCCCCTGATACCCCACCCGTACCAAGCATGTTAAGACAGAATACTATAAAAGGTGTCAGTGTGAAGAGCGATCCCAGGCCCATGCCCCACTCCACACACCAACGAAAATAATCACATGCCTAACAATCACATCCTATGAATGCATGAACAATAATAATAACTGAAAGTAAAGGATGGCATGTGAATATGCACAAACATCACATCATAGATATTCAATGATTAACAACGATTTACTGTCCATTAATTATTAGGTTTAGGTCAGATTCCCTTACCTGACGCTCGTTCGATCACTTGCTCCACGTCGCAAGATCCAAACGATATGTCACAAAGTCCTACATAATATTAGGGTTTCATTAGAATATATTGTTTAGGGTTTCATGTTGGTCGGAAACCAACGGAGATCACAAACTACCCTCACAGAGCTGACCGGTGGCATGTACCGGTCGCAGCTCTGTGGAAAAGACTGGCGACCTGTATGGTCAGCCGGTCCCCCACAGACAACCTCCCGAGAGATAGCGGTCGCATATACCGGTCGCACTATGTGCACCCGGTATAGTCGACCGGTATGTCTCCGGAAGACCATACATGGATTTTTGACTGCCGTCGATCATCCTCCATGGATTTTCAGGGTTTCTCCTATCCATTCTAAGTCTAGGCTTTGAGTTAGAGTTATCCCTAACTCATTCAAGTCTCGTTTCGATGAATATCATCTCGAAACTCGAATCTAGGGTTTGACGGCAACTTAGGGTTTATTAGCCAATTTAGGGTTTTAGATCAATACCTACTTTGCATGGTATTGATCCACCTACACTACTATCATAGGGTAAGAAGAGGGATTCAAACACTTACCGTTGACAGGCGTAACGAGAGCTTCGTCAAACGGTAATGGCGGCACCTCCTTCTTCTTCCTAGCTCCTTCTCCTCTCCAAGCTCTTTCTCTTCTCTAGGGTTTGCGAGAGACAATGGAAAGGATTTGAGGAGGGTTAAGGGTGTATTTATAGGCTCAAAATAGGGTTTAGTAACCCTACTAGGATTAGGAAACTTCTAGGATTCGAAATCAGGAAAGCGGGACCCGCAGAGACCAATTTCCAAATTCCCGCACATAGTTGTGCAGGCCATACCGGTCGACCGGTACCAAGACCGGTACCATCGACCGGTATACCTAAAATCAGGTATAATTGGTCGACTTCGGTCCGATTTTGTACCTGTTTGTTATCCGCTTGCCCCGTCTGGCTCGGTGATGATCGGAAGACCTGTCATGACACAAAACCAAGGTTAGACCGGGTTTTCAGAGTGCGGGTCTTACACTACCGACCTTGACATGAATCGACCAAGGGCAGCAACCCTCCTTGTTAACTCTTGGACCTAATTTTGGTTCTTCGGCGCTGCCTTTGTATAGCCACTATTTTGGCCGGGTTGGCCTCTATCCCCCTCTGGGACACCATGAAGTCGAGAAACTTCCCTGATAGTATTATAAAGGCATACTTGATAGGGTTCAACCTCATGTTGTGCTATCGAAGCACTGTGAATGCCTCTCTCAGGTCATCTATATGAGCTTTCATGCTTTTGACCAAGAAATTATCTACGTACACCACCTTCTTCTTTTTTACTGATCTACTTCTTGAAGACCTTGTTCACCAGTCGTTGATAGGTTGCCCTGGTTTTTTTTAGTCTAAAGGACATAACTTTATGGTAGTAGGTACCTTGGCTTGTGATGAAGCTCGTACTTCATCTTCTTTACACATTGGGATCTGGTTGTATCTGGAGTATGCATCCATAAATGACAAGAGTTTGTGGCCTGAGGTGGCATCTATTAATTGGTCTATTCGAAGTAGAGGGTAGCTATCTTTTGGGAAAGCTTTATTAAGATCTGTAAAATCAATACAAATTCTCTACTGAGCTCCTAACTTAAGGATCATTACAACATTCAACAACTACTCAGTGTAGTCCACTTCCCATATGAAGCCAACTTGAAGGAGCTTGTCCACTTCTTCATTGACAATAGCTTGTCTTTCAAGTGCGAAGCTCTTCTTATTCTATCTCATTGGTCGGTGTGTGGATCAATAGACATGCAATGCTCCATAACTTCCCTGTTTATAGCGGGCATGTCATCTGCTGACCAGGTGAAAACATCAGCATTTTCTTGGAGGAATGTGATGAAAACGTCTCGCATCTTCCCTTGAATTGATTACCCAATCTGAAAAGTTTGCTAGGGATGATCTTCCGAGATAGAGATTTAAACGAGCTCTTCGACATGTGTTCCCGCTTCTACCAGAGGTCGTCCATAATTATGGACTAGACCGCGGCTTGCTTTTTGCCTTCAACGATGTTCTTTTTTTTATCTTCCTTGTTGAGCTCTTCAATTCCGAGGGTGGGAATTTTGCCCTTGGCCTTCTTTTTATTCAATGCTAGGTCTATCACTTAGCACTGCCTCGAAATTTTTTTATCTCCTTGGCGTTCCCCTGTCTCCCAGTTTATTTGGAACTTAATGACCTGGTAGTAGGTTGATAAGCAACTTCTCAACATGTGTAGGGATGGGCGACCAAGGACGACATTATAACTTGTCCTGATATCTACTACTAGGAAGTCGACATGAATTAACTTCCTAGTAAGCCTCTGGTTGATCATGAAAGGCAAATGGATGCCACCCTAAACATTTACCGAGTCACCAATGAAGCTTGTCAAAGAGTAGATCATGGGCTGCAGTTTGTCATCTGTATATGCCATTTCTTTGAAGTTGTACTAGTCGGCTATATCGTGATCGGAAAGTGTTGTGGCAGATGTCGGGCCCCGCCTTCGTCACTAGCTTTGACACCCTTTCGATTGCGGTGAGTTCTTAACCTCTTGGTTTGGCTAAATTTCTTTCCAACTGTAATTCTTAAGAGTCAGGTTCTTTGGTTGTAGGTCAACAATTTCGAGTAGGAGGTCGTAGAGCAGTACATAATGATGTCCGACATGATTGCGGAGGCCGATCGAGACTGCGATCTTGCTATCAAGGAGAAAGAAGCCAAGGAGGTCGAGATCTCCAAGATTCAGGCTAAATGAGATCAGGCGCTGGCTAAGCGTGATGACCTTGCAATTGAGCTAGACCAGCTAACTTCAAGGAGAAAAGGATAGCGCAAACAGATCTAAGAAGGCCAAACGCGATGCAGTTAGCCGTGATGGTTTGGCCGAGAGGCATTTTCAGAGAGCTTAAAAAATTACTGTTGGTTCTGTTTAGGTGGTAGGCCATGTTGGCTTCTTTCCGTGGTAATAGCTTTTTGAGAATTTTTTGGAATGTAACTTTTTTGTAAATCCTTTCATACTTGTAACACAAATTTTGTATCATAGGCTTCCTCCACAGCCATATATATGAATGCACTTTTTGGACTAATTTTGCCTCTTTTGTGTATCCCTACCAGTTTGTCCTGGTCGGTTCCACTATCTGGACGGGACGACTATTTTTTCTGCACGAGCGAAAGTGCATTATGCCCTTGTCGGGCCTTTATGTTCGGTCATGTAATTTTTTGGTATACCATGTTGAAGTCTGTATTACCCTGTCGAGCAGTTCTGGTCGGTCGAGTAATTTTTTGACGCACCATTTTTTTGTAGTCTGATATGCCCCTCTCGGGCCATTCTGGTTGGTCTTTTTTTACCAGGACGGATCGAGTAATTTTTTGACGCAACATTTTTGTAGTCCGATATGCCCCTTTCAGGCTGTTCTGGTCGGTTTTTTTCAACCAGGACGGGTCGAGCATTTTTTCGACGCACCATTTTTTGAAGTCCGATATACCCCCCTCAGGCCATTTTTCAAGGAAGTCTTGATCATAAAACTATTGTAGGTAGCAAAATTGTAATCAAAAGGCATTTCATTGATGTTCAAAAAGGAGTATTACGTCATGTCACTCGGTGCTACCTTTTTACTAATAGAATTTGCAGAGATTAACCGCGGGCCAAACCTTAGGAATGGCCATCCCATCCATGTCTTCCTGGTGATACGACCCAGGGCGAGTTGCTCGAACGACCTTGTAAGGGCCCTCCCAGTTTGGTGTTAACTTCACCTGGTTGGCAGGGTCAGAAGCCTCTATCTTCCTTAGGACAAGATCCCCAACTTAGAAGCTACGATCTCTCACCTTAGTATTGTAGTGCCGTGCCGTCCTCTGCTGATAGTGTGCTGCCTTGATGCACGCATTATCTCTTGTTTCCTCAATCATATCTAGGTTTGCTCGCAGGGCCTCACCATTGGCTTTAATTTCAAAATTCATGATGCAGTGAGGTGGTTCCTTGACTTCTAGATGGATGACGGCCTCAAGAGCCAAATGCTAGCATGTAGGGTGTTTCTCCTGTGGTGGTTCTTGGGGTCATCCACTAATCCCAAAGGATGCTTGGCAGCTCCTCTATCCATCCACCCTTGGCCTTTCCCAACCTAGTGCCGAGTCCAAATAGTAAGGTACGGTTGCAATTCTTTGTCAGCCCGTTGGTCTCCGGGTGCTTGACCGCAGCTCTTTGGTGGTCAATCCTATTATCCACACAGAACTCTGTAAATGTTCGATGGTCAAACTGCTTGCTGTTGTCCATGATGAGGATTCTGGGGATTTTGTATCAGTAAACCACTGAGTTCTTGAAGAACTCCCTGTTCTTGCTTTTTAAAATGGAGGATACTGCCTCAGCCTCGATCCATTTTGTGAAGTAGTTCACTGCTACAATTAAGTGTGTCCCCTGATGCCGAGTCTCCTTGAATGGTCTTAGTAGATCTATCCCCCATTGGGAAAATGGTATGGGGTTGGTGATCAGCTGCAGTGGTGTGGCCTACAAGTGTGGTATAGGGGCGAAGAGTTGACATTTTGCACACTTGAGGACGTAATCCATACATTGCTCTGCCATTTTCGGCCAATAGTATCCTTGCCGCAAAATCTTATGCGAGAGAGCCCTTCTTCCGAGGTGGGCACCGTAGATCCCCTTGTATACTTCATGAATTGCCTTCTCGGCTTAAGAAGGTCGAAGGCACTTGAGCAGTGGGAACGTGAATGACTTCTTGTATAGTACTTCCTCTTGTAGGACATAGTGACTTGCCCTTGATTGAATTTTTTTTGCTTCAGCCTTATCATGAGGAAGAGTTTCATTTCGAAGGTATGCACTGATTGGGTCAATCCAACTTGGCTCTACGTCCAACTCCATTACCACATCAATTAGTTCGATGCTTGGCTGCTCCAAGACTTTGACGTACATTGCATGCCCCATTTATGAGAGATCAACCGAGGCTAATTTGGATAAGAGATCAGCTTGCTCATTTTTGCCGTGGGGGAGATGACGTAGTATGAAATCAACCAGCGTAGCCACTGCCTCCTACCTTGCTGAGGTAGGCTACCATTTTCTCTTCCTTAGATTCATATTCTCCAGTTACCTATCGTACCACCAGTTAAGAGTCACTACATGCATTGATGTTCCGAAGGTGCTCGCCATCCATAGTCCGGCCAAGTTGGCCTCATATTTTGCTGCATTGTTTGTAGCATTGAAATTAAACCTTAGGGCGTACTGAACCTAGAAGCCCGGAGGACTAGTTAAAATCATCCCAGACCTAGCTTTCTTGGGATTAGAAGAATTGTCCACATATAGGGACCATGCTGGGGAGGTGTTCGTAGCTTCCATCGGCTACGACACAACTTTATCTTTATCCATTTCTTCAGCAGTCTTATCCGGGATGGTGGTCTCAATCAAGAAATTAGCTAAGGCTTGTGTGTTAATAGGATGGCCGGTACTGTAGATAAAACTCTCCTAGCTCAACGGCCCAATTAATCAATTGGCTTGAGAAGTCCGGCCTTGAGAGAATCATCTTCAAAGGTTGGTCTGTTAGTATGGAGATGGCATGAGCCTGGAAATATGGGCGGAGTTTTCTTGCCATGACTACTAGGGCGAGGGCCAGCTTCTCTACCTTCTGGTACTTGCTCTCTGCGTCCAAGAGCACTTTGCTGATGTAATATATGGGCCTTTGAGCCTTTGCTTCTTTTCTGACCAGCACAGCGCTGATGGCACCGGCCGAAACTACCAAGTAGAGCTGTACATGGTCCCCTAGATTCGGTTTTACGAGTAGTGGCGGGGAGGCTAGGTAGAGTTTGAACTCATTGAAAGCTGCCTCTGTAAGACCCACACGCCACAAACCAGGTCTAACCTTGTGTTCTAGTGTTTCACCCCAATTCCGGTTGAACCAGAAGTGTGAGTGAACCATCACTGAATCAATGGTTCACACCAGGATCTCAATAAGATCGTGTCTACTCATACAAACCATTGCACATAACCATAATCAGAATATAATTAAATACAGCGAAAGTCTTAAATTTAATGAACTGAGTACTTCTATTGATAAATAAATTATCCAATTATTCAAAACACCAGAATGTAAATAATTATCCTTACATCACTTATAAATCCAACTAAAAATAAATAAAATAAACAAATCAAATATCCTAGAGGTACATGCAGAAAGGGCACTTGCATGAAGCGTCATGCTCGTCCTCCCCTACTTGCACTTCCAAGGCAGCAACACCTCCATATACTAGAGCATCCAAGTAGTCCTCCACAGTGTAACCTGCATTAACATCTAAAAATAGTGTGTACACAAGGGTGAGCTCACAACTTAGCTCAGTAAGAAAATCAAACAATGCAACACACATCATGCATGAGTAACATTCACATTATGGTCTGGTTTTAAGTTTGCAATGTGCTATAGAACACCACACCTCTATACACGAGTGTGTGAATCCGCCCAATGGATCAAACACCACTGTTGTCCCACATGCACCCACCATGGATTGGAGATAGAGCTAGAGCGTTCGGATCAAACACCGCCAACACTTCCCCTGATGCCCTACCCATACCAACACATAAGCCCCTATTGGCGAGGGCTTGCAAACTGGGCTCACAACTAACCAATCCTATATGTCATCACAGTAGGCCCTATCCCAGTACAGCTCCCTACGGCATAGAGAGAGAGCTAGAGTTTAGTGGCCAGGTCGGAGACCACAGTGCCACTTCCTCCCCCTGATACCCTATCCACACCAAGCATGCTAAGACAGAAACGATGCGAAAAGGTGCTAGTGTGCTGAATGATCCCAGACCCCAGACCCCAGGCCCTTCCCATTTTACATACCAATGAAAACAATCACATGCTTAACAGTCACATCCTAGCATAGCGAGTATGATGAACAATATAATAACTGAAAGTAAAGATGACATGCGAGTATGCACAAACACCATTCCACAGAATCATAATTACTAACAACATTTTACTGTTATTAGGTTATTAGGGTTTAGGTTCGATCCTTACCTGATGATTGATTGCTAGCTTGCTCCGCATCACAGAATCCAAACACGCTATCACAAGGTCCTACATGATGTTAGGGTTGAATTATAATTAGTTTCTTAGGGTTTATGTTAGTCGAAAAACCAACTGGGTCAAAAACACTCCTCACAGTGCAGACCGATCGCACATACCTATTGCAAGTACCGATCGTGGCATTGTGGGGAGAGGTAGGACGGGTATGGTCGACCGGTCCCCACAGACCAGTCTCAAAGAGATACCGGTTACAGTACCGATCGCATATGGTGCGTGTAAGACCCGTGTCAATCTAACCCGGTCTTATCACCTTGAACCAGGTTTACCCATCATGGTCGAGTCAAATGGACCAAGGGCGTGAAGGAGATCGAGATCCCAGGTATCAAATCGACCCTAAAACACTTAATTTAAGGGGCGGGTCGCATACCCAGCCAAGGAGGGTCGGACCCCCCAAGACAGAAAGTTAGACCCTCAGTTTTGAAGGGAGGATCGGACAACTTAGAAAACCTAGGGTCGACGGGATCATCGACCCTCCCATCGACCCTCAGTTGCCGTCGAAACTGAAATTAAGAAATTTCTTAATTTTTGATTTGGATTCTTTCCTAATCTCAAAGAGACTTATTTTAGGATGTTCCTACTCTATTTAAAGGACGTCCCTAAGCCTCTTTCACTCCTTTTACAACCCTAATTAAATTGAGAGAAAGAGAAGAGAAGGAAAAGGAGAAGAAGAGAAGCAAGGAAGAGAAGAAAGCTAAAACAAGAAGAGTTGTAGAGAAGGAGTAATCTTCTCAGGTATGAATAATAATACCATGAGTTTCTACAGACCCTAGATTAGATAATGAATAGAGCGTGATCTCGATGAAACCCAAACCATCAATCCATGGTTAGGTTTTCATGGAAAACCATGGGAGAATATACGAAAGCTATATAGGTGGATGCTTCATGATTCTAGACCATGGGGTGAATGTTGAATGGACTGTAGGAGCAAGCCATAGGACCCCAAACACGAAGAATGGACTAAAAGAGGGAAATTGACCAAAATACATCAAGGGTCGCATAGAGGGTCGATGACCATCCGACCCTAGGTGATCCTGAGTATCGACCCTCAGTGTTCGAGAAGTCCAGATTGGGGAGGGTCGCACCCAGGGTCGATCAGGACTCCGACCCTACCTCCGACCCTCAGTTAATAGAATGGTTTTAAAAATTAGAATAAATTCTAACTAAATTTTATCGACTTTGTTAGGTCTTCTAGCAATATAATAGCAATATAAAGGTGAATCTAAAGCTTGGGAAAAGTATCTATTAGCAAACTAAGGTGAGGAAATAGAATTCTAAACTAATTGGTTAATAACAAGCTATTTTCTATTTTCTTGAGTCCAATGCCATGCTTGATTCTATGCGACTATGTTTGTAATGTGCATACAACATGTCATCCAATATTTCTATTACTTGTTCATGCATATTTACTTTATGGTTTATAACATGATGATGAGGATGATGATAGGAATAGGCATGTGATTGTATGTGTGTGGTTGGTGTACTTGATGCGAGCGAGTATCAGGGGAGGTGTGATGAGAACGTCAATAAACGTTAACCTTTGGCGGGTTTCAGCACTTTAGCTCTATCTCTAACTCAAGTCTTGTGCATTAGCATCGTCGTATCGCCATTACTTTAGCAGAGCTATTATGTCGTAGAGTATCAGGGGAGGTGGTCTTGGTCCTTGTAGTCTCTGACTCTACCGGGGGGCCTTAGCTCTATCTCTATGGACATTCTAAGGGATGCTGGGGTGAGGCCTTGGATACACTTTTTGGCATTAGGATTGGTTAGTTGCGAGCCCAGTTTGCAGCCCTCGCCAACAGGGGCTTACGTGTTGGTATGGCACTATATAGCAATAAACGTTAACATTTGTTATATAATGTTCATGATTGGGTGCTTGTGAGTCAACGAAAAACGTTACCTTCAGGCGGCGTCACACACTTGTGTATAGAGGTGGGGTCAATAAACGTTACCTTTGACTACCTAAACCTTTCTATTGCATATTGCAAACTATAAACCAGACCAAAGATATGAATTGATTGCATGCATATGTACTGTTGCATTGTTTTGTTTGCTCAGTGAGCCATGATGTGTGCTCACCCCTCGATGTCGAATATTTTTAGTTGATGATGCAGGTTTCACAGTTGAAGAATATATAAATGCTCCAGCGTACGGGAACGTAGCAGCGATGGAGGTTGAAGCTGAAGTGGATACACATGACTCCTCTTGCGAGTGCAACTCATGTGTATTCGATTAGATATTTTTCTAGTTTTCCTTATTTGGATTTATTAAAGACATGTATTTGATATCTATTTATGTCTCAGTTGATACAGAATAATTTGCTATTTAAATATTAATATCACAGTAGATTCTCAGTTCATTTTATTATAAGACTTCCGCTATTGTGTATTTACTCTGATTATGATTATGAATGTATGGAGTTTAGATAACACGGATATAGCCTACTCGAGATCCTAGTTGAACCGTTGGTTTATTAGCGATTCATCACACCATTCTGAATAGTGCGGAATTGGGGTGTGACAGTACGCCCGGAATGGTCGATCGGTATGCCTCCGGAAGACCATAAACTTAGTTCTTGCCTTCCGTCGGTCACCCCCTATTGATTTTAGGGTTTCTTCTATACATTCTAGGTCAGAGCAATGAGTTATAGTTGTTTCATACTCCATTCAAGTCCTAGTTTCGATGATCCTAAACCTAGAACTCGAATCTAGGGTTTATCGACTGTATTAGGGTTTGACGGTAAATTCAAAGGTTTAGATCAATACCTCGCCTTGCATGGTATTGATCCATTCATGACTAACCTTCTATAACGCTTAACTTAAAGGAAGGTTCAAGCACTTACCGTTGGTTCGCAGTAGGGTGTTCTTCGTCCAACGGCAACGGCGGCTCCTCTCCCTCCTTCCTTAGCTCTTTCTCCTTCTTCGATCTCTTTCTCCTCTTTAGGGTTTGTGAGGATCAATGAAAGGGATTTAAGGAGGTTTAGGGGTCCTTAAATAGATTAGAATTGAGTTTAGGAAGTCCCCTTACGTTAGGAAAGTCCTAGGGTTCAATATTTGGAAAGTGGGACCCACAGAGATCTGTTTCCGGATCTAAGTAGTCTGCCTGTGTAGACATGCCGGTCGACCGGTACCATCGACCGGTATGAAACAATATCATTTTTAGGTTTGTTTTCATACCTGGTTGTCATCCGCTCGTTCCGTCAGGCCCGATGATGATTGGAAGACCTATTACGACATGAATTAAAGGTTTAGATCGGGTTCATAGAGTGCGGGTCTTACAACTCCCCCACCCTTAAAAGAAATTTCGTCCCCAAAATTTGCATGTAGGTTTCACAACTCCCCCACTCTTAAAATAAATTTTGGCCTCGAAATTTGTTCGTTCCTTGTTCATCGAAAAGGTTAGGGTATTCCTTTCGCATCATGTTCTCTTCCTCCCAAGTGATTTCTTCTACATCTTGGCTTTTCCAATGCACTTTCACATAATGGATATCTTTGCTTCGGAGATGTTGTACCTTTCGGCTTGTGAGCATCACAGGTACCACTTCAAATGTCAAGTCCTCTGTCAAGTCTGGCGGGTCTGCTGTCAAGATGTGTGAAGGATCCCTGACATACTTCTTCAATAAAGAAATATGGAACACATCATGAACGCTTGACATGGATGGTGGTAGAGCTAGTTGATATGCCACATAACCACATCTGATCAAAATCTCGTATGGTCCCACATACCTGGGACATAGCTTTCCCTTCTTACCAAACCATCTCAGACCTCGCACAGGTGATATCTTGAAGAACACCTTATCACCCACTGCAAACTCCAGATCTCGACGTCGATTATCTACATAGTGCTTTTGTCGAACTTGAGCTGTCTTCAATCTTTTCTTAATTTGATCAATCGCTTGACAAGTTTCTTCGACGAACTCTAGTCCTACAATCCTTCTGTCTCCCACCTCATTCCATAACAGAGGTGTACGATATTTCTTCCCATAGAGTGCCTCATATGGAGCCATTTGGATCGTAGCTTGGTAACTATCGTTATACGCAAACTCGATGAGTGATAGCTTCTCGTCCCAAGCTCCTTTGAAATCTAGGGCACACGCTCGGGGCATATCTTCTAAGATTTGAATAGTTCTTTCTGACTGTCCGTCTGTCTGAGGATGAAAAGCTGTACTAAAATTCAACTTGGTTCCCATGGAATTTTATATTCCTTCCTAGAACTTTGATGTAAAACGGGGATCTCTGTCAGATACTATACTTTCTGGGACACTATGAAGTCTGACTATATTATCCACATATAGCTTGGCCAGCTTGTCCATGGTATACTGAGGTCTGACAGCAATGAAGAGAGCTATGTTGGTAAGTCGATCGACTATAACCCACACGACATCCATTGACCTTGGTGTCAAGGGTAGGCCAGTGATGACATCCATTGTGATACAATCCCACTTCCATGCTAGCTTCGGTAGTGGTTGTAGCAAACCTGTGGGTCTCTACCTTTCTGCTTTAATATGCTGGCAATTCAGACATTAGAATACGAATCGAGCTACATCCGCTTTCATACCCCTCCACCAATATAGTCTTCTTAAATCATGGTACATCTTGGTGCTTCCTGGATGTACCGAATACGGGGTGTAATGAGCTTCTGTCATAACTCTATCTCTGATATTTGAGTTTTCACTCTCAGGTATACATACTCGTCCATGATACGTGAGTACCTTGTCTGAATCCAAGGTAAAATCAGGGTTGCTTTTACCCTTCTCTAAATCTTCTTGCACAGTCTTGAGGTGTGGATCCTGTAGGATTGCTACTTTGACCTCATCTATTAGATCCAATGAGATCTTCAAAGCTATGAACATTAATGTGAACTTATGAATTAAGACATGTTCCATTGGATCTCCTGCAGTCTCTAATATATGCTCTTTATCATCTTCTATTGAGCCTGAGGCTGCAGCACACAGTGCAACGTTTGTACTAGGTCCTGCTTTCGGTTTCAATGCCCACTTTCTGCTTAAGGCATCAGCCACAATGTTTGCCTTACACGGACGGTACTGGATGTCACAATCATAATCTTTTAATAGCTCCAGCCATCTCCTCTGTCTCATATTCAGGTCCTTCTGAGTAAAAAGGTAAGTTAAACTCTTGTGTTCTGACTTAATATAAAACTTTTCACCATAAAGGTATGTGAGGACAAAGATGGAAATCTTGGAAGTCGCCACCTAAATTAAGGTTTAAAACCTTAAAAATGTGAAATCTCACCCCAAGATAAGACTTCGATTGACTCATGACCCTTAGATTGGATTTCTGGTCCATCAGAGATTGGGTAAGCGTCAGGTTACGATTATGGGAAGGGATTAGGCACCCAAACCGCCCGATCGAAATTGATCTCCTATACCTTTCCTATGCTAGACTCTATTTGTTAAATCGAACCAAACCAAGTGGTTTGATATCATTGAACCAAATTTGTATCCATTAGATTGCCTACGTATTATGGATTTATTCCGAAAATCAGGTTTACCATCATAGTTCAGGTTGAAGTTTATGCTTGAATGGATGAGAAACCCTATGGGTTAGGATCTGGATAGTCCATGTGGACTGATAGATAGTCCTAGTGGATCTGAGAATAACCTTATTTGGGTCAAAATATAGATAACCCATTATGAGTTGGAATGTGGATAACCCTATTTGGGTTGAAATGTGGATAAATATCTTAGTGGATCTATGGATAGTCCAAGTGGACTAAGGTTTGGATCCAAATTTGGGTTTCTCCCAAATGGCCTACGTATCCTAGGGTTTGCCCTAGGAATCAGAATCTACGTAGTTCAAAAAATGATAACCTGTTCTAGGTTAGAATGTGAGAACCTATTCTAGGTTTAGGGTTTAGAACCTATTCTAGGTTTAGGGTTTACTGAGGGATGAAAATCGTCCTGAGTTACCCTTTTCATTTTGAATTCTAATTTTGGAAGGTTTGGCAAAGCATTCTCTTTCTTTATTAAGATTTTTATTATTCCCATTATGTCCTTCCCAAGAATGTGGTTGTCTAAATACACGTCCCCACACCTAATATGTTTGCTAGGTGTACAGATATGGCAGTTCAACTAGAGTGTAGTATAAATTAAATTATTACCAAAAAAAGAATATTCTAAGCATGGCATGTATGATATTTATGATAACTATCATATCATATAGTAGGATTATGAAAATCTCCCTAATATGGCATGTATTGCAAATAAGGCAAGAATCTAATATGGTAAGATCTAATATGGCAAGATCTAAGCATGGCAAGATCTAATATGGCAAGATCTAATATGCAAGATCTAATATGCATCTATATATCAATATGGTAAGTACCAATCATAGAATGCATATATGACATGAATTTTCCAAAAAAAGGAAAGATCTTATATGCTATTTTCTAAGCATAGTAAGACTTAAAAATAGTAATTATTAAGATTTTACTAAAATATGATAAAAATTTATTTATTCTACAAAAAATAGCAACACATGGAATGTGGAAAATATGGTATGCACAATCCAAACAAAGCATATGAATCCTCCAAATATAGCCATTTATCCAAATATAGCAGAATTCACTTAAACAATCATCGATGTTATAATGAATGAGACATCAATGAAACCTTTTTTTTTTTTTTTTTGAAAAGTGCAAAATTATCAAAAAAAAAATGTATGTTCAATGTTCTTTGAAAAAATTGTAACTTTTATGTAGAAATTTGGGAAGATTAATGACTCAAAACTGTCAAAATTGTGACACAAGGTTTCAGATAATGGACAAAACTATGAACTGTATTCAGATTTGTTACATTACACAAGAATGACCATAAGTAGGTCTTTCGAAACTCAAATCAAGCTCAAATATTTTTCATAGAAAGATGACTTAATATATTATATTTCATAAGAAAGATTTGAATCCCAACAGAAAGCAAAAACAGGTCAAAGATATGCCCTAAGACCGAACATATGCACTGGTTAAATCTGTTCTAGATTTTTGACCAATTGCACCATAAATTCCAAATAAAATTCTATTATTAATGAAAATTAAATACAGACATATGTCTATGTAGATAACTATCTGATCTAAAATTTCATCAAGAAAAATAAGTTAAAACATTATATTTTCTTTGTGAAAAATGACTCTTTTCAATCATGCAAATCAGTACATCATGACAGATTCAAAATCAGAGCACTATGCACTTAAAAATTGATATCAATTCAAAAAAAATTGAAAAAATATAAAACTAGTGCCATTTTTTAGATGACTTTCATGTATAAAAAGTTCATATTAAGTGGATTTTTTTATTATAGCCATAAGACCTTTGTCTAGAGACTTTCTAATGGAGGATTGCATTACATCCGAGAAAAACAGCAATGTCAAAGACAATTTTTTGATATATTTTCCCAATTCCAAATGGAACGAAATTTTAAGGGTAGTCTTCTAACATATCAGAGAGACTCCAATAAAAATTTGGGCTTTAAAAACTTATAAAAAATACATGTGATGTACGTCCTAAGTTTGAATCCTAAATCTAGAATTTTCAGATCAGAAAATCACTTTATAAAATTTACAAAAAACATCAAACATCATTGTATATCATTCAAAAATTCATCATTGAATAGCTTAGATAAATTATCATTCATGAAAAAATGTTAGACATAGACATCCTAACATTAACAAGTATGTAATAGAGCATTCATGATTGAGATTTCATGGAAATTAGCCTTTTCAAGCAAAATTGACATTCGAGCATTCTAACGACCTCTAAATTTGTGTAGAGTACTAACCTTGTGCTCAATTTGAGTGAAACCATCGATGAAGGGTGATTGGAGGTTGTATCAATCCCCTTTCAATGTGAATCCTCCTTCTCCTCTCTTCTGCTTCTCTCTCTCTCTTCTCTTTCTCTCTTTTCTTCTTTTCTTTTCTTTCTTTTCTCTTTTCTTCTCTCTTTCTTTCTCCCTCTCTCACGTTTTCTCTCTCTCACTCACGTACTCCTCTACCTCACTCACGTTCTCCTCTCTCTATGGTCTGGAAAAAGAGACCCTCATCTCTCTTCTCTTGCCTATTTATATTTTTTCTCTCCTTTTCTAGAAGATCCTTCTTTCCTTTCTTCTTTTTCTAGAAAATCTTTTTTTTCTTTATTTTTTCTTCTTTCATTTCTTCTCTTCCTTCCCTTTTCTCTTCTCCCTCTCTATTCTACACGTTTTCCCTCTCTCCCTCTTCCAGAAAATTCTCTCTTCCTCCTTCCTTCTTTTCTCTTCCTTCCTTTTCTTCTTTTTTTTCTTCTAGAAGATCCTTTCTTTCTATTTTTTTCTTTTTTCCTTTCTTTTCTTCCTTCCCACGCTTTTTCTCCTTCTTCTTCTAGAAAATCCCTTCTCTCTTTCCTTTCTCTCTTTCCTTCTTCTAGAAAATTCCTTCTCTCTTTCCTTTCTTTCTTCTTTCCCTTTCTTCTTCCTTCTTTTCCTTCCTTTTTTTTTTCTCCCTCTCTTTTCACGTTTTCTTTCTTAGAAAACATTTCCTTTTTTTTTTTCTTCTTTTTTCCTTTTTTTTCTTTTCTTCCTCTTTCCTTCCTTTTTTTTTTCCGTTCTCCCTCTCTCTTTCACGTTTTCTTTCTAAAAAACGTGAAGGGGAATCTTTTCTTCTTTTTTTTCCTTTTCTTTTCTCTTTTATTTCTCTCTCTCTTTCCTTTTTTCTTTCTCCCATTCTCTTTCCTATGGCTTCTCTTTCCTCTCTCTTTCCATGGCCTCACTTTCCTCTCTCTTTCCTAATATATATATATATATATATATATATATATATATATATATATATATATATATATATATATATATATATATATATATATATATATATATATATATATATTATATACAATAATATATTATACATTATACATATATAAAAGAAATGCATGCATATGGACTGACATAACTTGGTCTGGATTGGTCTGAGCTGGGTCGAGCTAAGTTAAACTAAGCTGGATTAAGCTGGTTTGGACAAAAGTTGACATTTCATAGTCTATTTTTGTCACCCTTCTATATGGAATTTTTCGATAGCATCTATTCCAAATTTTTTACGTTCACTTTGTAGAACATTAAAAATGAGGAATATTAAAACTTGAATCATCTCATTTGGAAATGAAATGGCCAACTTATGAATTTCAGAAGTTTAAGCAGGCCAATTATTGATAATTTGACTGACCATTCTGCATAGGATCCTTCAGAGACTTTTACCCGAGATTTTTTTACGTCCACTTTGTAGAATACTAAAAATGGAACATAAAGAAGTTGAAATTACTTGATTTGGATATGGGGTGACCAAAATATGAATTTTCAAAGATTAAATGACCATTTCCATGTGTAATTTTGCATGGGACCCTTTGGAGACTTCTACCCAAGATTTTTTTTCCTCCACTTTGTAGAACACTACAAATGAAGAATAATGGCCTTGGAATCATCTGAATCCAATATAAAACGACAAAGATATGAAGCTTTGAAGTTCTAACGATAATTTTGCATGAAAACTTGCATGGGGCCCACTGGTGATTTCTACCTGAGATTTTTCATGTCCACTTTGAAGAGGACTGAAAATAAGGAATATTGGCCTTTGAATCATCTGATTCCGATATCAGATGACCAAGATATGATGTCTTGAAGTTTGAATGATAATGCATGCATCATATGATAATTATGTAAATGCCCTTGCACTTTCAAACTGCGATATCTTCCTTGTTTAAAGTCAGAATTTGATGATTCCAGTCTCATTTCGAAGATAATTTCACAACCTATTCATCCAAGTAGATAAAAACCCATGACCCTACTGTGGGCTCAGTAAAGAATCACAAATCTTTGGGTTAAAGGCCAGAAACCTGTCATATTGGTTCACTTATGCAGAGGGTGGCAAAAATGGGATGCTTACAGATGCCCCTCTTTAGTCGAGATTGTTACCAATTGAAGGATGAATATAAAAGAATCACATTTTTGGGATATGAGTGAGAATGTTTATTGGGCTGCACTTAGGGTAATTCATCCTAAACTGCCTACGTATTCTAAGTGTGTCCTAGAAATCAAGCCCAGAACGTAGTTCGACTGGCAAGAAGGTTTGTTCTTCTTGAAAAATTGATGATTGTTCCTCTTGTATGAAGCTAGGCTGTGAATATAAGGTTCATTTGTAGTCTGGTCTTACTGAGGTGAAACTCATAATGCAAGGTACTTGCGGGCTTGAACCCGACTTGATCCATTTATAGGCTGATAAACCTCTTCTTGTACGAAGCTAGGCTGTGAATACATGGCTCATTTGTAGGCTGGGAACCTCTTCTTGCTGAGGTGGAACTCATGATGCAAGGTACTCGTGGGCTTGAACCCGGCTTGATCCATTTGTAGACTGATAAACCTCTTCTTGTACGGAGATAGGTTGTGAATACAAGGCTCATTTATAGGCTGGGAACCTCTTCTTGCTGAGGTGGAACTCATGATGCAAGGTATGTGTGGGCTTGGACCCGGCTTGATCCATTTGTAGGCTGATAAACCTCTTCTTGTATGAAGCTAGACTGTGAATACAAGGTTGATTTGCATGAGCTTGGGCTCGGCATTGATTTGTCTGGATGGAAGACTTGATGTCTTTTCTTTGATTGAGATTTTGGTTTGAGTACCTGCATTTGTCAGAACATTGAGAATTTCATAGAGCATATGAATGATTATGTTGAATCAAGCGTTTCTTTGTTGAATCTAAGAGACATAGTTCATGAAACACACTGGAATTCAAAAAAACCTAAAATGCTATTGGTTTTTTGATTGGTGCAACTCTAGGGAGTGTTTGAACATTTCTATTGTTCCATTCACGAGAAATGGTATCAACCAGATCTAATGTCAACTTTCTGGGAAGTTCACAATCAGTCACTTCTCTGTTGGTGCTTGCTGGGATATTGAATTACTGAGGTAACCTTGTTGGGGAATAGAATGAGGTATGAGTCAACCCCATGATCCGGACATGCAAACTATTCTCTGTATTTGTGACAACCCGCTCTTGCTTCCACCAAGTGGATTTCCATCTGATGTCTGCTGTGGTTATTTCTTTGAGGCGGCTAAACCAGTCTGCGTCCATCTGATAAGCCATAGGATTTGCTCTTTTTACCAATTGAAAAGGGTTGAGGGTCGTTGCTTCAGATTCCTCAACTAATCCTAACCTCTCTGTTAACAAATTTGAAGAAGATATGGTGATCCGTTGAAATTGTCCAACTCAAACTGATCTTGATGAGTTGCCATGAAGTCAAGGCCCTTTAATGTCTCGGCCAACACTGTAGGGATGATGTCAAAACCTTGTCTCGCATGCTTGATGAGATCTATTATGACTGGAGATTCTGTATCTATGCAACTTCATAGCAATAGTCAGGCTATGCTACAATATAGGTAAACATGTCTTCTCTGAGCCTGTGCTTCTTTTCTTGTTGGATTTGTATGAGCATATGACTTGATCATGCGCTTTATCTGTAGTCGTTGATCTTGTACAAAACGACACATATCTTTCTTATCCTAGCTGAAAAAATCTTGTATCTCATGCCTGTAATCTTTTCCTAGATATAACTTGAAGATCTTCCGCTTAGGTGTGAGCAAGAGGCAAGCTCTGAATTCTTCTACAGTTGGGCATAACTCGACTTCTCCCATCCTGAAGACATGAATTGTTGGATCCCAGCATTGAGCGGCTGCTTTCTAAAGGTCTGAGCATAATTTTATGCTTGTTAATTGAGGAAGTGCCTCCAGTTGATGTTTTCGCAAGAAAGAGCAATCTTCTGTGAACTCAATATGCCAGCTCCAATTTTTTAGTACCCTATCCATCTCTGTAGTTCTGTCCGACGGATCAATGGATTGTCAGCCTCCCGGGTGTGACCTGTAGGAATCCCAATATACAAATAGAGGTTAAAAATGATTCATTGGAATTATCTTAAATTGTTGTTGTTTAGATATATTGAAATGCCCTTAGAAGATTACACATGAAATGTATACATATGACTGACTCTGTCTGAGTTTTAAGTACTTAAATCTATAGACATGATGAGCGAAAGTAAAGGTCCAAATGGGACTGACAAGAAACTGTCCAGGTGGGTCTGCCGTCTGGAGGAGTTTGTGGTTGTTTATGTAGAATGGGCTTATCTTACCGAGAAGATCCCATTTTAGTGGCTTAAGAATGGATGGGCTTGTTGGAATCTTGGGATGCCGTCGGATGTAATGAACGGCAGATAAGAGTTCTAGCCAGATTTTTTTATTTATAATTTCTCAGATTAATATACTCATGAGAGTTTATATCAAATGATATGAAAGATGGGCTTTGATATGTAACTCTTGGGAAATCCGTTGGATAGATGGACGGATGAAAGAGTTTAGCTAACAAACAGGAAATTCTTTCTTTGATTATGATGATAAGATGAACCATTCTTGGGTGAAAGGCGTTGTGCCCCATTGGAGAATCTAGTCAACCATGTCAGTAAGTTCCTCAAATGATTGATGCTCGTTGTTGATGTCAGCAGGTGAGAGACAAGCCTTCTACACCCTTTTTTTTTTTTTTGGAAGAGTGTAGAGGCTATACATAATATCTCTTCACTTGATCCAAGTTGGTCAAGTATTGTAACTCGATGCCTTCATGTTGACTAGTTGAACAGTTTTCCTAGGTAAGATTTCTTTTACTATGAACGGTCCGCTCCAATTAGGATGAAACTTGCCCCTGGGGTCATGGACAGGTGCTCTTTGTTCCTTCAATACTAGGTCCCCTACTGTCAGGTGACTAACACGCACCTTTTTGTTAAAGGTTGCTGCCATTCTTTGTTGGTATTTTTTCACATTATCCACTGCCTTCATTCTTCTTTCATCAATGAAGTTCAGCTCGTCATATTTGGATTGCAACCATTCAGCTTCTGGAATCTTGCATTCCATCAAGATTCTCAGTGATGGCACCTCTATTTCTACTGGGAGGACTACTTCCATACCATATACTAATGAATACGGTGTTGCCCCAGTAGATGTTCTTATGGATGTTCTGTATGCCCAGAGTGCATAAGGTAGTTTGTCTACCCAATCAACATTAGATTCTACTATCTTCTAAAGGATAACCTTGACATTTTTATTGGCCGCCTCTACTGCCACATTTGTCTGTGGACGGTAAGGAGAGGACCGGTGCCTTTTGATATGGAACTTGTCATATAATTCTTGGACTCTTCCTCTGAAGTATTGTCCTTGATCTAAGATTATAGAATGAGGCATTCCATACCGGCATATGATGTATTCTTGTAGAAATTTAGCCACTTTGTTTGCTGTGAGCCTGGCATATGATTGTGCCTCTACCTATTTTGTGAAGTAATCGATGGCGACCAAGATAAATTCATGCCCATTCGAAACTTTAGGGTGAACCTTTCCGATCACATCTATGCCCCAAGTTGAGAAAGGCCATGGAGAGCTAAGAGTATGCAACTCTGTTGGAGGCACATGTATCAAATTAGCATGGATTTGGCACTTGTGACATTTCCTTACGAACTCTGCATAGTCTGCTCCATTGTGTTTGTCACACACCAATTCCACACTAATCAGAATGGTGTGATGAATCGTCAATAAACCAACGGTTCAACCAGGATCTCACAATAGGCTATCCCACATATGATAAATCAAAACACATTCCACATTAATCAGAGGTAATAACATAAATAGCAAAAGTCTTATAGTAAATGAACTGAGAATCTAACTATGATAACCATAAATAAATATCAAATTATTGTTAAATCAACTGAGACATAATTAAATAAATATCAATTACATGTCTTTAATAAAATCTAAACAAAATCTAATCGAATACGCATGAGTTGCACTCGCATGAGGAGTCATGCATATCCACTAAGTCTTCAGCTTCCATTGTCGCCACATGCCCGTACACAGGAGCGTTCATATAATCTTCAACGGTGGTACCTGCATCATCAACTAAAAGTATTTGAATTTGAAAGGGTGAGCACACATCACGGCTCAGTGAGCAAACAAAACAATGCAACAATACATATGCATGCAATCAATTCATATCTTTGGTCTGGTTTAAAGTTTGCAATGTGCTATAGAAAGGATAGGTGGCCGCCGTACCTCTATACACAAGTGTGTGGAAACGCCCAATGAAAATGGCACTGTCGCCCCACATGCACCCACCATGGATAATATACATCCCATGAAAACGGCATGGCTGTACCGGTTGTCCATGCCAACACGTAAGCCCCTATTGGCGAGGGCTTGCAAACTGGGCTCGCAACTAACCAACCCTAATGTCAAACAATGTATCCAAGGCCTCACCCCAGTATCCCTCAATACATCCATAGAGATAGAGCTAGGGTCTGGTGACCAGGCTGAACCACAATGCCACGTCCCCCCTGATGCCCTACGACATATTAGTTCCGCTAAGGTAATGGCGATACGACGATGTTAGTGGACAAGACTTGAGTAGAGATAGAGCTAGAGTCTGGTGACCAGGCTGAACCACAATGTCACGTCCTCCCCCCGATGCTCCACTCGCATCAAGCACACTAGCACTTGCTTAGTGGACATGACTTGAATAGACCATGGCACAATATACCCCGATGAGAACGGCATCGAAGTACCGGTTGATACCATCCCTACCCGCACCATGTACACCAGCCAAACACAAACATTCACATGCCTATTCCTACCATCATCAACATCATCATGTTATAATCAATAAATTTAAATATGCATGAACAGTAATAATAGAAATATTGGATGACATGTTGAATGCACATTACAAGCACACATGCATATCACAATCATAGTATTGGACTCAAGAAATAAAAACAGTTTGTTATTAACCAATTAGTTTAGGTCTTGTTCCCTCACCTTAGCTTGTTAATAGATCATCTTCCAAGCTTTAGAATCACCTTTATAATGTTATTATATTGCTAGAAGACCTAACAAAGTCGATTGAATTTAATTAGAATTAATTCTGAATTTAAAAACCATGATGTTAACTGAGGGTCGGAGGTAGGGTTGGAGTCATGATCGACCCTGGATGTGACCCTCCCCAAATCTGGACTTCCAGAACCCTGAGGGTCGATACTCAGGTCACATAGGGTCGGATGGTCATCGACCCTCTGTGCGACCCCCTGTGGTTTTTGGTCAATTTTCCTCCTTTTAGTCCATTCTTCGTGTTTGGGGTCCTATGGCTTGCTCCTACAGTCCATTCAACATACATTTCATGGTCTAGAACCATGAATCACCCACCTAAATAGCTTTCATGTATTCTCCCATGGTTTTCCATGGAAACCTAACCATGGGTTGATGGTTTGGGTTCTCCGAGATCACACTTTCATCATTATCCAACCTAAGGCCTGTAGAAACTCATGGAATTAGTATCCATACCTGAGAAGAACACTCCTTCTCTGCAACTCTTCTCCTTTTGCTTTCTTCTCTACCTTATTTCTCTTCTTCTTCTCTTCCTTCTCTTCTCTTTCTCTCAATTCAATTAGGGTTGTAAAAGGAGTGAAAGAGGCTTAGGGACGTCCTATTTATAGAGTAAAACCTCCCAAAATAAGTCTCATTGAGTTTAGGAAAGGTTCCAATCGAAATTAGAAAAGTTTCCTAATTTTCGGTTCGTGCTGTTTTTTTCGAATACCGAGGGTCGATGGGAGGGTCGATGGGAGGGTCGATGGGAGGGTCGGACAATTCATAGACCCTCTGCGACCCATGGTTGAGGGTCGATGGGAGGGTCGGACTTGCCTGTTAAAACCTGTGACCCTACCCTCATTTTGACTATTTTTGAGTAAATTTTCATACTGGGTCTTGGGTTTCTTCACACACTTGGTCCACTTGGCTCGACCATGATATGTAGACGGGTCACGACACGAAATGTAAGGTTAGACAAGGTTCGTGGCATGCGGGTCTTACAACTCCACCACCCTTAAAATAAATTTTGTCCTTGAAATTTGAACGTACGGATCTTACAACTCCCCGTTGAATTTTCTTTAATCCATGCATAAGTGATATCCCCAAGAACACTTTATCACTTATGGCGAACTCGAGGTCTTGATGTCTCTTCTGACAACTTGAGCTATCCTGGACCTTTTCTTTGATCTTATCTGCCACTCGATAGTTTTCTTCCATAGACTTAGGTCTTAAAATTCTTCATTCACCGACTTCATTCCAAAACAGAGGGGTTTGACATTTCTACCGTACCATGCTTTATAGGTGACATTTTCATGGTAGCTTAGTAGTAACTTCAATTTACGGTAACTTCTCAACTCAAGTTCCTTGAAATCAATTTCACAACTTGGGGCATATCTTTTAGGATCTGTATAGTCCGCTCCAACTATCCATCAATTTAAGATAGAATGTGATACTAAACTTCAACTTTCTCCCCATTATTTTCTGTAGATCCTCCCAAAACTTCGAAATAAAGCATGAGCTTCTGACCGTTACAAGGCTCTTATACATACCATTCAATCTGGCAATATTATCCATATATAGTTTAGTTAGCCGCTCCAAAGCATACCGAGGTCGTATAGCAATGGAATGAGCTATTTTCATAAGACGATCAACAACCACCCAACCATGTCAACCGATTTGGGAGTCAGTGGCAAATCATTGACATAGTTCACGATACTGCAGTTTCATTCCCAAAACAAAAGTCAGGGTTTGGTTTTCCTTTTCTAAGTCTGCTTACATTGTTCCTATATACAGACCTAACAAAATTACTACTTCTACTTCATCCATCAATTCAGAGATGATCTTTAATGCCACAAGCGCAACCGATGAACTATTGCTCCATAAATTCATCCATAAATTCTTGCTTAATTGGATCATCACGAGTTTCTATTATATGTTACTCTCCTTCCAAATTTGAATCTATTGCTGCAAAACATAAGGTAGCATTTATACTGGGTCCTTCCTTGGACTTCATAATTCCCATCGGCGATCGTATAACCAGTTTGAAATCTAAAGACTTAAGGGGTATATTTAGTTTCTTTCCAAATGACACAGATATAAAAGGATGAGTAGCTCCATAATCAAAGAGCACTCTGGCAAGAATGTCATTACTAGGTACGATACCTGTGATTTGTTTTAATTTAGTCTACATGCTCATGCAATGTAACATAAAATGATAGGTTCAGGTCATACCTGTGACCACATCAGATGATGCGGCAGCATCCTTGGCTGAAACAGCGTAAACTCTTCCTTGTTGTAGTTGTTTTCTGGGCTTAGTATACTCTCTTGAGACATGCCCTACTTGGTTGCAGTTAAAACACCTGATCCCCTCACCATTTTGCTTTGGTTGTTGTGGGGTTGCTGAAATGGTTTGGTTGCAGCATTGAAGCCCTGGGTACGGAAGGGTTGGAATACCTTGGTGTTGCCTCCGTTGTAAAAATTTTCATTTGGCCTTTTTATTCCCCTATTTTGAGTAAAATAGCTCTCTTTCTGGCTCGACTCTATCACTCAAGCAATTTGTACAGCTTCAATGTAGATTTTCTTCTCCAGTCCCAAAACATGTTCGCTTATGCTTCCCCTAAGTCCCATGACGAACCTTCGGGTTTTTGTATCCTCCTCTTGCATACTGACTGGTGCAAAGAAAAACAGCTCCTCATAACGCTGTTGATATGCGTCGACAGTCATCTGCCCCTGATATAAACTCAGGAACTCTCTCTCCATAGAATCTCTGAAACTTCTAGGGAAGTATTTCTCAAAGAATGCCTCTTTGTATATATCCCAGGTCAAGTGGGCGTGTTTGGTTAATAGATATGTCCTGGTATACTTCCCCCAATGGTGTGCATTGCTCTTGAGCATAAATGTGGCACACAACACTTTCTTCTCCTCATTTACGGTCATCATCATAAAATTTCTTTCCATTTCGTCAATCCAGTGTGCCGGCCACAAAGGATCTGTTGGCTTACCATTGAATTCTTTGGGCTTCATCTTAAGAAAATTCTCGACTAGTCTGGAGCGGTCCAGCTGATACGGAGCATAGGCCCCATACATAGGTGGTTGGTACTGATAACCACCTTGAGCTATCTCAGGGTTTTGCACTGGAGCTTGCATGACTGGTGTTTGAGGTGCATGAGGTACTGCATTATTTCCCCCTGGTATTGTGCTTGCCTGTCCTGCTGGCATCTGTGTCGTATGTGCAGCTGGAAAAACCTACGCCTATGGCAGCTTGCATATTAGTTTGCACCTGTTGTATTTGTTGCAGTTGTTGTGCCAAGTTCATTACGACTGTAACTAAATATATAGGTGGGGCTGGCGCATTTGTAGGATTTGTCTGACCATTAGCTCCTGGCGGTGCCACGTTTGGATTCTCTGGTACTTCAGGAATTTCATGACTGGTTTCATCTACCAGTGGTGGTGGTGGGATTTGGTTACGTCCGCGTCTGTTCCCTCTTCGCCCAGCCATTTCCTATTCTGGTGGTGTAGTGTTTGAAAAGTCATAGAATACGTGAGGCAATCAATATATACTTCATTCTCATATTTGGATACACTAACCAATGGTATTTTCAAATTTTTCAGATCATTCAGTGAAAAATACTGTCTTTTCTATGCAGGGTCGATGGTAGGGGTCGATGGATATCTGACCCTCAGTATCCGACCCTGGAAAATCATCCATTTTTCCCGAGTATATAATGCCATTGGTCAAGGCACTACAAGAGTAAATCTGGAGAAGCTTTCATACATCAGTAAATCTGGTATAAATCAAGAGAAAGATTTCATACATCAATAAATCAGGTATAAATCAGAAGATGTACGCTCAACACGATTAAACATTTAATTATTCATTCAGTTCATATCTCTGATCATGTTGTCGATCATGAGAATGGTTCCGTTGGTATAATCCGGACTAATACTAAAGAAACAGTATCTATAACTCCAATTGACAGGTTAAATCAAGAAGGTATCCTGTCAAGGTCCGAGAAATTAAAATCTGGTATGTGCATCCTCTATAATCATAAGAGTAAATCAATAATGCACCGCATCCTATATAAACTTTCTTGTCATATGGCTACAATAGATTAAATCCTTGCTGAAAACGTTTGAGGTTTAATCTTCAGAAAATATTCCTAAATCCTTGGTCGGATCATTGTGTCATGATGCAACTATCCCATACATCGATGGCTGATAAGGGTAACCACCTTGATACATTGCTTGTTGTGGACCAAACTTCTGCACTGGGGTGTGCATTACTGGGACTTGCTATGTGGTAGGCACTGTGTTATAGCTAACAGGTGTTGGGGTACAGTGATGCTACCAATTGGTACCATACTTGGTTTGACCCGGAGCTGTTGATGTAGCATCAACAACTTGGGTAGTGATTTACATAGCAAATTCCATAGCCGGTCTCATCTGTTGTTGCTCTTGTTCTTAATGTGTGGCCATTATCCTCTTATCTCTGTTTGGATTTAGCCCGAGACCTTTCCCTTTACCTTTGCAGGGAATTAGGCATTACTAGCCATTTTCTCCTTCCTTTGTCATACATCGAGTTTCACATCTTGTGAGTACCAACTCGGCATTCAATTTTTCTGCTTTACAGATGCTTCCTTCTTCTTACTGTACTATATCTTTTGTATTCCAAGATAACTGCCCGACTTATAGATAATACTCTATATTATTTGTTTATCAGGATGAATTTTGGTCTTCTCTTTCTGTTTGATTGTATATATATGGTTCCACCTGTACTCGGATTTTATTTTCATGAGCTATATCATTTTATATTGATTTTATAGTACCACTGGCCAGAATCTGGAACAGACCTTACCAGTGTATTTGCCTGTACTTGGGGAATGTTTTCGACCTGCCTATGGTCTCTTTCAGGATTAGCTTCCTTGAGACAAAATGTTGGCCTCTGAGTCCTCTTTCTGACCATGTATTTGGATTTTATTTTCATGAGCTATATGATTTTATATTGATTTTATAGTACCACTGGCCAGAATCTGGAACAGACCTGACCAGTGTATTTGCCTGTACTTGGGGAATGTTTTCGACCTGCCTATGGTCTCTTTTAGGATTATCTTCCTTGAGACAAAATGTTGGCCTCTGAGTCCTCTTTCCGAGGATATCTTTTAAGAATTTTTTGAGTAAGTACAGTGCCCTATGTGCCCATTTTGGTCCAGCCTGACAAAGCTGTCATCTTGCTGCGTGTTCCATCATGTTTTGATTGATTCTCATATGCTTTGGTTGTTTCTCACATGCCATATTTGATGCTATATTTGTTCACATGCTATGTTCGGATGCTCGTATGCATACACTACTATAATTGGAATGGTCACACTGCCATAATTGGAATGGTCACACTGCCATAATTGGAATGATCACACTGCCATAATTGGAATAATCACATTGCCATGATTAGATTGCTACACATGCTTATTGCCATATTTGTCTGCTACACTTGCTCACATGCTATATTGGATGATTACTGCCATGTTTGGATGCACACTTACCATGTTTGTATTGATTCACATGCTCACTTGCCATTTTTGACTGATTTGTTGCTAAATTTGAATATATTTCCAACACTGCTATATTTGGAATACTACTATTGATATAGTTGGAATATTTTCATTTTCCATATTTATCTTGGAAAAAGAAAAAATAAAAAAATAGCAATTAGGGCAAGATACACCCTGAAATAGAAAGAATTGAACAATTAGGGTAGGAAACCCTAAGATGGAAAGAAAACAATAATTAGGGAAAGTGAAACCCTAAAAATAGCAGTTAGGGCAAAATAAACCCTAGAATAAAGAGAATAATTAGGGTATGAAACCCTAAAAAATGAAAATCACAATGAAAAGGGATAGGAAACCCTAAAAACCTAAAAATAGAAACAATAAAAATGGTAGGAATTTAGGTCTCATCCCTAGATCCTATTGACAAAAATGGAAATAATTTGGTACACATCCCAAATAAAAATGATAGAAATTTAGGTCTCATCCCTAGATCCTATTCACAAAAATGGAAAGAATTTGGTACACATCCCAAATAAAAATGGTAGGAATTTAGGTCTCATCCCTAGATCCTATTCACAAAAATGGAAAGAATTTGGTACACATCCCAAATAAAAATGGTAGGAATTTAGGTCTCATCCCTAGATCCTATTGACAAAAATAGAAAGAATTTGGTACACATTTCAAATTCGACTCTCACAAATTTCGAACTACGTCGTACTTGATTTCTAGGGCACACCCTAGAATACGTAGGCAATTTGGGAATCCCAAATATGGTACAAAGCCACCCATCAACCATACATCCAGCATAAACTTCAACTTGAACAACAAAGAATCTAATTGAAGCACATGCATAAATCACTTCCATAATCTTTAATCACAGAACCTTTTCGAACTACGTTTTGGACTTGATTTCCAGGATTGGAATACGTAGGCAGTTTGAGATGTCTTACACATCTCAGATTCAATCCAAGACCGAATCATCTTTGGTTCGATTCACTGTATAATATTGTACATTACATTTGCTTATTTATTTACTTCAAAACATGATTGGCTGAACCCTAGGTTAGAATAACTTAGCAACTTGGTTTAGGACATCCCCCATTGAACCCTAGTCATCCAGTTGACCAAGCATAATCAAAATTAGAATTTAAGGAAAGTTTAGGAGGCCGATATTGATCGGGCGGTTTGGGTGCCTAACATCTTCCCATAACCGTACCCTGAATACTTACCCGATCTCTTGCAGACCAAAAAACCAATACATTGGGTCACGAGTCAATAGAAGTCTTACCTTAGGGTGAGGCTACATTTTTAGAGGTCCTAGACCTTAATCTAGGTGGCGACTCCAACAGATACAATCGATCTTCATCGATTACGGATACACATTTCATACCGAGGAGGATCATCGATTTCCCATTGTCCTTACACCTCTATCTCCTATTATTTTTATCTTATGTGCCCATGCTTTGTCATGTTTGTTACAGAATCATCCATATCGCAAAGTTCATACTGGTATTCGCATTAAAGGGCTAACGGATCCTATTGATCATCAGCTTTTTGCGTACGATTGTATCTTGTTTTCAAAAGTTCAGTTGGAATCAATTCTTCAATTAAAAGAATGTATTGACCTGTACTACAGGGCATCTGGTCAACGGATAGACTATATGAAATCTTCTCTTTATTTTAGTCCTAATACTCATATTCGATTTCGCAGATGGTTTTGCCCGCATTTTGAAGGTTCCCATGGTCACATGCCAACCAAATATCTTGGAGTTTCGACTAACTTTGGAATATCTAAGTCTTTTCTCTTCAAAGCTGCTATGGATAATACCATCTCCAAATTGAGTACTTGGAAGGCAAGCTTGTTGTCAGTTGCAGGTAAGGAGACTTTAATCAAATCGGCCACATTACCCCGTTCCAATTTTTTATGTACTTTTTTCAAACTCCCTGGCTGTTTACTTGAGGCGCTTAAACGAGCAATGGCAGAGTTCTACTGGAGTAATGGGACTGATTCTCGGGGCATCCACTGTGTATCTTGGGCTCGCTCATGTCTTCCCAAGAATAAAGGGGGTTTGGGTATGAGGGACCTTACTCTTCAAAACCAGGCATTATTGGCTTAACTTGCTTGGCGGGTATGGACTAGTCCGTCATCTCCTTGGGTTCAATGCTTAAAAGCAATTTATTTCCCTTCCTCTGATTTTCTCATTGCCTCTTTGGGCTCTGGACCCTCTTGGCTATGGCATAGTATTATGGATGGGGTTCAGGTGCTTAAGCTTGGTCTCCTTTGGAAAGTGGGTAATGGTCATCACATTCGGATATGGGGTGATGCCTGGATCCCCAATTTCCATCCATTTCAGAATATATCTACCCCTTTATAGCCTACAACTGTTTATTGGGTTTTAGATCTTATTAATGAATTTACCTGGTCTTGGAAATTGGGGGTGTTGCAGGAGTTATTCCTTCCGCATGAAGTTTCAGTCATTAGGCAAATACCTCTTTCGATGCATTCCATAGAAGATCGCTTAATATGGGGAGCCTCTAAATCTGGGATTTTCATTAAAGAGTGCATATCATCTTTTATTTAATTTAAATTACCAACATCTACTACTGGATCTTTCTTCTCACTCTTCCTCATGGTCTTCGGTTCCTCTTATTGTTTGGAAGACCATTTGGTCTTATAAAACTTTACCAAAAATCAAGCATTTCTTATGGCACTATTGTGCTCAAGCCATTCCATCTAGTGATGCGTTGGCTCGGCGTCGTCTTTTGGTGGATCCTATCTGTCGAAGATGTGGACTAATATCGGAGACATTAGACCATATTCTTCTTCAATGCCCTTTTGCAAGGGCTGTCTGGCTAGGGTCACAATTGGGGATGTTAATGCCGATTGGTAGTTCTCTTTCTTTTGCTCACTGGTTCTCCTTTATATGTTGCAAGCAAACTCAATTATCTAAACCAATGAGTAGACCTATGATCTTAGAAATAGCTTTTATTTGTTAGGGGTTATGGCAAGCACGTAACATTTTATACTTCGAGAATCGCCAATCCACTTCCCTTGAGGTTCTTAACATATCGGAGGCTCGTTTCGGTGAATTCTGTCGCTAATGGTCTGGGGTCTCTGCTAAACCCTCATCCTGTTTCTTATAGGATGGCTCTTCACTGGTCACCACCAGCACAGGGGGTGTTGAAAATTAATACTAATGCTGCTTTATCCTTTGATTCTTCTCATAGTGGTATTGGCTTTGTCTACAGAAACTCGAAACTCCATGGGTCAACCTCTCTTTGCTGTGGCGGATTCTCCTTGTTTTAATTTTGTCGAAATTGGTGAAGCTCTAGCTGTTCAAGCGGCGTTGTGTTTTGCTGCTTCTTGCGGCTTTACCGATATTCTTATGGAGATGATAGCTTAGGTATAGTTAATTATGTTAACGGTATTGCGGTTTGTTAGGATATTTATCTCCATACTTTGGTCCAGGATATCTCTTTGTATATATCGTCAAATGGTAAGATGTCAGTTGGATTTGTGTCTCGGCAGGAAAATTGTGTGGCCCATGCTTTGACCCAAGCTGCTCTTTTTCACTCTGGTTTGTAGGTTTGGGAGGGGTCTTCACCCTGGCTTTTAAGTCTGTGTCTTGCATATATGTCCTATGTACAATCTTTTTCTTATGAATATAATGTTGCTTTACCCAAAAAAAAAAAAAAAAAAAAAAAAAAAATCCAATAAGGAAAGAGTGCTTTTCCCCTTTCCTAGGAATTTGCCTTGGTTTTTTTGACGTCTAGGAACTCACTAAAATCTTCTGATCATCACTACAACTCCTGCCAACAACAGTAATGATGACAACAAAGTATCCTTGAAGCCTAAGATGGAAGACGACGAACTGACAAATGAGAGAGAGAGAAAGAGAGAGAAAGAGAGAGAAATATGAAGTAAGCAAATGTGGCTCAACTGATTCCTCCATCTGATCTCCACCGGTAATGGTAACAGTGGCAATGACTCTAAATGTTGCTCCACATAGTGGAGTTAGAACAAGGTAGAGAGTTACCCGCTTCTTTTTTTTTAAACCTTTCATGGAAAAAACAGGATTTTAGTGGAGCCATGTGTCGCTCAAAGTATTTTTAGGTGCTTGCCAAATATATTTATTTATTTATTTATTTATTTTAGAGGGGTTTTTTTGCCTTTTTTTTTTTTTTTGGGGGGTGGTAACGTGGGGGGACGGGAAGCATTGGGGTGAAGTGTGAACATACACCACAAAGTTGGGTGGAAAAAATTATGCATCCCTTCTCCAAAGGAGGCATGATAGAAGTGTGAACAAGCGGCTCAGCCCTCCACCCTAGGGCAGCGTTAGCTAGATGGAAGAGGAGAAAGGGCACGGGCTAGCTTTCCTTTTCATATTTTCAGTAGGAGTTCATTATCAGGGGTTAGTTTTAGTCAGTTCTTGCAGAGGGTAAGTTTTACTCAGTTCTAGTTTCTCTTTCTCCTTATGTTTGAAGTGAGTTCAGTCCTAGACTTGCAAGGAATATCAAGTAGTTTTTCCTAAGTAGATAGTGTAATCAAGTCTTAAGTCCTAGATTGAGTAGACGTACAAACTCGCAGGGAGTTAGTTTTAGTCAGTAATTGCAGGGGGTTAGTTTTAGTCAGTTCTAGTTTCTCTTTCCCCTCCTTACGTTTCAAGTGAGATCAGTCCTAGACTTGCAAGGAATATCAAGTAATTTTTCCTAAGTTGATAGTGTAATCAAGTCTTAAGTCCTAGATTGAGTAGAAGTACCAACTTTTGGCAATTGCATCATGTATTATTTAGTTTTCCTTCGTAATCTTGGTTTTCTAAGTTACAAACATACAATAGGATTTGAAAAGGAACTGTACAACAGTGTACAAATAGTTGTAATGGCCATAGGCCCTCCCCAAGTTTTGTGCAATAAGATGGTCAGGTTTCCTGCAAGTAGCAATCTATGTGAATCATAGCTGACTTGATGGACCCTCAAACTGACTTGCTGGACTCCAAGGGTCAACTTTGAAGGAGGGCTGCTGTTCTTCTATCCCTTCTTCTTCCATTTATATTTCAATTTAGTTTCTTTTCAATTCAGGTCAATTGCTAAAAACTCAGTGTCATCTCTCTCTTATTAGTACTCAGTTTGCTCTAAAATTTGGTAACTATGTCTCTGCTATCATTCTCGTTTATGTTCTGATTTCAGACATTAAGTATTATCCCATCTTCCTACATCTATGTCCCCTGCCCTGTTTTGAGAAATTTTACCAGAGTCCTATAGCACCTTAAGTTCTGGAGATTTCTCAGATACTTAATAATCTGAAAGGGTTGAATATTAGTTGTACAGTTGTACTCAACCAAAATTCAAATAATTTCTGCTCCACCATTTCTCCTAAACTGACCCTAATCTGCCATTATTGTTTCTGTTTCTTTAGTTCAATTCCTGTTCTCTTAGTTAAATCCATCCTAATCCTGTTTATTTAACATTTCTTTGTTCCGTTTCAGTCCTCTTATTTCAGTTATCATTTTTCTGTTTTTTTATTCTTGGAGATCCATCTGCAGATCCTACCCATTTGAATCCTAATTCTAGGGTTTGAGAAGTACCGATTAGCATCAGGCCCTGGCAAACATAGGACATCTTTGGGCAATCTTGACCTGCAATTTTCATAGTAAGCCTGGTCTGAGCCCGTGAAAATCTATAAAATCAGAGCTAGGACTGGGATTGGATATGCAAGCCAGGCAGGCTCGATCTGTCCCGACACTGTGAGATAAAGGTACATAATTGTTCCGTTGTTCCGTTGTTCCGTAATATATGCTCATATGTTCATGAACAATAGATACATACTCCACCCCCCCAAAAAAAAAAAAAAAAAAAAAAAAAGGAAGAAACCTGGCATTGCACCCCATGATATACCTATTTTGTTGCCAGAGATAAACAGGGAAAGTGTGTTAAGGGTGATCCTCTTCTTCATATTGGGTATGGTAATGGAAACTCTCAGAAGTTTCCAAGTCCTCTCTGCTTGGAGCTGGTAGAAAGAACAGAAGGATTAAGCGTATAGGGCCAGACAAGTTTTGTTAAGATAACTGGACAGCAATAAGTAGCTGAAATGTTTCAGGAGGCTGCTTTAAGACATCTGAACATTCCACCAAGATGGGAGTTGAAGATCTGTTTTAATGCTTTATCAATATAGGTGATGAATGAGAGACAAAACACAGGATATATATCAAAAGTGAGGACAAGTGGGAGGGGAAAGGTGCATTCAGAAAGGTGATATATTATGAACTTCTGAAGTTAGTTTAGAATTATTGGCAGAATACTAAAAAATAACCCCCTCCCCCCCCAAAAAAAAAAAAAAAAAAAGGAAGCAGTCGTTGAAATGTCTGAGGAGGGTGCTTCAAGACATCTGAACATTCCACCAAGATAGGAGTTCAAGATAAAGGTTTGGAAGCTGATGTGGTTCCTATGGAGTTCATCAACCCCACCCCCACCCCCGGGAGGAAGCAGTTGTTTTTTGTTTGTGACCTCAACTAAGTGGTTGATAAGGGACTCATAGGACTGGATTCAAATAGCCTCTCGATGATATTGTTGTGAGCGAGGGCATGCAGAAGAGATTGATCAGCTATTTAGCAACAGTGATTTGTCCAAGAAACGTGGATGTTTTCTCACCCTGTTTTCCATGACAGCTTGAGTTTGTCAAGAAATTCAGAAGTTTTTTTTTTCTTTTGGGGGAACCCAAGAAGGGAACAATCTGGGTATCCAACAAGATAGAACCAGACTCAAAACAAAAGGAAACCAGCTATGGTGTTTGATGTTTGGGATGTGCTCCTTCCTATCCTTAGCTCCTGTCCACCATCTCAGATTCCTTTCCATCCAAATATGATAAGTGGAGGCACAAAAAGCAAACTTAATCGTCATATGACAAAGGGACTTCCCATTGAACTTCCTAGAAATCCACCTCCATTCATGATGAAACGAACGAATCTGTCTTTTAGGGGGCCAGCACTTTGCTAGGATCCCTTCCTCCAGAGGAGAATGGGCAAGCAAAGAAAAGATGAGGAACATCTTCAACCGCTGACCAGCATAAGCAACATCTAGGATTAGCATCAATTTTTCTCAAACGAAGGAAAGCTCCGGCAGGAAGAAAGGTAGTCATGGCTCTCCACACAATGAAGCTGTGACGAAGGATGTACCCCTTGAACCAAACAACATCAAACCAAGGAACCTTAGCAGCTCTTAGAGCGCAGAAGCTACCAAGCAGAAGAGGCAAAGAACATACCCGTTGTGGAGGAATTCCATCTAACTAAATCACCACTCCTAGATGTCTTTTAGGAACTGAGTCAAGGACAGCCCAAGCTAGAGACAGGCACAAGGAAGAAGATCAACCCGGCCTCCAGTCACCACTGCTCATAATCGAAGAAACCTTAAGCCACCCGAATCCAGATGATTCCTTTCCCCATAACAGTGAATAAGAATACCATGAGGATGCCACTTGTCAAGCCACAACAAGGTCAAGGAACCATCATCAATAAAAGATTTTATTGAATGAAAGCAGTTGTTCTATTCTCAAGATTCGTTCTATTCTCAAGATTCAATTGAATGATAGCCACCATCAATTACGAGCTCTGTTTTGTACGTACAGCTCCATTGAGTTGACACGGTACAGTAATTAGGACTTTGGTTTGATAATGCCATGAAGAGAAATGACAGAAATTAAATTGGTGTGATCTCAAGAGTAATTATTTAGCACAATAGAAGGGCATGGGCTTTGAGGACAAAATTTAACACTTCAGTCATTAAAACTGAACTTCAAAGGAAGATGCCAGAACCGTCTGAACTTCAGAAGATCAAAGAGAATTTTTCAGACAAGGAAATGAAAATCATTCAATCATTTCTTGTGGAGGTGGGGAGCGTAAAAATGAAGTAGAAAAAGCTTTGAATGTTGAATTAACTATGAGCATTCAGGAATGTTTGTCAATGTCAGAGGTAACATGTTTCTTTGCTTCCCTGTCCCCATTTTTTCAAATGTGATGGCAGAACTAGGGCACCAGTAATAGTTGTTTGTTAAGTTGCTACAGATATTACCTAATATCTGTGACAATGGAAAGCTATTCAATTTGCTTATTGAGTTGTTAGTTTCAGGTGAAGATCCACAATGGGCAGTATGCTATTAACACAAACAAAGGGCATAGTAAGAATTGAAATCACTTCCAGGAAATGCAACCCAACTGTTGATGGCAGGTAAAGGACATGACTGCTTTGGTTCTAAAGAGGTCTGAGGTATGGCTTCTGAATGTTGAAAAATCACAGATCAACTTCTTTTCACTTTATCCCTCCCTCTATGGAAGGACTGGACTACATGGCCTGAGAAAACGATTGGCAAGGTACGGAGATGAGGTTCTATATAAGTTTTTCATATAAGCACAGGCATGTCTTAGCAGTTTCTTCTAAAGGGGTATTACGTGGACCTATAATAGTACAACGGGCAAAGAAAATCACTTGTCGTTTAACTATCAGAAATTTTTTTGAGAAAGAAACAGGGAAACTAAATGGGTGGAACAAATATACATCAGAATCAGCATTCACTCTTTAAACGAAACATGGCGTGATATCCTTTATCCATATAGTGGTGTAACAAACTCCAAGCACAGGAACACAATGCAAGAAGTCAAGATCAGATTGGTCAGACTGCAGGTTAAGCCCAAAGATTTATGGTCATTATGGAATTAGAAACCAACTATATAAGCAATAATATATCAGCAAAATCCTTGTAACTGTGGTGAGTTCTCCAACTAGAAACAGTCAGGAGGAATTAAACAATCTATACACCACAAGGGTAGGACACATTTGAATTACTAATCAGAAAAGCCTGCTCCTATGAAGAAAAGAGTTTCCACATCTGTCCGAACAACAATAACGGTAGGAGTCCAACAAGAGAAACCGTTATTTACTCCTCAGGAATACGATAGTACATTGCTGCCAGTTGATTGGCTAATTATTGCATGCGAGCCAGCGAAAGAGGAACGTAAATGCAATACTTCAGAGAAGGAGTTTACCATAGAACACTCTTCGACTAGCAACATGCTTCCACTTCCCAGAGTGAAGGATAGGAAATATCAGGTCGGAGACTGTGGTTCTGTTTCGTGCTTGAGAGGCAAAAGAGACGAGCTCAATCACGTTTGTCATCGACGTAATCAAACTCGTCCTCCTTGAGATGGGCGAAGAACTTGACAATGCCACGGCCCTCAATCTCAGTAACGAATTCGACCTTGAAAGGAAGATTGGCGGAGATCCGCTTCCCCTTCCAGAGGCCAACGTACAGCTTGAGCTCGCCTTCCATGCCGGTGAGATCAAATTCGGGGACTTTAGGGACGTGATACACCTTAAGTGGTGCCTTAACCCTAACCCTAGCCCCAATCTTAGCTCTCCGAGATTCCTCATCTTCCTCTCCTACAGTCGCTGCCGATATCGCCGACGAGACGGACAACGACGACGAACACGATGAAGATGATAACGAAGAAGAATTGGAAGAATCAACAATGGCGGAATCGGGATTCAGAGCTACTTCGCAAGGTATTCTCCTCTCACGCCGGATCTTTCCGGTGCTCAAAGCTCCTCCACGAGGGGAAACCGAACCGATGGAGCAATTTACCAAAACGATTGCTTGAAGATGGTGACTGCTATTTGTAGAAGAGAACACTGCGTTCGGGCGAGTGAATGAGGTAGGAGAAGCCATAGGACTCATCATCATTTCCTCGTTGCGTCTCTGTATCACCTTCTTTGGATCTCAATTCCTGTGTTTCTTCTATCCCCACCTGTATATTTCGTGGCGGAGAAGCAGCGGTAGGCGGATAAGCTTGGAGGCTGTGGCGCTATTGGGCTGAGAACTTGACATCATGTGTTTAGGGGACCCAGCCAGACATAGAGATGGTTGGACAGGCGGATGAAAACGATAAAGATTAAAACGAACACGGCCTTTGAGCCCTCCATTTAAGGTCCAACCAATCTAATGCTTTGCAAGACAAGGGGAAATTTTCACACACCGTGGACTTTGTCTTTAAATCACCCAATCCTAACTTTACGACCTTCTTCATTTGTTAAATATGTATTAACAAACCCCTATTTTAACATAACAATAACAACAATAATAACAAAATTTTATCCCAACTTAATAGGATCGGCTACATGGATTCTTGTTTGCCAATCAACTTTATTCAATGTCATACTTGAAGTAAGGCTTAAGTTATACATTTTTTTCTTTACCACATTTTTAAGAGTCATCTTTAGTCTACTCTTAGCTCTTTTAAATCCTTCAATCTGAATCAAATCATTCCTCCTTACGGGGGTCGTAAGGAGGCATCTAACAACCTCTGTTGAACATGGTCATACCATCTTAAACGATTTTCTCGTAGCTTATCATGTATTGGCGCTACCTAAAATCAATTTTAATACAATCATTCCTTATCTTATTCTTCTTAGTTTTGCCACAAATTCATCTTAACATCCTTATCTCAGCTACACTAAGTTTATCAATATAATGTTTTTTATCTATTTAACATTCTGCACCATATATCATAATCGGTCAAATGACTGTCCTATAGATTTTTTTTTTTTTAAGTTTTAAAGGAATACGTCGATTACACAACACTCTAGACGCACTTCTCCACCTCATCCATCTTATTTTAATCCTCTGTGAAACATCAGCGTTTGTATCACTTTCTTTGCTTATGATTGAACCTAGATATTTAAAATGATCACTTTGTTGTATCTCCCTCTCAAAAATGCTCACCACTTCATTATCTGTCATTGTGTGACTAAAGTCACACGCCATATAGTCCGTCTTCATTCTACTTATCTTAAAACATTCTAATGGTGATCTCTATAACTCCAACTTTGCATTAATCTCTGCTTTTGTTTTATCCATCAAAACAATATCATCAACGAAAAACATACACTAAGGAACTTCATCTTGAATGTCTTTGATTAGATCATCCATAATGATGGCTGATATGGGGATTAACACCTTCTATTAGGAGTCACCAAGTGTACACGATTCATACAGCAAAAATAGTCAAGGAGTGACATACATATTGTGCCTCGGAGGCACCGAGGCAAGCGACATCCCCTTTGGGCCTCGACATGAGTCTGAATGAAAGCTCAACCTTGAAGGGTTGAAATCTCAGAAAGGGCACAAGGTTGATCTCTGTTGTCTAGGCTAGACCCTCAACCATTGTCATAGAGCCTCGGCAGCATTGAAACCCTACTCAGCATCGTAGCTCCTCAAATGGGTCTGGCCCCCGTAGCATTGCCAGCATAAGTTAATATTCTCGACAGCGTGGTCGTGAACCTTATCTAAAGGCCCATTCCAAATAGGAAAGGACCTCTTTTGGAATGATGCCCTGCAGCGGTCCTTAGAATCTAATGATAGAGTCGTGATTCAGCCATACAAATGTGGAACAATCCTTTTGATCCTCGCAACATCAGGCGTGATTCACACCCCCGGTGATGATATCTTGCCTTATAAGGCGAGACACCAAACATTCCTATTTAGACCGTCCTCAGCCTATATGTCCAGGACACACATAGAATTCTTCCCTCTGAACTCAGACCATGAAAGCTATCAGGACCCTTCTCTGATAAAAGGGATAGCCGACTCTGTGTAGAACCATACTGTTTATTCATCAGACTTACTTAAGCATTGGAGTAGTCTAAGGGTTTAAAACTCGACCATCACACGGTATGTATCTTCTTCTTATGCAGAATATTAAGGCAAGCTAAAGGACAACGATTTGGTGCGACAACAGTTTGGCGCCGTCTGTGGAAACTTTGGTAGCATCACAAGAAGTTCTGAATTTAGTTCTTACTCCGTACTCACCTTAGTGAATGTCATCCATGTTGACCCAGTATCAGAAGAGGATGAGTACAAACTTAAACAACAACGCTAGTCATAACCAGCAGTCGAACAACAACAATAAAGGTGCAACCCCCCTCCGAAGAACAATGCCCAACAGGGTCCACACCCGCTGAAGGATGTCCCTGGGGAAAATGAAGAAAGGATCCCTACTGCCAATAATTTTGTCTCAGAGGAGGAGTTATCTCCTCTTAACTCCCCACAATATGTGACAAGGAAACAATTTGACGCAGTGACCAGCCACCTAGAGATCCTTACGAAATGGCTAATGAATCAACCTCCTACCACACCAGCACCAGCTCCCCGACAAGCCACAGACGGAGGAGAACAAGAAAGGCAGTGAGAAAGAAACCACAGCCACTCTGGATGCCATGGGCATCGGAACCCAGTGCTGAATCAGAACAATCAACACCACGTAAGCGTGGCACCCAGATCTGTCCTGATGGCGCCGCCACCTCCACCTCAGCCTCAGCCTCAAAGATCATTGAGTCACCATTCTCACCGTACAGCTGGAGCAGTACCTGGCAGATCCCGTGTCTTGAGTCAAGCATCTTCCTCGAGTACTTTGGTGACCAGCATTCATAGAGTTACCGCCTCGAAGAGGCTAAGCCTTCTACTGCCTCATCGCGAAGACGTTTAAGAAAGGCTAGATGCTACCAGACTGCAAAGAGCTACAGGGGAAACACAATCTCACCATGCCATCGGAGACATAGAACAATAGCTCTAGGATCTGAGGGCTCGACTCCAACGCATGGAGAAAGGTCACACCAATCCGCCTTGTCAAACGTATAGCACTGAGAGCGCTCTTTCAAAGCGCATCATGAAAACCTTCCTTCCTCGAGGCTTCACCATGCCCCCAATAGAATCCTATGATGGGACAGACCGACCCTAAGCATTATTTTGACACCTATGTAGACCAGATGCTTTTAGAAGATCACCTCGAGGAGAATGTTTGTCGGGCCTTCGGGGCCACCCTCATAGGTGCATAAAGGATATGGTATAGCAGCCTGCCCAGAAGGTCTATCGACTAGTTTGATGAACTCGTTAGTAGCTTACTGAGTCACTTTCAAAGCCGATGAGTATAGAAGAAGACATATTACAACCTGAGGAACTGTGTCCAGGAGGAAGGTGAGACACTCAAAGCCTTCCTCGATAGGTTTAACATAGAGGCCTTACAGATCAAGGGCCTCCAAGAATCAGTGCACAAGGCCACCCTCGAAGGCAGCATAAGAGACTCAAACCTGGGCTTTTCCCTAGCCAAGAAGTCAGCCACTACCCTCATCGAGCTCCAGGCCCGGTGCGAAAAATATGCAACAACCAATTTGACCACTAAAAAAGATTCCACTACACAAAAACCTCTGCTCCTAGCCTCAAACAAGAAGCGAATTGAGATTTCGAAGGACACCTTATACAAGGGGGATCCATTGAAGAAACAAAAGAAGGAAAAGGTAACGGGGGACGACACCCCTACCATTTAGCTATACGAAGACTACCACCCGCTTCGGAAGACTCTGACAGAGATTTATATGATAGAAAGACACAGACAACCTTCTGAAAGCTTGAAAGGATGAACTTGGATGTGCAAACTAGAAATCCACGCCTATTCTGTGCTTTCCACAATGACCATGGGTGCACCACCAAAGAGTGCCGACACCTTTGGGATGCCATTGAAGAGCTAATTTGAAGGGGAAAGCTCAAGCAGTATGTAGACAAGAAGAGGCTTGCTCCCCCAATACTCAGACAATCATTTTGTAACTTGATGACTGCCAAACTTAGGCAAGAAAGAACAAAGGGCGAAAGGATGATGAAGGCCGTGAGGACAGCGGCACAGGAAATATGCCATCCCCCTACGAACAAGGATTGGGGCCACCTATATGATAAAGGCAGCACCAATGAGCAAAGGAAGAGAGGCGGAGCGATTAAGGGCTCGTTGGGGGTCTCCCATCCAACTCATGAAAACCTCGACCAAACCCTGTAGATCCAATGTTTTAGCAAAGGGACCCTAGTAGAACCAGCCTATGGCCAAGAGGACAGAAAGCAAAGGGACTCCTGACTTATTAGATGAAACTTTATCAACAAGATCTTCCTAGGGTTGAGATCGGACTCTTCCAGCACGTCGAGGGCCTCCACCTCGAAGCACCTGCACGATGAGCTCAACTGGTAGTGCCCAGCTCATATGTGATTACTGGAGGGTCAGCATCAGGGAACACCTCGGCAAAGTCCTCACGAGCATAAGCCAGAGAACTAGACCTAGCTAACCTTACCCCCAAAGAAATCGCAGATGGGAGATCTCATGATCTTTAGTGATGATGACCTGATTAATGTTGTGTCGCCGCACGAGGATGCCCTCGTGATTACAGCCGTAGTATCAGATTTCAACGTCAGTCGCATCGTGATCGACACAGAAAGTGCAGGTGACATCTTATATTACCATGCCATCCTGAAGATGAATTTCAGCGACGACATGGTCGGGCCCACAATGTACTCCTTTACAGAGTTTTCTCGCGATTCTGTGTGCATAAAAGGTGGGATCCGCCTACCCTTCATGATTGGGAACAAGCCAACCTGAAAAGTGATTAACATCAAGTTCCTGGTAGTCGAGCTTAGAGTCAATTATAATGGCGTCCTTGGATGTCCATCTTTGCATAGGCTCAGGAGCTACCTATCGACCTTCTATCAAGTCATCAAGTTCCCAATAGACCACGAAACCAGAGAGTACAGGGGAGACCAGATAATCTCGAGGCAATGTTATGCCATAGAGTTGGGCTTAAGCAAAAAAGCCAAAGGCAGATCCTCCACAAAGACCTCAAAAGTCCTTGATGAAGAGGCAAAACAGATTTCTACAGCCAAAGGGAAGGAGAAAGCCTTGGTCCAAACATCATAGCAGAAGACCTCAGGGACGACCTTCACCAATAGTTGGGAACACTGGCTGAGGAACTCATCCAAATACTCATCTCGAAGGATCAGCCTGAGCGCACCTTCCAAATCGGATCCTCACTGTAAGGAAAGATGCGAAGACCTCATCACTTTTGTCACACCCCAAGTATGGGTGGAGTATCAGGGGAGGTAGTGGATGCCTTAGCTCTATCTCTATTCCATGATGGGTGCATGTGGGTCGGTGGTGGTGTGATCTGCTGTGCGATTCCACACACTCGTGTATAGAGGTGAGGCGGCCTCCGAATCTTTCTATAGCACATTGCAAACTTAAACCAGACCACAACATAAAATGATTGTTACTCATGCATATAATATTGATACACTGTCTGATTGTCTTACTGAGCTAAGTTGTGAGCTCACCCTTTGTATATACATTGTTTTTAGATGTTGATGCAGGTTACATGGTGGACGATTATATGAACGCTCCGGTGTATGGAGGTGTTGCTGCTCTGGATGTACAGGCAGGAGAGGACGAGCATGACGCTTCATGCGAGTGCCCATTCTGCGTGTACCTTTGATTTTATTTTATTTGTTTCAGTTATTTTTAAAGTATTGTAAATATATTTAATTACGTTTGGAATTTGGATAATTGAATACTTATTTAAATTTATCAATAGAATACTCAGTTCATTATTTAAAGACTTCCGCTGTATTATTATATTCTGATTGTGGTTATGTGCAATGGTTTGTATGAGTGGACGCGGTCTTATTGAGATCCTGGTGTGAACCGTTGGTTCAATGACGGTTCACTCACACCATACTACTGTATCTCATGTGTTATGTCTTCTTCTCAGATCCAGACAAGACTAATCTGAGATGGTAGGCAGAAACGGTCATAGAGGCTCACGAAAGCGTCACCACTCTAGGGTGCGCCAGACTGAGGAAAATATGGAAATCGGAGGCAGGACCAAGAACAAATGCTGCATTATGTGCTGCAGCCTCGAGCTCAACAGAGAATGACGAAGAGTATATAATAGAGACTGCAAGAGATCCAGTGGAACAGGGCTTAATTCATAGGTTCACATTGATGTTCGCAGCTTTGAAGATCTCATCGGATCTCATAGATGAGGTCAAAGCAGCAATCCTACAGGACACACCTCAAGACTGTACAAGAAGACCTAGAGAAGGGTAACAGCAATCCTGACTTTACCTTGGATTCAGACAAGGTACTCAAGTATCGTGGACGATTATGTATACCTGAGAGTGAGAACTTAAATATCAGAGATCGAGTTATGACAGAATCTCATTACACTCCATATTCGGTACATCCAGGAAGCACCAAAATGTACCATGATTTAAGAAGATTATATTGGTGGAGGGGTATGAAAGCAGATTTAGCTCGTTTTGTATTCCAATGTCTGAATTGCCAGCAAGTTAAAGCGGAAAGGCAGAGACCCGCAGGTTTACTACAACCATTATCGAAACCTACATGGAAGTGGGATTGTATCACAATAAACTTGGTCACTGGCCTACCCTTGACACCAAGGTCGGTGGATGCAGTTTGGGTTATAGTCGATCGACTTACCAAGACAGCTCAATTCATTGCGGTCAGACCTCAGTATACCATGGAAAAACTGGCCAAGCTATATGTAGATAATATAGTCAGACTTCATGGCGTCCCAGAGAGTATAGTATCTGATAGAGATCTCCGTTTTACATCAAAGTTTTGGGAAGGATTACAGAAAGCTATGGGAAAAAAGTTGAAGTTTTTGTTGAAGTTTAGTACAACTTTTCACCCTCAGACGGACGGGCAGTCGGAACGAACTATTCAAATTTTAGAAGATATGCTCCGAGCTTGTGCCCTAGATTTCAAAGGAGCTTGGGACGAGAAGCTATCGCTCATCGAGTTTGCTTATAATAATAGCTACCAGGCTACAATTCAGATGGCTCCATATGAGGCACTCTATGGGAAGAAATATCGTACACCTCTGTTATGGTATGAGGTGGGAGAAAGAAGAATTGTAGGACCGGAGTTCGTTGAAGAAACTTGTCGAGTGATTGATCAGATCAAGGAAAGAGTGAAGACAGCTCAAATTCGACAGAAGCACTATGCGGATAATCGACGTCGAGATCTGGAGTTTGCAGTGGGTGACAAGGTATTCCTGAAGATATCACCGGTGCGAGGTCTGAAAAGGTTTGGTAAGAAGGGGAAGCTATGCCCCAGGTATGTGGGACCATATGAGATATTGACCAGACGTGGTAACGTGGCATATCAATTGGATCTACCACCATCTATGTCAAGTGTTCATGATGTGTTCCTTGTATCATTATTGAAGAAATATGTCAGGGATCCATCACACATCTTGACAGCAGACCCCCCAGACTTGACAGAGGACTTAACATTTAAAGTGGTACCTGTGATGCTCTCAAGCAAAAAGGTACAACAACTTCGAAGCAAGGATATCCACTATGTGAAGGTGCATTGGAAAAGCCAAGATGTCGAAGAAATTACTTGGGAGGAGGAGAGCGCGATGAGAAAGGAGTACCCTAACATTTTCGACGATCAAGGTACGTTCAAATTTCGAGGCCGAAATTTCTTTTAGGGTGGGGGAGTTGTGAGACCTACATGCAAATTTTGGGGATGAAATTTCTTTTAAGGGTGGGGGAGTTGTAAGACCCGCACTCCGTGAACCCGAACTAAACCTTGATTTCATGTCGTAACAGGTCTTTCGATCATCATCGGGCCAGACGGGACGAGCGGATGATAATCAGGTACGAAATCGGACCAACCATACCAACTTAAGTATGAATTTCATTCATACCGGTCGATGGTACCAATCTATGGTACCGGTCGACCGGTATGGTCTGCGCAGCAGACTACCAAGATCCAGAATTGGATCTCTGCAGGTTTCACTTTTCCAATTCTGAATCCTAAAACTTTCCTAATCCTAAGAGGCTTCCTAAACCTAATTCCTAGCCTATTTAAACCCCTCTAAGCCTCCTAGAATCCTTTGCATTATCTCTCACAAACCCTAGAGAGGAGAAGGAGGTTGGAGAAGGAGAAGAAGCTAGGAAGAAGAAGGAAGTGCCGCCCTTGCCGTTCGACGACGCTCACCTTATGCCAGTCAACGGTAAGTGTTTGAATCATTCTTCTTACTCTATGACTCAAGGATAGTTGTATGGTTGGATCAATACCATGCAAAGCAGGTATTGATCTAAAACCCTAATTGGCCATTAAACCCTAATTTGCCGTCAAACCCTAGATTCGAGTTCTAGGATGATATTCATCGAAACTAGACTTGAATGAGTTGGAGATAACTCTAATTCAAAGCTCAGACTTAGAATGGATAGGAGAAACCCTGAAAACCATGGAGAATGATCGACGGCAGTCGAAAAATCAAAAGTATGGTCTTCCGGAGATAAACCGACCGACCATACCGGTTGCTAGTTTTCTCACAGAGCTGCGATCGGTATGTTGTGACCGGTCAGCTCTGAAAGGCTGGTTTTGGACTTTGTTGGTTTTCCGACCAACGTGAAACCCTAAGAAACTATTCTAATGAAACCCTAATAATATTGTAGGACTTTGTGATATTCCGTTTAGATCTTGTATCGTGGAGCAAGCAATCAAACGAGCGTCAGGTAAGGGAATCTGACCTAAACCCTAATAATTAATTGACAGTAAATCGTTGTTAATAACCCTGAATATATATGATGTGATGTTTGTGCATATTCACATGACATATTTACTTTCAGTTATTATTATTGTTCATGCATGATAGGATGTGATTGTTAGGCATGTAATTGTTTTCGTTAGAGTGTCGAATGGGAAGGGCATGGAGCCTGGGATCATTCCTCACACTGGCACCTTTTGTAGTATTCTATTTTAACATGCTTGGTACGGGTGGGGTATCAGGGGAAGGTCGTGGCACGGTGATCTCCGATGTTGATGTTGACCTAGCCATGATGATGTGACACTGTGGTCTCCGATGTTGACGCTGGCCTGTCCACGATGCTTTAGCTCTATCTCTATGCCATAGGGAGTTATGTTGGGATAGGGTCTACCTGCGTATTGTTCTATCCAAGTGTGTTAGTTGCGGATAGGATATTGGGGGGAGGTGAGGTATTGTTGTCTCCAGCCCGGCCTGCACGCTCTAGCTCTATCTCTATGCCGTAGACGGCTGTACTGGGATGGAGCCTACATTGATGACATATAGGATTGGTTAGTTGCGAGCCCAGTTTGCAAGCCCTGGCCAGTAGGGGCTTAGGTACTGGTATGGGTGGAGTATCAGGGGAGGTGCGGGTATACCTTAGCTCTATCTCTATTCCATGAGGGGTGCATGTGGGTCGGTGGTGGTGTGATCTACTGTGCGATGCCACACACTAGGGTATAGAGGTGAGGCGGACTCCGAACCTTTCTATAGCACATTGCAAACTTAAACCAGACCACAACATAAAAATGGTTGATACTCATGCATAATATTGTGAAACTGTCTGATTGTCTTACTGAGCTAAGTTGTGAGCTCACCCTTTGTACGTACATTATTTTTAGATGTTGATGCAGGTTACATGGTGGACGACTATATGAACGCTCCGACGTATGGTGGCGTTGCTGCCCTGGAAATACAGGCAGTAGAGGACGAGCATGACGCTTCATGCGAGTGTTCTTTCTGCTTGTACCTTTGATTGACTTCTATTTATTTTCAGTTATTTTTAGTTGGATTAAGTGGATGTAAAGATATTATATTTTATGTTTGAAAATTTGGATAATTGATTATGTTATTTAAATTTATCAATAGATACTCAGTTCATTTATTTAAAGACTTCTGCTGTATTATTTATATTCTGATTGTGGTTATGTGCAATGATTTGTATGAGTGGACACGGTCTGTTCGAGATCCTGGTGTGAACCGTTGGTTCAATGACGGTTCACTCACACCATTCTGGTTGGTTCAGAATTGGGGTGTGACAACTTGGTATCAGAGCTCTTAGGCTCTGTCCAACAGACCATATTGCACTTAACTAAGTCGATGAACTAAGTTAGAAAAATTTAAAAATTTTAATACAAACACACCCTAAGCATTGTTTGATACCTGAGACTGATTAAGAAAGAGCATAATATACTATATTAAATATGAAATTTAATGATACTCATGCACTAGTTAGGAAAACCATAAAACTTCCATTAAACAGAAAAGAGAGTATCAAATATAATAGTACTACAGGGTACAGTCCACAAACCGGACAGTTACCCTGATACATAAATATACCAAAAAGAAAGAAAGAAATAACACTCTATCATGGGGTGGGGGGCCTAGGAGGAATAGGGTCCGCTATGTCATAATCTCGCTCGTAAGCGACCCTAAGCTAGTGCACCTAATCCTGAGTGACTCTGAGGCTACGAGCCAAGTGCGCCAAGTCACGGCTCATCTCACGCTGAGCGTCCCTGATCTCCGTGAACATACCCATCATGGTGTCGGGAGGAGGCTGAGATGGTCCTGCTGTAGGTGTAGGTTGTAGTGTTGTAGGTATAGGCTGTGGCGCTAGAACTGGTACATCCTCCGCCCTATCATCGCCATCCCCATCATCACTCTCAGCCTCTGCTGCATATGCCGCATTGGCTACTGCGGCTGCTACCCTCCTGAGTGGACGAGGGCGAGCCTCCATCTCATCATCACTAACCGGCAGGTTGTCCATCTGCATCCTAAGGATGGCATCCCATTCGATGTCGGAGGTCATGGTATCCTCAACAGCCAGCTCGCCCCTCATGCTCACTCGTAGGCGCCGCAGAAGAGTAGTGATGAGACGGCCATATGGGAGGTTACTACCCTGATCGGCCAGAGTCGCCTGATGCATAGTCCGAATGATGAGGTAGGGGAGAGAAACCCGCTCCCCGGTGCAGACACAGTAGGTAATATACTGAGTGAGCTGGGATAACTTACTGTAGTGATCGCTCTGGGGCACGATGTTGTGCTGGATAATGCGAATGTATACCCGGGGAGCAGGTCTCAAGCTAGCCGCCTTCATAGGAGCCCCAGGGTTGAGTATCTGCTCCGCTATCTCTCGTCATAGATCCTCTCTCAGATAGCCCTTTACTTTTGGAGGGCAGTATACTAAATCTCCATCATTGGGGACCCCAGTAGGTCAGCCAGCTGATGAGTATCAAAGGAAATATGGACGCCCTTGACAAAGCTGGTGATGCGCAAGTCCCTACCCTGATTAGGATCATTGACATCCCCATGAAGCTCCAGGTTAGCATAAAAGTGTTTGACCAGATTGGGGCGAGTGGTCTCAGTGTAGGTGATGACAGGCAGCCACGCAAGCCTGTCGAAAGCCGCTTGCACATCAAACCTGTGCAACTGCTCCAAGTTGACACGCCGGCCAGATTCTATATTCTTACTATCGAACCAAGGGAAGCGGGCTTGTGCCGCCTCGGAACGGAACCACCGCTCATCGAGCTGTGGAACTGGTGGATGAGGAGCGCGCATGCCCAAGCCATAGGAACGCTTGCCAAGACCTCTTCGGGGAGCCATTTAAACTGCAAAACAAAAAGAAAACAAGAAGAAACACGTTAAGAATTTTCAAAAATTCGACAGCACAACGACAGTAAATTGGGAAAAAACCTCGAACTCACCCAAAACTTGGGGAGGAGGACTTACGTAACCCCCGCACTCTTCAAGCAAACCAATCATATGCAATTCCAACAAGAAATTTAAGAAATTGGAAAAATTTAAGAAAATTTCAAAATTTTTGAAAAACCTAGGTTAAAAACTAGAAAAATTCAATTTTTACTAAAACCATTCGATGGAAGTCCAAATTGGTTGAGGGATTTTGCTCTTGGGGGTCTCTAAACCCTTTCTAAGCTGAAGGAAAGAAGTTCCTACAGTTAGAATCTTCCAATCAAAGAAAAATCAATAATTTTAGGTAAAGACGATATGAAAATTTGGTAAAAATTTGATAGAGAGGGAAAAGGCTTACCTGGAGAGGATATGCCGAGTCTAGATCGAAAGAAAACAACTCCTACGATGACCGGTCAGACTGTAGCAACTCAGAAGCCAGAGGAGAATCGCCACCGGAGAAAAGAAGAAGAGAAAAGTGAGAAAAATTCTCACTTTTCGCGATTTTAAAGGCCTTTCTGGGCATACCGGTCGACATACCGGTCGAACAGTACCCCATTGAGGCCGCGACCGCTATGTCTCGGTCAGAATGTAAATTCTAACCAGTCGACTATACCGGTTGCACAACCCTCTACAGAGCTGCGACCGGTATGTGGCGACCGGTCAGCTATAGACAGGCCAAAAAATTTATGAAAAATTTTAAAATTTTGCAATTTAAATTTCTACTTTTCGACTGTTCGCCTTATATTGTTCAAGACTAACACTACTATTATTGTTCTCATATGTTATGTCTTCTTCTCAGATCCAAACAGAATACTCTGAGATGGTAGGCGAAAACGGTCGTAGGGACCGAAAGTGTCACCATTCTAGGTTGCGCTAGGATGAAGAAGAACATGTAGAACCAGGCTACGTTGGAGAGCCAAACCCGGTAGTTGAGGAAGAGCAGGTTCCAAGGGCACTGACAAATTTGCCTGACCCTCCTCATACGAACTCTGAGACAATTGTGACCAATCTGGTATATCAAATGGAAGCTCAGCAAAAAGCATTCCTGAGCAGATGTTAAAGATGTTCAGGCCACCGGGTCATGTTCCCACTGAAGGTACGCCTGGGTCTGGAGGGAATAATACTACACTGCCGATGCATGGTAGTCCAGGGCCGATGGGCCAAGCACAAAATGTACAACCACCGCACCAGTTTCCATCGTCTTCTGCTTATCAGGGAGCCTATCCGTATCTACCACCATGGTACGGGATGAATACACAGGGGCAGCACGATCTGAGTCGGGCGGTGGACAGATTCTTAAAGTTGAAACCTTCTTCATTCACAGGTAAGACAGGGAAACCATTGTGGCCAGCACAGTGGATTGTAGAAATGGAGAAGAATTTCTGCCTGATGACTTGTACAGAGAATGAGAAGGTACTGTTTGCCACTCATATGCTAAAAGAATATGCGAATGCTTGGTGGAATTCTACACGGGCATATTTGGAGACGAAGCATACACAGGTGGATTGGGCAGCGTTCAAGGTAGTCTTCTTCGATAAATATTTTCTGAAGAGTTATAGAGATCAGATGGAGAAGGAATTTCTTAATCTACAGCAGTCTCAGTCAACTGTGGATGCTTACCAGTAGAGGTACGAAGAGTTATTTTTCTTCGCACCGACAAGTATGCAAGAGGAAGAGACCAAGACACGTAGGTTCACCATGGGACTGCGTGGAAGCATCAGAGAGCATATATTGGGTCTGGACAAGAAAATTTACAATGAGACTGTATAGGTTGCGAGAGTGATAGAATCTAGTCAGAGGGATAGCTTCTTTGCACAGAACAAGGGATTGAAGAGACCCGCTACTGCGATTTCAGGTGGCGGTAACAATAGACCATTCCGCCCATACAAGGCTCACTCCACTACAACGCCTGCAAGGAACAATACGGCACCACCTGTGCCACAGTTCGCTGGACACAACCCGAATATCAAATGCTATAACTGCCAGCAACTGGGTCATGTTGCAAGGAACTGCACTCTAAATAAGAAGCAACCTCCACAGCAAGGAAAAGTATTTGTTGTCACCACCGAAGAGGCAGCCGCATCACCTGATGTGGTCACTGGTATGATTCTACCCCTTACTATCTAGCTTACTATTTCATTGTGTGTATGAGCATGTAGAACTAAGGGAAAATAAAATTTCAGGAATTTTAAATGTAGCTGGTATACCTGCCAGAGTACTCTTTGACTCTGGGGCCACGCACACCTTTGTTTCTATTTCCTTTGGGAAACGAATGGAGTTACCGATCAAGCACTTGAACCCAAGCTTAATAGTCCGCTCTCCGCTAGGAGTCGAGGTGGCTTTGATTGAATACTATGGGCCGTGTGCAGTTTGTATTGAGGGCCAAAACTTAGAAGCCAATCTGGTAAAACTCGAGATGGCAGACTTTGATGTCATCTTGGGAATGGACTGGCTAGGCCATCATTCAGCTAGCCTATTATGTGGTGAAAGGAAGCTTGTGCTTACAGATAAAAAGGGAAAGGAGTTTAGCTTCACTGGGACCAAGTTACCTAGGAAGCGGAAGCTGATCCTCTCCGCCCTAAAAGCTAAGAAATGCTTAGAGAAGGGAGGAGTGGGGTATTTAGTGTTTGTAGTCGACATCACTGCTGAGGTGCCAAAGATGAAAGATCTAGATGTGGTGTAAGAGTTTCCAGATGTATTTCCAGAGGATCTCCCAGGTCTACCATCAGACAGGGCTACAGAATTTGTGATAGACCTTATGCTAGGTTAGGCGCCGGTGTCTAAAGCACCGTACAGGATGACCCCTACCGAATTAAAGGAGTTGAAGAACCAATTACAAGAATTGTTAGATAAGGGTTTCATACGACCTAGCATATCGCCTTGGGGAGCACCTGTAGTATTTGTCAAGAAGAAAGACGAAAGTACTGTGTATCGACTATCGTGAGCTGAACAAATTAACGATCAAGAATCGGTATCCTTTGCCTAGAATTGATGATCTGTTCGATCAGTTGCAGGGTCCAAGGGTCTTCTCGAAGATTGATCTCCGATCAGGGTATCACCAACTGAAGATCAAGGCCGGAGATATTCCGAAGACTGCTTTCAGGACAAGGTATGGGCATTATGAGTTTCTAGTTATGTCGTTCATGGAACTGCTTTCGGGTTGACTAATGCACCAGCGTCGTTCATGGAACTGATGAACCAAGTGTTTCATGATATGTTGGACACTTCGGTCATCGTATTCGTCAACGACATATTGGTCTACTCAAAGGAAAGAGAGACTCATGCAACACACTTGAGAGCAGCCCTACAACGGCTGAGAAAGGAGAAGCTTTATGCCAAGTTCAAGAAGTGTGAGTTTTGGCCGAAGGAAGTGGCTTTCTTGGGCCATGTAGTATCTGAAGACGGTATCAAGTTGATCCAAGTAAGATAGCTGTTATAGTAGGATGGGAAGCACCAAAATCTGTTGTGGAGATTCGTAGTTTCCTTGGGTTGGCTGGTTATTATAGAAGATTCGTGGAGGATTACTCCAGGATCGCTGTTCCACTCACCAGATTAACCAAGAAGGGGGAGAAATTCATATGGACAGATGAGTGCGAGAAGTGCTTTCAGACTTTGAAGTCAAGACTAGTCTCTGCACCTATCTTGACCATCCCAGAACCAAGCGTACCGTTTACCTTATATACGGATGCTTCAGGGTTGGGTATTGGGTGTGTATTGATGCAAGGAGAACAGGTAATTGCTTACGCATCAAGACAGTTAAAAGAGCATGAAAAGAATTATCCAACGCACGATTTGGAGTTAGCAGCGGTTATACATGCCATCAAAACATGGAGACACTACTTGTACGGTGAAAAGTTTCAGATTAAGTCGGATCACAAGAGCTTAACTTATCTTTTCACTCAGAAGGATCTGAATATGAGACAAAGGAGATGGCTGGAGTTATTAAAAGATTATGACTGTGACATCCAGTACCATCCGAGTATAGCAAATGTTGTGGCTGACGCCTTAAGCAGAAAGTGGGCATCGAAACCTGAGGCAGGACCAAGTACAAATGCCACATTATGTGCTGCAGCCTCAAGTTCAATTGAAGGCGATGAAGAGTATATAATAGAGACTGCAGAAGATCCAATCAAGCAAGGTTTAATTCATAAGTTCACCATGATGTTCGCATTTTTGAAGATCTCACCGGATCTAGTTGATGAAGTCAAGGTAGAAATCCTACAGGATCCACATCTCAAGACAATGCAAGAAGACCTAGAGAAGGGTACGAGCAATCCTGACTTTACCTTGGATTCAGACAAAGTACTCAGGTATCGTGGACGGTTATGTATACCTGAGAGTGAAGGCTGCAATATCAGAGATCGAGTTATGACTGAAGCTCATTACACTCCATATTTGGTACATTCAGGAAGTACCAAAATGTACCATGATTTAAGAAGACTATATTGGTGGAGGGGTATGAAAGCGGATATAGCTCGTTTTGTGTTCCAATGTCTGAATTATCAACAAGTTAAAGCAGAAAGGCAGAGACCCGCAGGTTTGCTGCAACCACTACCGGAGCCTGCGTGGAAGTGGGATTGCATTACTTTGGACTTCGTCACTAGCCTACCTTTGACACCAAGGTCAGTGGATGCAGTTTGGATAATAGTCGATCGACTCACCAAGACAGCTCGATTCATTGCGGTCAGACCTCAGTATACCATGGACAAGCTGGCCAAGTTATATGTTGATAATATAGTCAGACTTCATGGCATCCCAGAAAGTATAGTATCTGACAGAGACCCTCGTTTTACATCAAAGTTTTGGGGAGGATTACAGAAAGCTATGGGAACCAAGTTGAAGTTTAGTAAAGCATTCCACCCTCAGACAGACGGGCAGTCAGAAAGGATTATTCAAATTTTAGAAGATATGCTCCGACCTTGTGCATTAGATTTCTAGGGAGCTTGGGATGAGAAGCTATCACTTATCGAGTTTGCTTATAACAACAGCTATCAGGCTACAATTCAGATGGCTCCATATGAAGCACTCTATGGGAAAAAGTATCGAACACCTCTGTTATGGAACGAGGTGGGAGAAAAAAGAATTGTAGGACCAGAGTTTGTTGAAGAAACTTGTCGAGTGATTGATCAAATCAAGGAGAGAGTAAAGACAGCTCAAGTTCGACAGAAGCACTATGCGAATAATCGACGTCGAGATCTGGAGTTTGCAGTGGGTGACAAAGTATTCTCGAAGATATCACTGGTGCGAGGTCTGAAAAGGTTTGGTAAGAAGGGAAAGCTATGCCCCAGGTATATGGGACCATATGAGATATTGACCAGACGTGGTAATGTAGCATATCAATTGGCTCTACCACCATCTATGTTAAGCGTTCATGATGTGTTCCATGTATCATTATTGAAGAAGTATGTCAGGGATCCATCGTACATCTTGAGAGCAGACCCCCCAGACTTAACAGAGGACTTAACATTTGAAGTGGTACCTGTGATGCTCTCAAGCTGAAAGGTACAACAACTTCGAAGCAAGGATATCCATTATGTGAAGGTGCATTGGAAAAGCCAAGATGTCGAAGAAACTACTTGGGAGGAGGAGAGCGCGATGAGAAAGGAGTACCCTAACCTTTTCGACGATCAAGGTACCTTCAAATTTTGAGGTCGAAATTTCTTATAAGGGTGGGGGAGTTGTGAGACTTACATGCAAATTTTGGGGACGAAATTTCTTTTAAGGGTGGGGAAGTTGTAAGACCCGCACTCCGTGAACCCGATCTAAACCTTGATTTCATGTCGTAACAGGTCTTCCGATCATCACTGGGCCAGACGGGACGAGCGGATGGAAAACAGGTACAAAATCAGAACAAAGACAGTCAAATAATCATTATTTTATGTTGACCGGTCGATGGTACCGGTCTTGGTACCGGTCGACCGGTATGGTCTGCGCAGCAGACTAGCAAGATCCGAAATTAGATCTCTGCGGGTCCCACTTTTCCAATTCTGAATCCTAAGACTTACCAAATCCTAAGAGGCTTCCTAAACCTAATTCCTAGCCTATTTAAACCCCTCTAAGCCTCCTAGAATCCTTGTCATTATCTCTCACAAACCCTAGAGAGGAGAAGGAGGTTGGAGAAGGAGAAGAAGCTAGGATGAAGAAGGAAGTGTCGCCATTACCGTTCGACGACGCTTACCTTACGCCAGTCAACGGTAAGTGTTTGAATCAATCTTCGTACTCTATGACTCTAGGATAGTTGTATGGTTGGATCAATACCATGCAAAGCAGGTATTGATCTAAAACCCTAATTGGCCATTAAACCCTAATTTGCCGTCAAACCCTAGATTCGAGTTCTAGGATGATATTCATCGAAACTAGACTTGAATGAGTTGGAGATAACTCTAATTCAAAGCTCAGACTTAGAATGGATAGGAGAAACCCTGGAAACCATGGAGAATGATCGACGGCAGTCAAAAAACCAAAAGTATGGTCTTTCGGAGACATACCGACCGACCATACCGGTTGCTAGTTTTCTCACAGAGCTGCGACCGGTATGTTGTGACCGGTCAGCTCTGAAAGGCTGGTTTTGGAATTTGTTGGTTTTCCGACCAATGTGAAACCCTAAGAAACTATTCTAATGAAACCCTAATAATATTGTAGGACTTTGTGATATTCCGTTTGGATCTTGTATCGTGGAGCAAGCAATCAAACGAGCGTCAGGTAAGGGAATCTGACCTAAACCCTAATAATTAATGGACAGTAAATCGTTGTTAATAACCCTGAATATATATGATGTGATGTTTGTGCATATTCACATGACATCTTTACTTTCAGTTATTATTATTGTTCATGCATGATAGGATGTGATTGTTAGGCATGTAATTGTTTTCGTTGGTGTGTCGAATGGGAAGGGCATGGAGCCTGGGATCATTCCTCACACTGGCACCTTTTGTAGTATTCTATTTTAACATGCTTGGTACGGGTGGGGTATCAGGGGAAGGTCGTGGCACGGTGGTCTCCGATGTTGATGTTGACCTGGCCATGATGATGTGACAATGTGGTCTCCGATGTTGATGCTGGCCTATCCACGATGCTTTAGCTCTATCTCTATGTCGTAGGGAGTTATGTTGGGATAGGGTCTACCTGCGTATTGTTCTATCCTAGTGTGTTTGTTGCGGATAGGGTATCGGGGGTGGTGAGGTATTGTGGTCTCTAGCCCAGCCTGCACGCTCTAGCTCTATCGCTATGCTGTAGACGGATGTACTGGGATGGAGCCTACATTGATGACATATAGGATTGGTTAGTTGCGAGCCCAGTTTGCAAGCCCTGGCCAGTAGGGGCTTAGGTACTGGTATGGGTGGAGTATCAGGGGAGGTGCGGGTATACCTTAGCTCTATCTCTATTCCATGAGGGGTGCATGTGGGTCAGTGGTGGTGTGATCTACTGTGCGATGCCACACACTAGGGTATAGAGGTGAGGCGGCCCCCGAACCTTTCTATAGCACATTGCAAACTTAAACCAGACCACAGCATAAAAATGGTTGATACTCATGCATAATATTGTGAAACTGTCTGATTGTCTTACTGAGCTAAGTTGTAAGCTCACCCTTTGTACGTACATTATTTTTAGATGTTGATGCAGGTTACACGGTAGACGACTATATGAACGCTCCGACGTTTGGTGGCGTTGCTGCCCTGGACGTACAGGCAGTAGAGGACGAGCATGACGCTTCATGCGAGTGTTCTTTCTACGTGTACCTTTGATTGACTTTTATTTATTTTCAGTTATTTTCAGTTGGATTAAGTGGATGTAAGGATATTATATTTTATGTTTGAAAATTTGGATAATTGATTATGTTATTTAAATTTATCAATAGATTCTCAGTTCATTTATTTAAAGACTTCCGGTGTATTATTTATATTCGGATTGTGGTTATGTGCAATGGTTTGTATGAGTGGACACGGTCTATTCGAGATCCTGGTGTAAACCGTTGGTTCAATGACGGTTCACTCCCACCATTCTGGTTGGTTCAGAATTGGGGAGTGATACTCAAAGCTCAGACTTAGAATGTATAGGAGGAACCTTGGAATCAATAGAGAGTGACCGACGGAAGTCAAAGATCGGGCGTATAGTCTTCCGGAGACATACCGATCGACTATACCGGTTGCACCCAGTGCAACCGGTATGTTGCGACCGGTACCTTTTGGGGCTGGTCTGTGGGGACCGGCTGACCATACCGGTCGCAGGTTTCCCCACAGTGCTGTGACCGGTACTGTGACTGATCAGCTCTGTGAGTGTAATTTTGTAACATCGTTGGTTTTTGACCAACGTAAACCCTAAGAAACTATTCTAATTGAACCCTTGTATTATGTAGGACTTTGTGATAGCACGTTTGGATCTTGTGACGTGGAGCAAGCTATCGAACGAGCGTCAGGTAAGGGAATCGGACCTAAACCCTAATAACTAATGGACAGTAAACCGTTGCTAATAACCCTGAATATTTGGTATGATGTTTGTGCATTCTCACATGTCATATGTTATTTCCAGTTATTATATTTGTTCATGCATATTCCATATGCTAGGATGTGATTGCTAGACATGTGATTGTTTTCATTGGTGTGTGGAATGGGAAGGGCCTGGGGTCTGCGATCATTCCTCACTCTGGCACCTTTTTGTAGTGTTCTATCTTAGCATACTTGGTGCGGGTAGGGTATCAGGGGAAGGTCGTGGCACTGTGGTCTCTGGCCTGGCCACCACGCTCTAGCTCTATCTCTATGCCGTAGGGAGTGATGTTGGGATAGAGTCTACTTACGTATTGTTCTGTCTTAGTATGCTTGGTGCGGGTAGGGTATTAGGGGGAGGTTGTGGCACTGTGGTCTCCGGCCTGGCCACCACGCTCTAGCTCTATCTCTATGCCGTAGGGAGCTCTGTTGGGATAGAGCCTACAGTGATGACATATAGGATTGGTTAGTCATGAGCCCAGTTTGCAAGCCCTATCCAGTAGGGGCTTATGTATTGGTATGGGTGGAGTATCAGGGGAGGTAGTGGATGCCTTAGCTCTATCTCTATTTCATGATGGGTGCATGTGGGTCGGTGGTGGTGTGATCTGTTGTGCGATTCTACACACTCGTGTATAGAGGTGAGGCAGCCTCCGAACCTTTCTATAGCACATTGCAAACTTAAACCAGACCACAGCATAAAATGATTGTTACTCATGCATATAATATTGATACACTGTCTGATTGTCTTACTGAGCTAAGTTGTGAGCTCACCCTTTGTATATACATTATTTTTAGATGTTGATGCAGGTTACACGGTGGACGATTATATGAATGCTCCGGCGTATGGAGGTGTTACTGCTCTGGACGTACAAGCAGGAGAGGACGAGCATGACGCTTCATGCGAGTGCCCTTTCTGCGTGTACCTTTGATTTTATTTTATTTGTTTCAGTTATTTTTAAAGTGATGTAAATATATTTAATTACGTTTGGAATTTAGATAATTGAATACTTATTTGAATTTATCAATAGAATACTCAGTTCATTTATTTAAAGACTTTCATTGTATTTATTATATTCTAATTGTGGTTATGTGCAATGGTTTGTATGAGTGGACACGGTCTTATTGAGATCCTGGTGTGAACCGTTGGTTCAATGACGGTTCACTCACACCATTCTGATTGGTTCAGAATTGGGGTGTGACAGATGGGCCAAGAACAGACAACTACCACAACAATTCCCAACATTATTTGTCTACCAGGGGGTCTATGCGTATCCACCACTATGGTATGGAATGAGTGCACAGGGACAGAACGACCTAAGCCGAGCAGTGGACAGGTTCTTGAAACTGAAACCCCCTACCTTCACAGGGAAGCCAGGAAAATCATTATGGCCTGCACAGTGGGTTGCTGAGATGGAGAAGAACTTTCGTCTGATGACTTGCTCAGAGGATGAGAAGGTGCTATTTGCTACACACATGCTCAAGGAAGATGCTAATGCCTGTTGGAATTCTATCCGATTATACTTGGAGACGAAGCACACCCAAATCACCAAGGAAATATTCAAGGGAGCCTTCTTCGACAAGTACTTTTCTAAGAGTTTTCGTGATCAAATGGAGAATGAATTCCTTAACCTGCAATAATCCTAGATGACTGTAGATGCCTACCAGCAGAGGTACGAAGAGCTATTTTTCTTCGCTCCAGCGAGCATGCAAGAGGAGGAAACCAAAACCCGTAGGTTCACTATGGGATTCCGAGGAAGTATCCAGGAGCACGTTTTGGGTTTGGAGAAGAAGGTGTATAACGAAGTTGTGCAGATCGCAAGAGTGATCGAATCAAGCCAAAGAGACAGCTTCTTTGCTCAAAATAGGGGACTGAAGAGGCCTGCTACTGAGACTTCTGGTGGAGGGAACATTAGACCATTCCACCCCTACAGGCCTCAATTTGATGTGGTGTCAGCAAGAAATACTACTGCACCACCACCACAGGTAACTGGTCAGAATCCCAACGTCAAATGCTTTAACTGCCAGCAGATCGGGCATTATGCAAGGACATGCACTCTACCCAGGAAGCAACCGCCACAGTAAGGGAAGGTGTTTGCAGTCACTACTGAGGAAGAAGCCGTGTCATCTGATGTGGTGACCAGTATGAATTCACTCCTTATTGTTATTATTCCTTGTTTACCGCATTACCATGTATGAGCATATAGACTAAGGAATAATTAAATTCCAGGAACTGTAAATACAGCTGGTGTACCCGCCAGAGTACTCTTTGACTCTGGGGCTACCTATTCCTTTGTTTCTATATCTTTTGGGAAGAGGCTAGAGTTATCTATCAGGCCCTTAACTCCAAGTTTGATAGTCCACTCTCCATTGGGAGTGGAAGTGGTCTAAAATGAATGCTATGGACCATGCCCAGTCATCATTGATGGGAAAAACCTTGAAGCAATTTAGTTCTACTTACGATGGCAGACTTTGACGTCCAAGAGCGAGGTGAAGTTTGGAACCGTGCCAACTGTGAGAGGGACGCCTCGCGATCCGGGCTTGACGAGATGAGGCCTTTTGGCGTAGGAATAAAAAAAACCACTTCTCATTCAGGAGCAGGAAGGGAAAGATGAATTAAGCGCTACTAAGGACCAGAGCGAGCGGAATTCCGAAGCGGGTTCAGACCAAATAGAGCCGTCTACCTGGGTGGGGCCTGACTGAGTCGTCCGTTTAATCAGACGCGACTAAAAGGCAAGCCCGAAATCACCTACCTTTGGATCTTGGGAATGGACTGGTTAGGCCAACATTCGGTTAGTCTATTATGTGCCGAAAAGAAGCTTGCTTTCAAGGATGATAATGGAAAGGAGTTTAGCTTCACCAGAACCAAGTTACCTAGGAAGCGAAAGTTGATCCTCTCTGCTTTAAAAGCTAAGAGATGCCTAGTGAAGGAGAGAGTTGGATACTTAGTATCTATGGTCGATATCGCAGCAGAGATGCCAAAGATGAAATATCTAGATGTGGTACGAGGGTTTTCAGACGTATTTTCAGAGGATATACCAGGACTACTTCTAGACAGGGCTACAGAGTTCATGATAGACCGTATGCCAGGGTCGACGCCGGTGCCTAAGGCACCGTACAGGATGGCCTCTACAGAATTAAAGGAGTTGAAGACCCAATTACAAGAACTACTAGATAAGGGTTTCATACAACCAAGTATATCATCGTGGGGAGCACCTGTATTGTTCGTAAAGAAGAAGGATGGTAGCGTACGACTATGTATCGACTATCGAGAGTTGAACAAGTTAACCATCAAGAATCGATACCATTTACCTAGGATCGGAGATCTGTTCGATCAGTTGCAAGGTGCAAAGGTTTTCTCGAAGATTGATCTTAGATCAGGGTATCACCAACTGAAGAGCAAGGCACGAGATATTCCAAAGACTGCTTTCAAGACGAGGTATGGACAATATGAGTTCCTTGTAATGTCGTTTGGATTGACCAACACCCTAACGTCATTAATGGAACTGATGAACCGAGTGTTTCATGACATGTTGGACACTTTGATCATTGTATTCATTAACGAGATCTTAGTCTACTCAAAGGACAAGGACACTCATGCAACACACTTGAGAGCAGCCCTACAATGGCTGAGAAGGGAGAAGTTTTATGCCAAGTTCAAGAAATATGAATTTTGGCTGAAGGAAGTGGCATTCTTGGGTCACGTAGTGTCCGCAGACAGTATCAAGGTAGATCCAAGCAAGATCGTAGCTATAGTAGGATGGGATGCACCATAATCAGTTGCAGAGATTCGTAGTTTCCTTGGATTGACTGGTTACAATAAAAGGTTCGTGGAAGACTACTCAAGAATCGCCGTTCCACTCACCATACTAACCAAGAAAGGAGAAAAGTTCATATGGACAGATGAGTGTGAGAAGTGCTTTCAGACTCTGAAGTCAAGACTAGTCTCCGCACCTATCTTGACCATCCCAGCATCAGGCTTGCAGTTCACCCTATATATGGATGCCTCAGGGTTAGGTCTTGGATGTGTGTTGATGCAAGGAGAACAGGTGATTGCCTATGCATCAAGACAGTTGAAAAAGCATGAAAAGAACTATCCTACGCATGATCTGGAGTTAGCAGCGGTCATTCACGCAATCAAGACTTGGAGGCACTACCTTTATGGTGAAATTTTTTAGATCAAATCGGATAATAAGAGTTTGACTTATCTTTTTACTCAGAAGGACCTGAATATGAGACAGAGGAGATGGCTGGAGCTATTAAAAGATTATCATTGTGACATCCAGTACCATCCGAGTAAGGCAAACGCCGTAGCTGATGCCTTAAGCAGAAAATGGGCATTAAAACCTGAGGCAGGACCCAGTACAAATGCTGCATTGTGTACTGGAGCCTTGGGCTCAAAAGAGAATGATGAAGAGCATATATTAGAGACTGCAGAAGATCCAGTGGAACAGGGCTTAATTCATAAGTTCACATTGATGTTCGTAGTGATATGTATGTAATTTTTATATTTTTATTCTCTTTACACTATGTTTTTTAATGTGTTTTATGGGTTATTGAACTGAATATGATAAATTTTATTAATTTCACATATTTTATAGACATTGTGAATTAATTGTTAAAAGATAAGAAAATTTCAGCATCCTTAATATTGACGTTCTGAGTTTCATGTAGGTTTTTGACATGAAAAGAGTTTCAGAATGGAAAAGAAAACTCTACAATTTTAGAATTCTAAACAAATAAGAAATTCTACACAAAGAAGGAATCCTACACAAAGAAGGAGTTATAAGTTACAAAGGATTGTCATGTTTTATATATAGAGCATTAGTGTTAAGATAAACTCTCTCTCTCTATCTTTTGCTGGAAATTTTTCTATTTCTGAAAGGATTGTAATGTCTAGCTAATCTTCTCATTCAGTTCAAGGAGATTTTGAAGCCCAAACTCAAGTCAATGGTGTAATCTCTATTCAGTAATGTTGTTCTTCTTCTCTCTTTTATTGGAATTGCTTATGTTATTCTTTTCTCTTTAATTATGATATTTGTCTGAATAATTCAGTAATGGCCTGCTGAATCAGCTAGATTAATATTAATTGCTAGATCTAGAATCTGTGATACGTAATCATCCTGATTCTAATCACAAGTAGCAAACAGTGGTAGAAGATTATGTCCAAGTTTTCGTCTCATCATTGTGAATAATATAACCTAAGTTAAATAATCTCCGCTTGTTTGTGAGTGTTGCTTAGATTGATCTGTTTTCCACCCTCTTAATGTTGCCATTAAATTAAACATTGAGAGCTTATTCAGTGTTGTTCAATGGTTAGATCTCTCTAAAGAGCTTGTTTTAGTAGAGATACTTAAGGGAAAACTCGGGTAAGACAGCTTATTGTTATCTAGGGTCTTCCTATTTAAATTATGTCTGTTCACTTTCAATTTGATTCAAACAACCAAAATCCCCCCTTTGTTATTATGTTTAATTAGCATTAATTAGTATATTTAGTTTGAGTAGAATATAAATTTTAATCAATTCATTCTCTGTGGGATCGATTTTTTGCTTATCCTATTTACAGTTTATTGATCAGATCAGTAAAGAAGTATTTAATTAAATTGGTGCATTCGACATGCTACCACGCAGCTTTGAAGATCTCATCGAATCTAATAGATGAGGTAAAAATAGTAATCCTATAGGATCCACACCTCAATACGGTGCAAGAAGATCTAGAGAAGGTTAAAAGCAACCCTGACTTCACCTTGGATTCAGACAAGATACTCAGGTATCGTGGAAGATTATGTAGACCTGAGAATGAGAACTTAAATATCAGAGATAGAATTATGACAGAAGCCCATTATATCCCATATTCGATACATCCAAGAAGCACCAAGATGTACCATGATTTAAGAAGATTATATTAGTGGAGGGGTATGAAAGCGGATGTACCTCGATTCGTATTCCAATATCTAAATTGCCAGTAAGTGAAAGTAAAAAGACAGAGACCCGTAAGTTTGCTACAACCTACCGGAGCCAGCATGGAAGTGGGATTGTATCACAATAGATTTCGTTACTAGTCTACCCTTGACACCAAGGTCAGTGGATGCCGTGTGGGCCATAGTCGATCGACTTACCCAGACAGCTCACTTCATCGCTGTCAGACCTCAGTACACCATGGACAAGCTAGCCAAGCTATATGTGGATAATATAGTCAGACTTCACGACGTCCCAGAGAGTATAGTATCTGACATAAATCCCCGCTTTACATCAAAGTTCTGGGAAGGATTACAGAAAGCTATGGGAACTAAGTTAAATTTTAGTACAGCTTTTCATCATCAGACAGACGGGCAGTCAGAAAGAACTATTCAAATCTTGCAAGATATGCTCTGAGCATGTGCCCTAGAATTCAAAGGAGCTTGGGACGAGAAGTTATCGCTCATCGAGTTTGCTTATAACCATAGTTACCAGGCTACGATCCAGATGGCTCCATATGAGACACTCTATGGGAAGAAATGTCATACACCTCTGTTATGGAATGAGGTGGGAGAGAAAAGGATTATAGGACCGGAGTTCGTAGAAGAAACTTGTCAAGCTATTGATTAAATTAAGGAAAGAGTGAAGATAGCTCAAGTTCGACAAAAATACTATGCAGATAACCGACGTCGAGATCTGGAGTTTGCAGTGGGTGATAAGGTGTTCTTGAAGATATCACCTGTGCGAGGTCTGAAACAATTTGGTAAAAAGGGGAAGCTATGACCCAGATATGTGGGATCATATGAGATATTGACCAGACGTGGTAATGTGGCATATCAACTGGCTCTACTACCATCTATGTCAAGCGTTCATGATGTGTTCCATGTTTCTTTATTGAAGAAGTATGTCAGGGATCCGTCACACATCTTGACAGAAGACCCCCCAAACTTAACAGAGGATTTGACATTTGAGGTGATACTTGTGATGCTCACAAGCCGAAAGGTACAACATCTCCGAAGTAAGGATAGCCATTACGTCAAAGTGCATTGGAAAAGCTAAGATGTAGAAGAAATCACTTGGGAGGAGGAGAACGCAATGCAAAAGGAATACCCTAACCTTTTCGATGAACAAGGTACGTGCAAATTTTCAGGACAAAATTTCTTTTAAAGGTGGGGGAGTTGTGAGACCTACATGCAAATTTTGGGGATGAAATTTCTTTTAAGGGTGGGGGAGTTGTAAGACCTGCACTCCATGATCCCGATCTAAACCTTTAATTCATGTTGTAACATGTCTTCCAATCATTACCGGGCCAGACGGGACGAGCGGGTGACAATCAGGTACAAAAATGGATCAAAATTGATAAAAATTATCATACCGGTCTCATCATACCGGTCTATATACTGGTCGACCGGTATGTTTGTGTAGGCAGACTAGTTATATCCGAAATGGATCTCTATGGGTCCCGCTTACCAAATCTCGAGCCTAGGGATTTTCTTAATGCAGGGAAACTTCTTAAACTCTATCCTAGTCTATTTACGGACCCTTAAACCTCCTTAAACATCTTTGATTGTTTCTCACAAACCCTAAAGAGGAAAAGGAGATCCGAAGAGGAAGAGGAGCTAAGAAAGGTGAGAGAGGAACCGTTGTTAGATGAAGAACACCGTAGTTGTGAGCCAACGGTAAGTGCTTGAGCTTCTCTCTAAGTTAAGCATTATAGATGATTGATCATGACTTAATCAATACCATGCGAGGCTAGGTATTGATCTAAAATCCCTTAAATTTCTGTAAAACCCTAGATTCAAATTCTAAGAGAAGAAATCATAGGAACTAGGACTTAAATGGAACATAAAACAACCTTAACTCATTGCTCAGGCCTAAAATGCATAGGAGAAATCCTATAACCAATAATGGATGACCAACGGAAGGCGAACACCAAGTTGGTGGTCTTCTAGAGGCATACCGGTTGACTATACTAGTTGCACTATGTGTGACCGATACTGCAACCGGTACCTCTCAGGAGCTAGTATGTAGGGGACCGATCGACCATACCGGTTGCACCTTTCCCCATAGTGCAGCAACCGGTACCTGCGATCATATGCACTGTGAGGGGTATATTTTGATTCAGTTGGTTTTTTGCCCAACATAAACTCTAAGAAACTAATTCTAATTCAACCCTAACATCGTGTAGGACCTTGTGATAGTGAGTTTGGATTCTTTGATGCAGAGCAACCTAGCAATCAAGCATCAGGTAAGGGAATCGGACCTAAACCCTAATAACTTTACAACAGTAAAACGTTGTTTGTAATTATGATTCTGTGGAATGGTGTTTGTGCATACTCGCATGTCATCTTTACTTTCAGTTATTATATTATTCATGCATATTCGCTATGCTAGGATGTGATTGTTAGGCACGTGATTGTTTTGTTTGGTGTGTGGAATGGGAAGGGCCTGGGGTCTGGGATCATTCCTCATAATAGAACATTTTCATATCACAGATCTTAGCATGCTTGGTGCGGGTAGGGTATCAGGGGGAGGAAGTGGCACAGTAGTCTTCAGCCTGGCCACTAGACTTGAGCCCTATGTCTATGCCGTAGGGAGTTATGCTGGGATAAGGCCTACTGTGATGACATATAGGATTGGTTAGTTGTGAGCCCAGTTTGCAAACCCTCACCAATAGGGGCTTACGTGTTGGTATGGATAGGGCATCAGGGGAAGTGTTAGCGGTGTGTGATCTGGACACTTTAGCTCTATCTCTATTCCATGGTGGGTGCATGTGGGACGATAGTGGTGTTTAATCCATTGGATGGATTCATACACTCGTGTATAGAGGTGCGGTGGCCGCCAATCCTTTTTATAGCACATTGCAAACTTAAAACCAAACCATAATGTGAATGTTATTCATGCATGATATGTGTTGCATTGTCTAATATTCTTACTGAGCTAAGTTGTGAGCTCACCCTTGTATATATACATGTTTTTAGATGTTGATGCAGGTTACACTGTCGAGGACTACATGGATGCTCCAGTGTATGGAGGTGCTGCTGCCTTGGAAGTGCAAGCAGGGGAGGACGAGCATGACGCTTCATGTGAGTGCCCTTTCTGCGTGTGCCTCTAGGATATGGATGATTTGATTATTTTATTTCAGTTGGATTTTATAAATGATGTAAAACTATTTATTTACGTTTTGGTATTTCGAATAATTAGATAATTTATTTATTTATCAATAGAAGTATTCAGTTCATTATTATTAAAACTTTCATTGTATTTAATCATATTCTGATTATGGTTATGTGCAATGGTTTATGTTAGTAGACACGGTCTTATTGAGATCCTGGTGTGAACTGTTGGTTTAGTGGCAGTTCACTCACACTTCTGGTTCAGCCGGGATTGGGGTGTGACATGTGAGCTCACCCCATGGTACCATTTTCTTTTGAGTTTCTAATGTTGCAGGTAATACCATTGAAGACTACGTGAATACACCATCGTATGGACATGTGGCAGCCCTCAGCGTACAGGCGATGGAGGATGAGCATGACTCATCGTGCGCTACTACTAGGGTTTACCTTTGAGTTTGGGATTATAAATTGTAATGAGAAATTTCTATGTATGTTTTGGTCACATTGAGATAATTGGTTAATTATTTAATTAACACGTTAGACACTCAGTTCATTAATAAAGTCTTCTGCTTATTATGTATTATCTCTAATTGTGGTTTAATGTATGGTTTGAGTTGTTGGTAAGGTCTTACGAGATCCTGACTTAAACCATTGGTTATTATGACTGTTCCTCACACTTCTAGTTAAATCAGAATTGGGGTGTAACATCATGAGAACTCTCCCAAACCCTTGGAATCCCAGCTTGTGGCTAGTGCCCCATTGGGGCACCAAGTAGGATTATGTTACTACCACGAACCATGCTCTGTGCAAATGAGTAACAGATAAATGAACACGAACCTAACCCATATGGATATGTCCGACTCCAATGTAAATTTGGGGAATAGATCGGTTGTCCACCCACAAGATCAGTGTCCTCTATACTATGAAGAAGATTTTGTTTGAAGTAGACAACAGTGAACCGATCGTGTTCAGAAGGGACAAGCTAAGGAAGTAGAAGTGATTCATATCCGCTTTGATAGCCTATAAATTACTAACTCAAGGTTGTACCAAACATAGCTACTGTAGTGAACAGTACCGTTGAGGCTCCCAAACTAAAAGACATGAGGGTGGTAAACGAATTTCCAAAAGTATTCCCGAAGACTTACTAGGTCTACCACCAGATAGGACGACGGAATTATGTGATCAACCTACTCCCAAGGTCGGCTCCCGTACCCAAAACACCTACAAGATGACACCTGTAAGATTGAAGGAACTCAAAGTGCAATTACAGGAATTGTTTGATAAGGGCGATGAATCAGAAGAAGGAGAAGGAGCCTACATGGCTGCACGTGTGGCAGTAACAAGCATTCAAGTCATCCCGAGCTGTACAACTACGGGAACCTTGGTTGAAGATTTTGTTAAGTCCACATCTGCCTTGTTAGTGTGTTGAGCATTAAGCTATCACTACCTGAGAACATAAGAGATGCTACGCCGAAGGATCCTTATTTAAGTGAAACTCTAATAGAGCTGAATAAGGGTAACCTAGTCCCCGACTTCACCAAGGGCGATGATGGATTACTATACTTTTGAGATAGAACATGAGTACTAGAAAGCGATGAGAACCTGAAAGATGACCATCATGATAGATTCCCACACCACACCCTACTCTATGTGTCACACCCCAATTCCACACTATTCAGAATGGTGTGATGAACCGTTAAATAATCAACGGTTCAACCATGATCTCTAATAGACCATCCTCGCGTTATCCAAACTTTACACACATCCACAATCATAATCATAGTAATACACAATACCGGAAATCTTGTAAATAAATGAACTGAGAACTAGAATGATATCCATAAATAATAGCAAATTATTTTGTATTTAACTCAGACATAAATATTTAAGTACCAAATACATGTCTTATAAATCCAATAAAGAAATCTATAAAATATCTAATCGAATACACACGAGTTGCACTCGCAAGAGGAGTCGTGTGTATCATCTTCAGCTCCAGCGTCCATGGCTGCTACATTCCCATATGTAGACGCGTTCATATAATCTTTGACTGTATAACCTGCATCATCAACTAAAAATATTCGACGTCGAGGGGTGAGCACACAACACGGCTCAGTGAGTAGCCAAAACAATGCAACAATACATATGCATGCAAAAAGTCAATTTATATCTTTGGTCTGGTTTATAGTTTGCAATGTGCAATAGAAAGGTTGGGTGGTCAAAGGTTAACGTTTATTGACACCGCCTCTATACACAGGGTGTGGAAGCCAGCCCAAAGGTTAACGTTTATCGTCGTCCCCATCCACCCTACCATAACATTATACAACAAAGGTTAACGTTTATTGCTATATAATGCTATACCAACACGTAAGCCCCCTCTTAGCGAGGGCTTGCAACCGGGCTCGCTGCTAACCAATCCTAATGCCAAACAAGTGTATCCAAGGCCTCACCCCAAAGATCCCTCGGAATGCCCATAGAGATAGAGCTAAGGCCCCCCGGTAGAGTCAGAGACTACAAGGACCGAGACCACCTCCCCTGATACTCTACGACATAATAGTTCCGCTAAGGTAATGGCGATACGACGATGTCAATGCACAAAACTTGAGTTAGAGATAGAGCTAAAGTGCTGAGACCCGCCAAAGGTTAACGTTTATTGACGTTCTCATCACACCTCCCCTGATACTCGCTCGCATCAAGCACATCAACCACACACATACAAGCACATGCCTATTCCTATCATCATCATCATCATCATGTTATAAACAATAAAGTAAATATGCATGAACAAGTAATAGAAATATTGGATGGCATGCTGTATGCACATTACAACATATTCACATAGAATCAACATGGCATAGGACTCAAGAATAGAAAACAGTTTATTATTAACCAATTTAGTTTGGGGTTAAGGTTCCTCACCTTAGCTTGCTAAAAGATATTTTTCCAAGCTTTAGAATCACCATTATAACTTTATTATATTGCTAGCAAACCTAACAAAGTCGATAGAATTTAATTAGAATTAATTCAGAATTTAAAACCATTCTGTCAACTGAGGGTCGATGCTAGGGTCGATGCTAGGGTCATTTGGGTCTATCGACCATCCCCCTCTTTCTGGACTTCCCGAATGCCGAGGGTCGATGGTCGAAACACCTAGGGTCGGATGGTCTATCGACCCTCGGTGCGACCCTCGATGCACTCTGGTCCAATTTCCACTTTTAAATCCACTCTTCGTGTTTGGGGTCCTATGGCTTGCTTCCTACATTCATTCAACAGTCATTCCATGGTCTAGAACCATGTATAATCCATCTAAATAGTTTTCGTGCATCCTCCTATGGTTTTCCATGAAAACCTAACCATGGATGGATGGTTTGGGTTTCTCCGAAATCCTACACTCAACCATATCTATCCTAAGGTCTGTAGAAACTCATGGAATTAGTATCCATACCTGAGAAGATTACTTTTCTCTGGAATTTCTTCTCCTTTTTGCTAAGCCTTCCTCTTTGTCTCCTTTCTTCCTCTTTTCCTTATCCTCTCTTTCTCTCAATTCAATTAGGGTTGTGAAAGGAGTGAAAGTGGCTTAGGGACGTCCTTTAAATAGAGTAGGAATGTCCTATAATAGTCCCATTGAGATTTGGAAGAATCCCAACCGAAAATTAGGAAATTTCCTAATTTCTATATTCGTCAGAAACCGAGGGTCGATGGGAGGGTCGATGATCCCGTCGACCCTAGGGTCTTAAGCTGTCCGACCCTCCCTTCAAATCTGAGGGTCTGACATTCTGTTTTGGGAGGTCTGACCCTACCTGGCTGGGTATGCGACCCTCCCCTAAAATTAAGTATTTTTGGGTCGATTTTATACCTGGGATCTCGATCTCCACCACGCCCTTGGTCCACTTGACTCGACCATGATGGGTAAACCTGGTTCAAGGTGGTAAGACCGGGTTAGTTTGACACGGGTCTTAGAACTCCCCCAACTTATAAAAATTTCATCCTCAAAATTATACGTACCTTCTGAATCAAACAAGTGAGGGTATTGCTTTCGCATAGCATTCTCTTCTTCCCATGTAACTTCTTCCATGTCTCTACTTTTCCATGTGACCTTAACATAGTAGATATCTCTGTTGCGTAGACGTTGCACCTTTCGACTAGTGATTTCTGTTGGTGTTACTTCGAATGTCAAATCATCAGTCAATTCTGGCAAATCTACTGTCAACACGTGCGTCGAATCATTGACATACTTCTTCAATAGAGAAATGTGAAATACATCGTGCACACTTGACATAGATGGTGGTAATGCCAACTGATAAGCTACTTTTCCACGCTTAGCTAGAATTTCATATGGTTCGACATACCTTGGACTTAATTTTCCTTTCTGTCCGAATCTCTTCAATCCTCTCATAAGCGATACTTTTAGAAATACTTTATCGCCTACGGCAAACTCTAGATCTCTTCGTCGAGTATCTGCATATTGCTTCTGACGGCTCTGAGCTGTTTTCACTCTCTCCTTGATGATGTCGACCACTCGACAAGTCTCTTCAACAAATTCCGGTTCAACAATACTACGTTCTCCAACTTCATTCCAAAACAAGGGAGTTCGACACTTCCTGCCATACAAAGGCTTCATAAGGTGACATCTGTATAGTAGCCTCATAGCTATTATTGTAAGCGAACTCGATCAATGGTAACTTTTCGTCCCATGATTCTTTGAAATCAATCACACATGCTCGTAGCATATCTTCTAGAATCTGGATTGTACGCTCCGACTGTCCGTCTGTCTGTGGGTGGAATGCGATCTTGAACTACAATGTTGTACCCATAGCCTTTTGCAGTCCTTCCTAAAATTTAGAAGTAAATCATGGATCTCTATCGGACACAATACTTTCTGGTACACCGTGTAACCGAACAATATTATCCACATACAACTTTGTTAACCTTTCCAGTGTATACTGGGGTCGTATCGGTATGAAGCGAGCTGTCTTAGTCAGACGGTCCACAATCACCCAAACTGCGTCAACTACTCGAGGAATCAATGGTAGTCCTGTGACGAAGTCCGCAGTCCCATTTCCATGCTGGTTTCGGTAATGGCTGCAACAGTCCTGCGGGTCTTTGTCGTTCCGCCTTTACCTTCTGACAATTTAGGCATTGAGACACGAACTTGGCTACATCTGCCTTCATTGCCCTCCACCAATATAGTTTCTTTAGATCATGATACATTCTTGTACTTCCAGGATGTATCGAGTAGATGGTGGTATGGGCTTCCTTCATCAGTCAGTGTCTAATGTCCATACTTTTTGTTTCGGGTACACATATTCTCCCTTTATATTTCAGTACCTTCTCGTTATCTAAGGTGAACTCAGAGTTGGTCCTACCTTTCTCAATATCTTCTTGTACTGTTCTTAGATAAGGATCCGCTTTGATAGTTGTCTTCACTTCATCCACTATATCCGGTATAATCTTCAATGCCGCGAACATATTCAAAAACCGATGAATAAACCCTTGGTTGGCTGGTCCATCCATTGTATCTATCACATATTGTTCGTTGCCGTGATTGAACACCATTCCGTTGGTATACATTGCTACAGTCGTGCTAGTTTCTCCTTGAGATTTTATCATTGCTTTCCTGCTCAATGCATCCGCTACCACGTTCGCTTTTCCCGGATGATACCGGATATCACAATCATAGTCTTTCAATAGTTCCAGCCATCTTCTTTGTCTCATATTCAACTCCTTCGATTAAATAGATAAGTAAGACTTTTATGGTCCGACTTAATCTGAAATTTTTCTCCGTATAGGTAGTGTCTCCATATCTTGACAAAGATGTACTACTGCCGCTAACTCCAAATCATGAGTGGGGTAATTTTTCTCATGTACCTTCAACTGTCTCGATGCATACGCAACTACTTGTTCTCCTTGCATAAGCACACATCCTAGTCCCAATCCCGATGCATCGGTGTATAAGGTAAATGTCGGTCCCGAACGGGAATGGTCAAAATTGGGGCGGATATCAATCCGGTCTTCAGTGTTTGGAAACTCTTTTCACACTTATCCGTCCATACAAATTTTTCTCCTTTCTTGGTCAAACCGGTGAGAGGTACGGCAATCCGAGAATAGTCTTCTACGAATCTTCGATAATATCCAGCTAGACCCGGGAAAACTTCTAATTTCTGAAACACTCTTTGGTGCTTCCCACTTTACGATAGCCTCGATTTTACTGGGGTCCACTTTGATTCCTTCAGCGGATACTACATGGCCTAAAAAGGCGACTTCACTTAGCCAAAACTCACACTTCAAAAAATTTGGCGTATAACTTCTCTTTTCTTAAACGCTGTAGGGCTGCGTTTAGGTTCTTGACATGGGTTTCCTTGTCTTTGGAGTGCACCAATATGTCATCAATAAATACTATAACCGACGTATCCAACATATCGTGGAAAACCCGGTTCATAAGTTCCTTGAATGTTGCCGGTGCATTAGTTAATCCGAAGGACATCACTAAGAACTCATAATGTCCGTATCTTGTCCTGTAAGCTGTCTTCGGGATGTCACCTTCTTTAATCTTCGGTTGATGATAGCCCGATCGAAGATCGATCTTTGAGAATACCTTCGCTCCTTGTAAATCGATCGAACAAGTCATCGATCCCGGGTAGTGGATATCGATTCTTGATTGTCCACTTATTCAACTCTCTATAGTCGATACATAACCGAACACTACCATCCTTCTTCTTTACGAACAACACCGGTGCTCCCCATGGAGATATACTGGGTCTAATATAACCCTTATCCAGCAGTTCTTGTAATTGTACTTTTAATTCCTTCAATTCAGTAGGAGCCATTCTATAAGGTGCTTTTGATACCGATGCGGCTCCAGGTATCAGGTCTATTACAAACTCCGTAGCCCGGTCGGGTGGTAATCCGGGTAGTTCCTCCGGAAATACATCAGGAAAATCTCGCACAACGTCAATATCTTCCATTCGTGGCACGTCCTTGGTTAGGTCGACCACTGATACTAGATATCCGACCGCTCCATTTTCAAGGCACTTCTTAGCCTTCAATGCGGAAAGTATGAGCTTGCGTCTCCGGGGAAGTTTGGTTCCCCAGAAACCGAATTCTGCTCCTTCTTTGTCTTTGAACGTTAGCTTCTTCTCGGCGCATAACAGATTTGCAGAATGCCGAGCTAACCAGTCCATTCCTAAGATGACATCGAAGTCTGCCATCTCAAGTTGTATTAAAGTTGCATCCAAGGTTTTCTCGCCAATGAGAACTAGACATGGCCCATAACCTTTCTCTAATTCCACTTCCAATCCCATCGGTGACCGTACAAGTAACTTGTAATCTAATGTTTTGATGGGTAAATTGGTCTTCTTTCCAAACGACACAGATATAAATGAATGCGTAGCTCCTGAGTCAAAGAGTACTCTGGCTGGTATGCCATTGATAGGTACAATACCTGTGATCCATTTTACTTAGTCTACATGCTCAATCAATGAAATTATAATCTTAAAAGTTTAGGTCATACTTGTGACCACATCGGGCGATGCGACTGCATCCTCCTCGATGTAACAGCATATACCCATCCATGATGTAACCGCTTCTTGGGTTTTGGGCACTCTCTTGCCATATGCCCTGGTTGGTTGCAGTTATAACACTTCGGGGCTTCAGAATTTGGCTTTGGCTGTGGTTGAGCAGCGGAAGTAGACTTTGGTGCAGTGGCAAAATTCTGAGGACGAAAAGGTTTATACGTCCTATTGTTGCCTCCGTTGTAGGAGTTTTCGGCTGGTCTCTTGATGCCTCTCGTTCGGGAGAAATAACTCTCCTTCCGGCTCGATTCGATCACTCAAGCAATCGGGACAGCTTCGTTGTAGATTTTCTTCTCTAAGCCCGGAACATTTTCTCTTATGCTTCCTCTTAGTCCCGCGACAAACCTACGGGTTTTTGTATCTTCTTCTTGCATGCTAGCCGATGCGAAGAAAAACAGTTCTTCGTAACGCTGTTGATATGAGTCTACGGACATCCGCCCCCGGTACGGACTCAAGAACTCTTTCTCCATTGAATCTCAAGCTTCTTGGGAAATACTTCTCGAAGAATGCTTCTTTATATATAGCCCATGTCAGTAGGGCGTGCTTGGTCAACAAATACGTCTTTGTAGATTTCCACCAATGGTGTGCGTCGCCTTTGAGCATGAAGGTGGCGCATAGTACTTTCTCTTCCTCGGTAATAGTCATCATAAGGAAGTTCCTTTCCATTTCGTTTATCCAGTGTGCTGGACACAGTGGATCGGACGGCTTGCCGTTGAATTCCTTAGGTTTCATCTTCAAAAATCTCTCCACTAATCGGGAGTGATCCAGTTGATTTTGGTATACCCCAAACATAGGGGTGGATACCGATAGTTCCCTTGGGCTGCTTCGGGACTTGCACCGGAATTGGTGCAGCCGGTTGTTGAGGTGTCTGTTGAGCTGGGTGGTTACCCACCGGTGCTGCACTAGCTTGCCCGGTGTGCATGGTTGCAGCCCGAGTGGCTTGAAACATAACTCCCATCGCAACCTGCATTTGAGCTTGTGCGTGTTGCATTTGTGTAGCTGTTGTGCTGCGATTCATAACCACGGTTGCTAGCTCCGGTGGTGGAGGTGGCAAATTTATAGGGCCTGCTGGTTCTCGGATTACCCCGTGCATGGTTATTCTCTTGGCTAGTATCCTCCACCGGTGGTGGTGGTGGGACTGTATTTCGGGTCCTGTCGGGTAACTCTACGTCCAGACATATTTCTTTTGAGATGGGTGGTGCCTGAAAATCATCAAAATCAGTGAGAAATCATTTATACTTCATGTAGGCACGCTAACCGATATAAAATTCAAAATCTCCAATTCATTCTGAAATAAATACTGTCTTTTCTATACAGGGTCGATGGTGAGGGTCGTTGGTATATCCGACCCTAGGTATTCGACCTTGGGAATGACCTGTTCTTCCCGAGAGCTGAGGGTCGATGGGAGGGTCGATGGGTGTCCGACCCTCAGTCCGACCCTCGATTTTCTGTCAGATTCCCGAGAGCCGAGGGTCGATGGGAGGGTCGATCCGAGGGTCGATGGTGTCAGTCGAATTGTCCGACCCTCGGACCAAAAATCAAATTTTTAAGATCCGATTTTGGGTCATTTCTCACTATTCCTCCTCCGTTTCGACTCGCCTCTTCTCTCCGAGTTGCTACAGTGCTACTTCCCTGTTGTGGATCATTCTTAGTCCGAGTTTCGACATCCACATCACCTCTACAGGTATACTTTCCCAACTTTACCTGTTTTTAGGTTTTTATTTCTAGGTTTTTGCTCATTTAACTCGTATTTTCCAAAATAAACTTTTTCCAACCGTAAAAATTCGATTTTTATTGGGGGCTTTTGTTATTGGGGTCTTGAGGAACGAAAGCCCTCAAAAATTTCTGAGTTTCATCGGTTGGTCATCGAGAAACTTGAAATTTTCTCTTTTTGCCCTAATTTGTCGACATTTTTTATTTTTCTTGAATTTCTTCAAATTGGACATCGTCAGTTAAAATTTCCTACTGCATGTGGGTTGTAGGATATGTTTTATCCTACGTAAGTTCTTATGCCCACTTGTATGGTGAGGAATGGGCTTCTATTTTAAATTTTTCGGATTTTTATCCTATTAACTCCTTGTTTCCTTTCTCTTTATTATTTTGCAGATACTATGGCCCGTACCAAAGTGCCAAGATTGTGTGATCCACTTCGCTTCCGTTCGAATGAAAGCCGAGGCACAGTATGCCGACTATGCCCGTAAGAAAGTGGAAGGGGGGTCGCATGGTGAACTTGGCTGAGCTAGCCTTATTCAATGTAGAGGGAGCATTCGGTGATATGGGGTGGCTCCCCGTCATCACATACGATGCGTGTACATGTCCAGATTTGGTGCGCCGGTTCTATTGTAATCTCAGGTGGTGGGGAATTACAATGATGTTGAACACGGTCAGGAGTTGCGCATCACTAGCTACGTCAAGGGGGTGCACATCTCCTTTGATTATCGGCAGCTGGCCGATCTGTTGGGCATTGCCTATGATGGCCCTATGGTGTACTGTGCGTCGAGAGAGCCACAGTTTGTTGAGATGGAGATGAGGGCAGAGATCGACAACCAGTTGCTCCGTCCCGATAGATGGCAGATGAGGGCTTGCTACTTGCATCCAGCTCCACGGGTTTTCTGCAAGATTATCCAAGCATAATCTGATCCCGCAGAGTGGGCATTATGAGAGGGTGTCTCGCCTGACCCGGTTCTTGATCTATCGCATCCGCACTCGCCACCCGGTCTACCTTCCTTACATCATCATGCGGACGATGATTAGTGCCACATTGTCCGATCATAGGGGTAACCTACCCTATGGACGCATGATTACAGTGCTACTCGACCCGTCCGGGGGGTGGATCCGGTAGATGAGAAGATCCAGGAGAAGACCTTCTCGTCGCCTCTAGATTGGGAGTCTATCTGCAAGATGGGGCTGCGAGATGCGAAGGTTAGTGATGAGGAGAGGAACGCGATGGTGTGCCCTCACACTCGGGTTGAGATGGCTGATGCTGAGGCTGCTGCTAGGGCTCGTGGGGATCCGGTCGACGATGATGATCGCTTGTATATGGATGTCGATGCGATACCACTGCCATCACCCACGCATGCGGATAGGACTGATACTTCTACTGCGGCGGCTTCGGTACCGGAGACCAGTCCTTCTCATGGTGCTGGTCCTTCATGCCCACCTGCTGATGACGTGCTGAGTATGTTTCACGAGATTAGAGAGGCTCAGCGCGCATCGGATCTGAGGATAGGGGAGCTCCTAGGCGCCCGGCGCCGGACCGATCGGAGGGTGGCTGATCTCATAGCTAGTCCGCAGTGACTCGGACCCGGGTGGCATGGTTGACTAGGGTCTATGCCGAGGACTATGACAGAGACCGTGAGGCACCGCCTCCTCCTTCGCCTCCAACTTCCTGATTTGTGCTTTACTTTTCTTGTACTACAGAGTAACTGTCCGGGTTGTGGACTGTACTCTGCTTTAGCGATGTATATACGTTTTGTTTCTTTTACTCATTGTATATAACTGATTTTTCCTTTAATAGATGCATTATTCTCTTTTTAATTCGGTTTCAATCATCACTTGTGCTTACAGTGTGTTTGTATTAAAGATTTTAATTTATCCTATCTCAGTTCACAATGGTCTTGAATGTGTGTCAGTTCGGCGGGCAAAGCCTGAGATGCTCTGATACCATGTTGTCACACCCCAATTCCACACTGTTCAGAATGGTGTGATGAACCGCTAAATAACCAACGGTTCAACCAGGATCTCTAATAGACCATCCCCGCGTTATCCAAACTTTACACACATCCACAATCATAATCGAGTAATACACAATAGCGGAAATCTTGTAAATAAATGAACTCGAGAACTAGAATGATATCCATAAATAATAGCAAATTATTCTATGTTTAACCGAGACATAAATATTTAAGTACCAAATACATGTCTTATAAATCCAATAAAGAAATCTATAAAATATCTAATCGAATACACACGAGTTGCACTCGCAAGAGGAGTCGTGTGTATCATCTTCAGCTCCAGCGTCCATGGCTGCTACATTCCCGTATGTAGACCCGTTCATATAATCTTCGACTGTATAACCTGCATCATCAACTAAAAATATTCGACGTCGAGGGGTGAGCACACAACACGGCTCAATGAGTAGCCAAAACAATGCAACAATACATATGCATGCAAAAAATCAATTTATATCTTTGGTCCGGTTTATAGTTTGCAATGTGCAATAGAAAGGTTGGGTGGTCAAAGGTTAACTTTTATTGACACCGCCTCCGCATCAAGCACATCAACCACACACATACAAGCACATGCCTATTCCTATCATCATCATCATCATCATGTTATAAACAATAAAGTAAATATGCATGAACAAGTAATAGAAATATTGGATGGCATGCTGTATGCACATTACAACATATTCACATAGAATCAACATGGCATAGGACTCAAGAATAGAAAACAGTTTATTATTAACCAATTTAGTTTGGGGTTAAGGTTCCTCACCTTAGCTTGCTAAAAGATATTTTTCCAAGCTTTAGAATCACCATTATAACTTTATTATATTGCTAGCAAACCTAACAAAGTCGATAGAATTTAATTAGAATTAATTCAGAATTTAAAACCATTTCGTCAACCGAGGGTCGATGCTAGGGTCGATGCTAGGGTCGCCGGGTCTATCGACCCTCCCCTCTTCTCGGACTTCCCGAATGCCGAGGTTCGATGGTCGAAACACCTAGGGTCGGATGGTCTATCGACCCTCGGTGCGACCCTCGATGCACTCTGGTCCAATTTCCACTTTTAAATCCACTCTTCGTGTTTGGGGTCCTATGGCTTGCTTCCTACATTCATTCAACAGTCATTCCATGGTCTAGAACCATGTATAATCCATCTAAATAGTTTTCGTGCATCCTCCTATGGTTTTCCATGAAAACCTAACCATGGATGGATGGTTTGGGTATCTCCAAAATCCTACACTCAACCATATCTATCCTAAGGTCTGTAGAAACTCATGGAATTAGTATCCATACCTGAGAAGATTACTTTTCTCTGGAATTTCTTCTCCTTTTTGCTAAGCCTTCCTCTTTGTCTCCTTTCTTCCTCTTTTCCTTATCCTCTCTTTCTCTCAATTCAATTAGGGTTGTGAAAGGAGTGAAAGTGGCTTAGGGACGTCCTTTAAATAGAGTAGGAATGTCCTATAATAGTCCCATTGAGATTTGAAAGAATCCCAACCGAAAATTAGGAAATTTCCTAATTTCTATACTCGTCAGAAACCGAGGGTCGATGGGAGGGTCGATGATCCCGTCGACCCTAGGGTCTTAAGCTGTCCGACCCTCCCTTCAAATCTGAGGGTCTGACATTCTGTTTTGGGAGGTCTGACCCTACCTGGCTGGGTATGCGACCCTCCCCTAAAATTAAGTATTTTTGGGTCGATTTTATACCTGGGATCTCGATCTCCACCACGCCCTTGGTCCACTTGACTCGACCATGATGGGTAAACCTGGTTCAAGGTGGTAAGACCGGGTTAGTTTGACACGGGTCTTACACTACGCACCCAGGCAGTACAAAAATGTACCACATCCTGAAGATGAATTTTTGGTAGAGAGGCATGAAATGTTGGCGTGGCTAGTTTTGTTTATAAGTGTTCAACCTGCTAGCAGGTTAAAGCTAACCATCAAAGACTGACGGGGAAATTTTAACCCTTGTCAATCCCAGAGTGGAAGTAGGGCCATATAACAATGGATTTCACCACTGGTGTACCCTTAACAGCACGGGCTGTAGGTGCCATCTAGGTAATTGTTCATCGGTTTACCATGACTGCAAGGTTCATTGATGTTCAGCCTTAATACACCATGGACCGCTAGACAAGACTTTGCATAGACAATATTGTCAAAGTACATGAGTGACCGTCAGTATAGTCTTAGATAGAGATCCTCGTTTCACCTTGCACTTCTAAGAAGGATTGCAGAATGCCATGGGTACCCCAATTGGGATTTAGTATGGCATATCACCCACAAACTGAGGGTCAATCCGAGAGGACAATTCAAATATTGGAGGATATGATCAGAGCATGTACTTTGGACCTCAAGACCAAGTGGGATGAGAATTTAACACTGATGGAGTTCGCCTACAATAATAGTTATCAGGCTACAATAGGCATGGCTCCATATGAAGCTCTATATGGAAGAAATTGCAGGACCTCACTAAACTGGAATGAGGTCAGTGAAAGAATAATTTTGGGACCCAACAATATCCAAGAAACCTGTGAAAAAATTAGCATAATCAGGGAAAAAATTTAAGCCGCACAGGCTCGACAAAAGAGCTATGCAGATACAAGACCAAAGGATCTCGAGTTCGAGGTGGGTGACAAGGTGTTCCTAAAGGTATTTCCCTTTAAGACAATAAAAAGGTTTGAAAAGAAAGGAAAAACTAAGTCCTCGTTATGTCGGACCTTATGAAATACTAGGCCGAAGCGGACCCGTCACTTACCAATTGGTTTTACTGCCAGCCTTATCAAGGGTTCACAACGTGTTCCACTTATCAATGCTAAAGAAGTACACCAGAGACCTAACGCACTTGCTAACCTCTAAACTGCCCCAACTATAGGTCGATATGTCTTACGAAGTGGAACCTTCGACTATTGTAGATCGAAAGACCCAAGAACTCATGAACCACAATATCTCTTTTGGCTAGGTGTTGTGGAAGAGCCATAACAAAGATGAAGCTTTGTGGGAGGAAGAAGATAACATGCGCGAGTGATACCCTTAATTGTTGGAGGATGTAGGTACATCTAAATTTCAAGGACAAAATTTTTGTAAGGGGGTGGAATTATAAAGCCTGTGTCCAAATTTTTGTCCTAATTTGGAAATTTTGGTCTGTAACAGGTCTTCCCATGATGAACGTACTAGACCGACACAACCAAAGTTGACAAACTCAGTGGAGGTAATAATAATCACGACCTTAAACCCCTTGTATAAGTAGGCCGTGAGGTGTTTGGCATGCTAAGGAGTAGTGTGTATAGACAATAGTCCGAAAGATGGACCCTTAATCACACCTACCCCAAGCCTCAATTAATTTAAGTGTGCAAGGAGGTCCGGTTGGACAAGCTGATTGTGGATGTCCAACGTATGGTAGTTCGGAGAGGGAAATCTTCTCAACTTCCATTATGGGATCCGCATGATCCTATACCCATCGTCCAACTAGGTAGAAGGTCTCTCCCCTCTAATCGGTCTACCAGATCAAAGAGTTAAGGGAGAGCAGCCTTTGACGCATGTCTGAGAGAGAGAGAGGGAAAATAGAAAGAAAGAAGAGAAGTTCTGAGAAAGGATAAGGAAGAAAGAGAGAAGAAGCTTTGAGAGGAAGGAAGGAGAAGGAAGAGGAATGTATCTCTGACACACTTCCTCGTGGGAAACTTCGAAGTTGAACAATCATCAAAGGTAACTCTGATACTCTCCTACATTTTTGAATGATCAATGATGCGGTATTTATCTTTACTCGGTTGTATCGAAGGACTACAGTCCATCACCATTAATGGTGCATTCGTAAGCGTAGGACTGCCGCTCACGGATCTGAAGTGTAAGTAATAGTCCACACGGACTATATAGAAATGAAGACCAATTGTAGAAGAGTAAGAGACCACTATGACCTCTCAATGAACGAGAAAGACCCTAGAAGATTGGATCCACAGATCCCTCTCGGTTAAAAAACCTACTCTCAGATCCAGACTGTTAGGAAACCATACGAATGAAAGAGATGTCTGGATGGGTGTGCAGACGGGATCTCGTGCACCCACACACATCAAACGACCATAGCCGTACCCTATTTAGGGGTGCGGTAGGCCTTACGGTGCAGCCAATGGCACCAGCCGCACACCCCCACCAGCCGCACAAGGTAGGGTGCGTCTAGTAGGCTATTGTGTAGCGTATACGGCTATGTTTTGGGCACAGAAACCCTATACATTCGTTAATGATGAATAGTCAGTTAATGCTAAGACAAACAGTCAATTAAGGATAAAGAATAACATTCAGATAGTATGATTTTGATAGAGATACAAAGAGAATCTAGAGGTCGGACCATGCTACGGTAGATATTTTGTTTGCTTCTCAAGTAAGGGAATCGAACCCTTGGTTGCATGTGTTTCTTATTTGATTATAAGCTTTGATGTGAGATTGATAACATGCAATTGTTTGATAATATGTCATCCAATAAAATTTTCTATTTGTTCATTCATATGTGTTAGGGAACTACGTCACGTTGGCAATGAGGCCCTGACACGTATGACTCAATCTCAGAGCCACGTGGAGACCCCCTATTCGACATAAGAAGGCCCCTCAAATACAAGAACAAAGGGTAAAATCGATATTTTGGGATTTCGCGTTATTCACTATAAATAGGGCGAATCCCGAGGTTTTTTACACACAACATTTACTGCTCATTTACTCCTAGAGATTCACGCTCTGGCACTTGGGACGGAAAATCTCACATCACCCCACACTTTTCTATAGTATCTTAGTGGGTTCGACACCGAGCCCACTGACTATTCACAGAGCCCTAACTTTGGCATCGGAGTGGACCCGGGGCATCCAGCCCGCCTCCCCCCTTCTTTGCCTTTCCTTGTCTTGCAGGTCTAGTCAGCTTGGAGGACCCACAGGACGGATCTGGGCCGAAACAGTTTGGTGCCCACCATGGGGCCCGTGAGATTCGGCATCGTAAGATAAAGCCAGAGAGGAATCTTTAGTCATGAACCCAAGAAGAACTCGAAGCCAGATGATTAGTCCCAACCCCCCGTGATCGATCAAAGGGTGAATCTCGAGGAAGGAGACAGGTCTGAAATGCGGTCCAGTAGGGACCGAGGAAAACGCGCGGCTGACCCAGTCCCTGCACATGAATCCTTTGTCACATACGAACAGTTCGAGACCGTGGCACAACAACTTGCAGTGCTAACACGGTTCGTACAAGGGCTACAGTCCCCAGCTGCCGAAGCCACTTCTCGTCCCCCTGTTGGAGTTGTCCCATCAGCGGACCCGCATAGGGAGACTGACCTCCCCAGAGAACCTCGTCACCACCTTGGGCGAGATGGAGCTCGACCTTCGAGACCAGGAACCAGCGCTCATCCCGTCCCAGAATTGAGTGGCACAGGATCAACTTCACAGCGCGGAAGAATCCCTGCTCGAGAAAGGCTCGGTCCACAACCTGGGGCAGCGCCTCGACTGGATGAGCTTTTGGTCCCGCGGCGCATAACGCTACCAGAGGTTGTCATGGGCACAGACAAACCAAGTGCTCCCATGGACCCAGAGGTAGCGGCGACTTTAGCGGACCAACTAGCGGCATTGCACCGAAAAGTCGAGACCATGGCGAAGGCCGGAGTCACCCAGGACGAAGATAGGGATTATTCAACAGATAACCCTCTCACCGACATTATCATGAGGGTACCCTTACCCAAGCGGTTTACCATGCCTCCGGTGGATTCTTATGATGGATCTATAGATCCTGTCGATCACCTGAACAATTTCGTGGGCGCAATGGTACTCCATGCAAACCCCGACGCCATCATGTGCAGAGCCTTCCCCCTTACACTAAAGGGCGCGGCTCGGATGTGGTTCAACAACCTACCACCACGGTCTATTGACTCTTTTAAGACCATGGGCAGACTATTCAGGATGCACTTCCAAGGAAGCAGGGTGCAGTGGAAGACCAGCGCACACTTGATGAACATGAGACAGAGGTCCGGTGAGACCCTGAGGGCTTTCTTGGCCAGATTCAACCTTGAAGTACTACAAGTCAAGGACATTGATGAGGCAGTTCACTTTGCCACATTGAGAGCAGCGGTCACCGACCCAAAACTCAGATTTTCTATAGCTAAAAAGGAACCGGCAGACTTACAGGAGCTCTTGGCACGGTGCGAGAAGTTCACCACCGCCAACAAAATCTATGAGGCAAGCAAAGGCTTAGTCGATACTCCCCACAAGTGAATGGATGAGTGGCAAGACCTCGCACGGCCAGGAGAGAACAAGAGGTCGAGGAGAGAAGAAGCGCGAGCTAGAGGGTTACTTCAAAAGAAATTCAATGATTATACCCTACTCAACCGATCCCTCGGGGACGTGTACACTCTCATTGCTAATGACGGATATCTACAGAAGCCCCAGAAGATCGTAACCGAAGCAAAAAGGAGAAATCCGAACAAGTACTGCCAGTATCACAGGGACATCGGCCACACCACCGATGAATGTCGAAACCTGCAAGCTGAAATAGAAGACCTCATCCAACGAGGATATTATAGGCAGTACGTGGACCATAATGCTCCGAGAGTTTCGGCTGCTACAGCCGAGGATCGGAGAAGACAACCTCCCCCACCGCGGGCGAGGACTCCAGAGAGAGAGCCAAGAAGGTAAGAGGAAAGAGAACCCAGGAGGGGTGAAATAAGAGAAGTTCGCAGAGATCCTCCTAAGGAGGACAGAAGAAGAGATAGGGCAGCTGAGCCCCGATACCAAGAAAGGCACCTCGGCCAAGAGCCCGCTCAACATGTGCAGAGAAGAGAAAGAGGACCTACCCCGGCACATCGAGACATCGGCGTCATCCTCTGCCAGCTCGCTCGCACCCCCCAGCAGATACATGAACTAGGTAGAATCCTAAATTCATTGGAAACCCGGGGGAGGACAAAGCTGAGGACTGACCCTAGGTTGGCAAGACAACGCCTGGACCAAACGCGACCGCCGCCTCCATTGCATGTCATCGACCCACCTTCAGAGGATGAAAATCCTTACGAGGGCGTGTACATGGTCAGGCGCACGACGCCTCGATATAGTTCAACGGTTAGCCGTGACATTCCCAGACCAGTAATAATCGAATCAGGATGCGGTGAGAGTCCGTCGAGCAGTCGACCTGTATTGGCCGAGACGACCAGCTCGACCGCGGATGACACTATCAAAATCCACCGACCTCGAGTGGCCAAAGCGGCCACCTCGGCCTCAAAAGATTTAGAAGATAATGAAATTCATGATCCTTCCACACAAGGGCGGAAGGCCATGACCATCATTGGTGGTCCAGCGGCAGGAAACACATCGGCCAAAGCCAGAAAGGCATACGCAAAAAGCATTAAATCGACTGAATGGCCAGGAAAGAGAGCCCGTACAGGGGATTTCCTGACCTTCAGCGACGAAGACCTGTGCAGGTTAGAGCTACCTCACGAAGATGCCATAGTTATCACTATGTGGATAAAAGACAGTGATGTTCACAAAATCATGGTGGACACCGGCAGCTCCACCGATATCATTTACTGGCAAGCCTTTCAGCCGATGGAGATCCCGTTGGAGCGGTTACTACCCGTGGATTACCCTTTGGTCATTTTTTCGGGTGACTTAGTCAGTGTAAAAGGATCAATTCGGTTGCCCGTCAGGGCAGGTACTTACCCACGGGAGTCGAGGATAACCATGAATTTCCTGGTGGTCGATGTCCCATCTTCTTACAATGCATTACTGGGGAGGCCCGGGATGATCGCCTTCAGGTCAGTCACATCCCCTTATCATTTGGTCATCAAGTTCCATACCCCCAGAGGACCAAGGGAATGCAGGACAGATCAATTAGTGTCCCGTAAGTGTTATTCGGCCGAGCTCACCGATTTCAAGAAGCCAGTCCCGCGAAGGACAGATCAGCTGATGTCCCGAAAAGATTACTCGGACGAGCTTACTGACCTTAAAAAGCCGGCCCAAGCTACACAAGTACAAATTGAGGATCTCCGCGACGATCCGAAACAGCAAAAAGGCGCACCCGCAGAAGACCTGATCCAAATCCCGCTAACAGAAGAGAATCCGGATAGGACAATCCAGATAGGATCCTCCCTCGGAGAGCCACAGAGGATGTAGCTTGTCAACTTCCTAAGGACCAATGCCGATATCTTCGCCTAGTTTGCAGCTGATATGCCAGGTATCCCAAGGGACATTGCGCAGCATTGCCTCAATGTAGATCCCCAGCGCCGGCCGATAAGACAGAAGAAGCGGTCATTCGCCGCCTCCCGTCAGCGGGTCATTGATGAGGAAGTGGGGAAATTGTTAGATGCTGGATTTATCCGGGAAATTCATTATCCAGAGTGGCTCGCCAACATTGTCATGGTCCCAAAAGCTAGGGATAAATAGAGAATTTGTATCGACTTTACCGACCTCAACAAGGCCTGCCCCAAGGATAGTTTACCCCTCCCTAGGATTGATCAACTCATTGATGCTACTGCCGATCATGCGCAGTTGAGCTTTATGGAAGCCTACTCAGGCTACAACCAAATATGGATGCACACAGCTGATTCGGAGAAGACAGCCTTCGTGACCAACCGAGGCCTTTTCTGCTATGACGTAATGCCCTTCAGTCTTAAAAATTCCGGGGCAACCTACCAGAGGTTGGTTAACAATATCTTCGCAACACAGATAGGTCAGAATATGGAGGTCTATGTGGATGACATGCTGGTGAAGAGCTTGGTCGGGAGCAACCATGTACGAGACTTGGAAGAGGCATTCGGAGTACTGCGCAGGCACAGGATGCGCCTCAATCCAGCCAAATGCGCATTCGGAGTCACTTCTGGGAAATTCCTTGGATTCATGGTCTCCAGCCGCGGCACTGAGGCAAACCCTGCAAAAATCATGGCCATTCTTGACATGCCTGCACCTACTAGAATAAAGGAGGTACAGGAGCTCACCGGGCGTGTGGCCGATTTCAGTCGATTCATGTCACGATCGGCGGATAAATGTCTACCATTCTTTCAGACCCTCAAGGGCAACAAAACCTTCCAGTGGACGATCGAATGTCAGTAGGCATTCGAGGCACTGAAGACCTACTTGGCATCTCCCCCATTATTGGTTAAGCCAGAAATCGGGGATACTCTAGAGTTGTACTTGGCAGTGTCATCAAAGGCGGTGAGTGCAGTGCTCATCAAGGAAGTAGAGGGCGTCCAGCGCCCCATTTATTATGTAAGTAAAATCTTGTTGGAGGCCGAGACCAGGTATAAGTTTATCGAGAAGGTCGCCTTGGCGCTGGTGACATACGCACGAAAGCTATGACCTTACTTCCAGGCACATTCTATCACCGTCCTGACCGACCAGCCCCTCAAGAAAATCTTGTCCAAACCTGATATCTCTGGTCGGGTAATCAATTGGGCGGTCGAACTAGGAGAATTCGACCTTAGCTACAAGCCTCGCACGGCTATCAAAGCTCAGGCGTTGGCTGACTTCCTGATCGAATCCTCCCCTCAAGAGGAACAAGTCACAGACACCCCAGCCTCGGCAGAACCTTCGCTGCCATGGACCTTATTTGTCGATGGCGCTTCCAACAAAACTCACTGTGGCGCAAGCTTCATCCTTACCAGTCCGGACAGATTTGAAATTTGGTGCGCCCTCCGTTTCATGTTTCAGGTATCCAACAATGCGACCGAATATGAAGCGCTCATTGTTAGACTTCGCCTGGCCAAGGCTGTCATGGCTCAGAGGATAGAGGCGTCCAGCGATTCCTAGCTAGTGGTGCGTCAGGTCAATGGCGAATACGAGGCGAAGAAGGCCAGCATGTCCGCCTACTTGAAAAAGGTGCAGGAGGCCGCATCAACATTCGAATATTTCATGTTACGCCATGTACTCCGAGACCAAAACACCTTGGCTGATTCCCTCTCCAAGCTAGCCACATCGAACTTGAGTGATTTGGATCATTCAGTATACACCGAAATCTTGGCCCATTCATCGGTGGATCGTACCTCCAAGGCCATACTGCCGGCCACATCAGAGCCGTCTTGGATCGACCCAATCTTGTCTTTTCTCAAAACTGGTCAATTACCAGAGGATAAGGAGGCGAGGCGGATCCAATCCAAAGCCAATCATTATGTCATTGAAGAGGATATCCTCTACAAGAGAGCCTTCACGTTTCCCCTGCTACGGTGTTTACGACCTTCTGAGTCAACCCAAGCCATCAAGGAAGTCCATGAGGGTATATGCGGTGCACATCAGGGGGGAAGAGTCCTAGCCCATAAAATACTGCGTTAGGGATATTATTGGCCAAAAATGCAAAAAGATTGCATTGACTACGTCAAGAAGTGTGCCAAATGCCAAATGTACGCACCAGTGTCTCACCTCCCAGCCGCACCACTCCGATCCATCGAAGCAGCTCCCATTCCCTTCGCCACTTGGGGCATGGATATCATGGGGCCATTCCCACCGGCCCGCTATCAATGTAAGTTTGTGGTCGTCGCGGTGGATTGTTTCACTAAATGGGCCGAGACCGAGGCATTATTCAGCATACCAGAGAGTGATATTCGTGAATTTTTTATCAAATCGGTGGTATATCGGTATGGAGTCCCCAGGGTCATCACGAATAATGGTAAGCAATTTGACAACAACGCCTTCGCGACATTTTGTGCAGAGCATCGCATTGACCACCGACGCGGGGCCGTGAAGCACCCGCAAACCAGTAGGCAGACAGAGGCCACCAATAAAATTTTATTGAAAGGAATAAAGTCCAGGCTAGATGGGGCAAAAGGTCGATGGTTGGACGAACTGCCTCGCATACTATGGGCGGACCGCATCACTCGAAAACGGCCACAGGAGAATCACCGTTCCGGCTTGCCTTTGGAACAGATGTAGTGGTCCCATTGGAGGTCAGGATTACATCCCACCGGATCGCCAACTACGACCCAACCTCCAATGAGCCGAGCCTACGTGTAAATTTAGACCTAGTAGAGGAAGTGCGAGATCAAGCCCAGATCCGAATTGCGGCCAACCAACAGCAAGTAGCCAAGCACTACAATAAGAAGGTATGTCCGCGATCATTCAAAGTTGGAGACCTCATCCTCAGATAGACCATTGCCTCCGATCCAACCAATCAGGGGAAGCTCGCTCCAAATTGGGAAGGGTCGTATCAAGTCACCGAAGCACTGTAGACGGGATCCTATCACCTTAGGGATATGGATGGTAAAGCCTTGCCACGAGCATGGAACGCGGAGCACCTTCGCCCATTCTACCAGTGACTATCCCCACCCATGTAAATAGGCCACGGCAGCCCCCTTTTCATTTAAATGATATTCCAAATTCAGACTTCTACTCCATTCTCCAGCGCCAGCGGCCATAAGGTCGACAACATGACAAGATCAATAACGCACGGCCCCATGCCGACGCGAACACTGTCCCGGCCCCGTGCCGAAGTGTGACCCATGCGGCCCAAAGATTTCACCAAGTGTGAAACACATTGGGCCGAGGAGGGTAGACACTGCCCTATGCCGACCCGAATACCGTCCCGGCCCCGTGCCGAAGTGCGACCCATACGGCCCAAAGATTTCACCAAGTTTGGAACACATTGGGTCGAGGAGGGTAGACACGACCCCATGCCGACCTCAAATACCAACCCGGCCCCGTGCCGAAGTGTGACCCATACGGCCCAAAGATTTCACCAAGCGTGGAACACTTTGGGCCGAGGAGGGTAGACACGGCCCCATGCCGACCCAAATATCGTCCCGTCCCCGTGCAGAAGTGTGACCCATGCGGCCCAAAGATTTCACCAAGTGTGAAACACATTGGGCCGAGGAGGGTAGACACGGCCCCATGCCGACCCGAATACCGTCCCGGCCCCGTGCCGAAGTGTGACCCATGCGGCCCAAAGATTTTACCAAGTGTGAAACACATCGGGCCGAGGAGGATAGACACGGATAGATACATCAGTCAACTCAAAAAAAAAAAACAAGTGAAGACGAGATAATTCAAGGCCTTTTATTCAATTCAAAAAGATCACAATTACATGGGTGCGTTAAAAAAAAAAAAAAATATATATATATATATATATATATATATATATATATATATATATATATATATATATATATATATATATATATATATATATATGTACAGAAATTTTAATTCTCTACAAGGGGAGCTTCCGGGGGGTTCTCCCCGCTGCAGCCTGCATCGTCCATGCTCCACGGAAGGGAACTACCAGGAGTACACGGAGGACCCATCAGAGGTGTCGTGCCATCCTGGGGGGTCGTGGGAGTCTCGTCCAATTCAGGAGAGGCGGGAGGCCCCTCACCCTCGAAGACTTCATCTAACCTCCGTAGCATTTCGGCATCATCCATTTCTGGGATTTCAACTTCCTCGTCAGGCAGAATGAGGCATTCAGCTCTGGTATAGTCCAGCCCTGGCACCCTCTCATCCAGGAACTCCTTCAGAGCCAGCGCCCCCTTGGTGAAGCTTTGGAGGGAGAAGCGCCCCACCAGCTCCTTGAAGTCCTCGGACTTCTGGTAGAGCCGAACCGCCCCAGTAGCAAGGGAGCGCCTCTTCATGAAAGCATCCTTGAATCTCGCCCCGCGGTCCCTTGCGCGCTCTAAGGCCGACTTCAGCTGGCCGACCCGGTCCTCCCTTGCCTTTGCATCCTCCTCAAGGTGGTGCTTGTCCTCACGTACCTGGGCAACCTCTCTCTGAAGGCGGGTGACCTTGGCGGAAATGGACGTCACCTCCCGCTCTTTGTACCGAAGTTGCATTCGGGCATTGTCCCGCTCCTCCTCGCCGTATGCAGTTTACTATCCGTCTCGGCCAAGTTCCGGGCCGTTTCCTCGGCACGCTCCTTTAAGGTCTCCATATATACACCGAGCTACATCAAAACACGAAGAACAGTTAGATGAAGAAAATCAAGAACAAGTTAGAATGGAGAGGGGCGGAACTATCGTGCCCTGATTACTTACCGATGCACCCAAAGTGTCCGCCCCGAAAATCAACGAAGGCATGGGAAGCTCTCGCACCAGTGAACGGTCCCGAGGCAAGATGGCCCCTTTCATTAGCTCCCTAGCGGCGCGGATATCGCCCATGGTCGTATCCTCCTCGGTCAGTGCCCAATCCAGGCGGAAAGCGTGCTCGTCACCAATGCGGTCCTGCGGACGGGGACCCATCAGGGGGAGGCGTCTAATCTCACTAGGGACTCCCCCCTGCCCCTGAATCACCCTCGACCTCGCTGGTGGCGAAGCTGGGGACGTCTGAACCCATATCAGGGTAGGCTGCCTGGCCGCGCTGCCTCCGATGCCTCTCCAAGTGCAAGGACTGCCTCCGGCCTGGCCGCGGTACTCCCCTTTCTTGAAAAATCAAGCACACGGTACCACGGAGTCAGTGGCATTGCATAGACACGCGCGGCCTCGGCCAAGGCAGTATCAGGTGAGAACTTACATGTCCTCTTTGATGGCCTCTTCGTCAAGTCCACCTCAGCACCGGCCTGATCCGCCGACGCCTTCATGATTTGCTCCTCCTGGGCCCTCTTCTCCGCGGCCTCCTTCCGAGCCGCATCTTTCTTCCTCAGCTCCATCAGGTAGGTCTTGTTTAGCTTCACTGTGAGAAACAACAGAATCAGCCCAGTTAGTATGTCGACATCGACCAGCTCTATGTCAAAATAATACTCACACAGACGGTTCTCGTGTAAAATGAGGGGATCCTTCAGTTCGGCCACGCGGATGGGAGCCCCCTCGGAATGTCGAGCACGCCGCAACATCTCAGACTCCACGGACATCAGGGGTACGTCCGTGTTGAGTGTCTCGATGTCCAACTTCTTCCACACGTTCTCCAGCAGCACGTCGTCACCACGGATGTAGAAGAATTTGTTCTTCCACAGCTTGATTGAGGTCGGCTTGTCGGCTAGGAGGTCGCTGAATTCGGGCCTCTTGGCAAAATAATACCACCCCGTCCTATAGTAGTCGTTGAAGGTGAACATGTGGCGGAACATGTTCAGCGTCGGTACGTGCCCCAACCTCTGGAAGTAGATGACGAACGCCATCAAGTTCTTCCAAGAGTTCGGCACACTTGGTAATACTTCAGGATTTTGCCCACCAATTTTAGTATCGGCACTTGGAAGCCAGCCTTAAACATCTCAATGTTGACGCACAGTTTCGACCTCCGACTCCAGCAGGCCCGCTCCCCCTCAGTGGGCATTCTAATCTCTACGCCATCCGGTATCTGGTACCGCTCCCGGAGACTGTCGAACTCAGCCTTGGACAAAAGGCAAACCTCACCACGAGCATCAAACTCTGGGGGAGCCTTGGCCTCCTCTCGAGCCTGGATCAAGACTTCGGAGCCGACATCATGCGTGGACACGCCCACCAAAAGATCACGTCGTGAGGACCCAGTGCTGGGTCCTGGCTATCCCCCTTTGACATCTTCCTCGATAATCAACTCCACCTCGGGACCGCCCTCGGATACCCGTCCCACTGATCCACTAGACGAGGACGTGCCCGAGGTCGTCCCACTTTCAGACGAGGACGAGCTACTACTACTGCTGCTGGAGGATGTCCCCGCATTCTCTATGTCTACTTCCACTTCGGCCTCCCTACCCTCGTCGGCCATATTTCAAGACTTAGAAGAAAAGATGAATACTTACTGATTACAGATCTGAAGGCAGTACCAACGTCAAAGGTCCGAGCTGCTGTGAGATATCCGAGCCGATGCGCAAAGAACGCGTCGATGTGAAGAGGAGAAACCGACGTAAGCGGTTAAAATAGTGATTTCAGAGTGAGGGACCTCCATACCCCACCATCCCTTTTTATAAGGCACCATTCTCGCTCGAGTCCACGTGGGAACTCATCATTGGACCAACTGTCGGTGCATTTATTACCGACAAAACGTAACGGGTCCGTCGAACGGGTCCCGCCTTGCGGTATCCATGACCGACCTGGATCCGAAACCGGATCCAAGTGCATTCCTTCTAAACTCCCATCAGTCAGAAGCAGTTCAAGACCGATGTGTATTGGTCGCAGTGCCCACATTGGTCAAATCGGCTCAGATCACGTGATCAGCGCGTGACGGCCTCAGACTTCCTTCCTCAGCAAAGACCGATGTGTATTGGCCGCAGTGCCCACATCGGTCAAATTGGCTCGGATCACGTGATCAACGCGTGACGACCTCGGACATTCATCCTCAGCAAAGACCAATGTGTATTGGCCGCAGTGCCCACATCGGTCAAATTGACTCGGATCACGTGATCAGCGCGTGACGGCCTCGGACTTTCTTCCTCAGCAAAGACCGATGTGTATTGACCACAGTGCCCATATCGGTCAAATTGGCTCAGATCACGTGAACAACGCGTGACGGCCTCGGACATTCACCCTCAGCAAAGATCGATGTGTATTGGCCACAGTGCCCACATCGGCCAAATTGGCTCGGATCAATTGGCTCGGATCACGTGAACAACGCGTGACGGCCTCAAACATTCATCCTCAGCAAAGACCGATGTGTATTGGCCGCAGTGCCCACATCGATTAAATTGGCTCGGATCACGTGATCAGTGCATGACGGCCTCAGACTTCCTTCCTCAGCAAAGACCGATGTGTATTGGCCGCAGTGCCCACATCGGTCAAATTGGCTCGGATCACGTGAACAACGCGTGACGGCCTCGGACATTCATCCTCAGCAAAGACCGATGTGTATTGGCCGCAGTGCCCACATCGATCAAATTGGCTCGGATCACGTGATCAGCGCGTGACGGCCTCAGACTTTCTTCCTCAGCAAAGCCCGATGTGTATTGGCCGCAGTGCCCACATCGGCCAAATTGGCTCGGATCACGTTATCAGCGCGTGACGGCCTCGAACCTCCGCCCTCAGCAATGACCGACGTGATCAGGCCGCAGTGCCCACATCGGCCTCGGACCTCCGCCCTCAGCAATGGCCGACGTGATCGAGCCATGGTGCCCACATCGGTCTTGTTCAGCCTCGGCCTCTCTCCCGCCCCTCTGACCGAGGAAGATGGGCCACGGCGACCACCTCGGCGCGGTATTTTTCAGCATCAGTCTTTTCACCACAGCCCAGCCCTGAGGCAATTAACTGCAGAAGTTGGCCCGAACCACCCACCTCAACAGGAAAGAAAGTACAAATAGGCCGAATCTTTCGAATTCAACAGAGCAACGAGGCAAGTTGTTAGGGGGAGAACCCATTACTCTATTTTTTGCTCAGCCAAACCTTACAGATTCGACAGGGCAACGAGGCAAGTGTTAGGGAACTACGCCACGCTGGCAATGAGGCCCTGACACGTAGGACTCAATCTCAGAGCCACGTGGAGACCCCCTATTCGACATAAGAAGGCCCCTCAAATACAAGAACAAAGGGTAAAATCGGTATTTTGGGATTTTACACTATTCACTATAAATAGGGCGAATCCTGAGGTTTTTTACACACAACATTTACTGCTCATTTACTCCTAGAGATTCATGCTCTGACACTTGGGACGAAAAATCTCACATCACCCCACACTTTTCTATAGTATCTTAGTGGGCTCGACACCGAGCCCACTGACTGTTCACAGAGCCCTAACTTTGGCATCGGAGTGGACCCGGGGCATCCAGCCCGCCTCTCCCCTTCTTTGCCTTTCCTTGTCTTGCAGGTCTAATCAGCTAGGAGGACCCACAGGACGGATCTGAGCCGAAACAATATGCATTATTAAATTGTATGTGATCAATAGTCCCTGTAGTGGTTTGGAAGCGGGTGGAATGAGACTCTTCGCAACCTCTCCATAAAAGGTAGTGCTGGTCTAGATGATGCATAATGTCTAGTTACGTTGGTAAGGGGGAAGGTGGGTGGAATGGGATGCTTGCATCATCTTTTACTGACATTGCTTTGCATTGACCAATAGTAACCTAACTGAGTGACAAAGTCCTAGGTGGGGGTCGGACTGGGTCAAAAGTTTGGCTACGTTACTGTCCAGTAATATGATAAATAGGTGGAATTGGCTAGTTGCAATATGGGGTTATGTATTGGCATAGGTTCAATAAAAAGGTGGTATGATCATAGCTGCGATTCTCCCCATTTTCGAAGTAGTATGAATGGGTAGACGAGTCAACTAGTGGGATTACCATCTCCTCAAGTGTCACGTGGGTGGACTTGGGATGAGTAGAGGTCGAAGACCGAGACGCTGGACCTATACATGGGGGATGTTGATTCGCTCTGAGGGAGACTTCATTCATCTTTTAGGAGTGACTCATTCAACCTGGAAGCAAGGGATTTGCTATCCACGAGTTGTCACATACAGTTATCATACCTGACTATAGTTTATGGTATCATGCACTTGTATGTTGCATATTTGATTTTTTTACTAAGCTTGGTGGTTGAGCTTACCCTTGTGTGCATAAATATTTTAGATGATGCAGGTATAACCCTTGATGTTTCTGTCGATGCTTCGGGGTGCTATCCATTTGGTATGGAGGATGATGATAGTGAGCTTGAAGAGGATGTTCACGGTCCTACATGCTAGTGTGACGATTGTGCTTATGCATAGGCGTAGTTTATTACTCTTTTAGTTTCAGTTATTGGATTATTTTATTGGGGGGACGTGTTGTCCCAAGGTTTGGATTTGAATAATGCTTTAATTACTTTTAAGTTTGGAACAATATTGAAATATTGAATTATGAACTTTAGATGTCAACTTGAACAATTAAACTATGAATCTTCTGCTCTAATAGATTTATTTTGATTTATTAAATTCTTCTGTTTACTCTAATAATTATCTGTGAGGGTTAATGAATGGATTTGTAGATGGCCATATTGTGACGTGTGATCCTGAAGGGGATGTCTTTGCTTGTAATACATTACATGCTTCTGATACATTGGGAACTGGGTGTGACAACTTGTATTTTTGTTTTGCTAAAAGAATTACTCCGGGGTGAAAGGGTTGAAGTTCCCCAAATTATTACTATGTACAATTTCAATAGTTAAGCAAGGGATGTTTTGTTGTGTATCTTCATTTAAGTTAGCTTTCGTTGTATATAGACATGATTATCAGATTATGTATGTTATTAGGATGTGTTTATATTTAGACAAACTCCTCGATGTTATGTCTCAGTTGAGAAAAAAAAAAGTACACTTTTTTTTTCTTCGAACCCTTCGATTTGGATATCCATTTTACCGTTTTACACCTCCTTTGGCACCCCCGCTTTTGGGCTCGGGGGCCTAACTAAAGCTTCTTTTCATTGTACTATTGGACCTAAACCTTTAATTTTAATGCAATTTTATTTTCATAAAAAGTTAAAAAAAAAATTGAAAAATTGGAAACCTTTTTTTTTTTTTGGTCAAAATAAAATTATTCATTAGATCACAACGTGCACTTGGATTGATGGGACACACACCATCAAGAGAGTGAATATCATGAACAAGTGATACAACATCTAGAGGTAACTCTTGATCCATATGTTGAACAAAACATATCAGAGACTTGCAGTCGCTCGCCACAATTAGATTATCAATGGAATCCCCTCTATCACGTGAAGCAAACCAATTCTCAAAGTCAAGAATTCTCCTTGTAAAACCAAACTAAACTTCATAAGAGTTGAAGCTACAAATACTTGTCCAGAAGAGTTAAGAAGGATATACCCCAAACCCCCTTCTGGACTCCAATTGTAGAAATAATGCATCAGAATTAAAATCAAAAGAGTCTAAAGGTGGGATTTACATCGTCTCCTCCCAGTGGTTTTGGGAGGACAGTGGCAACCTATCCCGGATGGTTGCCACGTGGCTCCCGGTGAATCTGAGACCCACGTCCGAGCCGACACCCTCTATTGGCTTGGCTTGTCGGCTGGGTGTCGGCTCGGACGTAGGTCTCAGATTCACCGAGAACCACGTGGCAACCATCCAGGATAAGTTGCCACTGTCCTCCCAAACCACTGGGAGGAGAGGATGCAGATCCCTAAAGGTGAGGTTGGCAAAAATGACCAGGAACAGAATTAGAGCTTGTTATCCATAATTCATTAGCCAAGGATATAGTTAATTCCATAAACTCAATGTATGCTCTTTGAGCTGCTGTTGCTACTTCAATTAGTGACCAAATTGAGCAATTAATGGTAAAATCATTACGAGATTTCCAACGAAACCAACGTAGGAACAAACTATAACACAACGTCGCACGACTTTCAACTTTACCTTTACCAAAAATACATATCCAACTTTTGATCTAATTTGTCAGAGAAAGCGAAGAAGATGGGAATGTGGGATAAAAAACTTGAAAGCCATACCGCACGGACAATCAAACTGATTTGTAATTTATTTTATATTTTAATAATCACGAAATGCTCAAATCATGCCCATTTAAAGGACAAATTTTGGAAGGGCAAATAAGCCGGCATTCTTGCACCACTATTTACAGTCACAATCGTTCCCGACCCCTTTGGCCTTCACTAGAGAAACAGTGTAGTTTTTTGGAATCTGAAAAATCTACAATTACCTTGTACTGCTAATGGAGAAATAGAACAAGCCGTTCCAAACTAGGGATTCATTTCACATCATCACCAAATCAACAGCCTCTCATAACGTACCTGATCCTATTTCGTAAGTTTAATTGCAAGCAAGCAAATTCCCAATAACTGCAGAAGCCCTTTATTATTTTTTTTCTTTTGAGGATGAGTACAGAAGCTCCTCATTACCAAGCGAGAACAATTCAGATTTTACTGACATTTTGACAGAAAATGAAGTTAGACTTTAGGAATTGCAAAAAGTTAAGCCAAATTAAACTTGCCAATCACAATGACGATTTTATTTTGAGGCATAACTGTTGGATTTGTGTGGCCCAACACAGATTGATTGTGTTGTTTGTATGTATTCTCTTTGGGCATTTCTATCTCTATTGTGAGGTATATATATATGTGACATGTGGCTTACATATTTCGTGGCTTATACATTTTCTAAATGGTATCATTGTTTTTGGTCTATTGTATTAATAAACTGGTTTTCTAGATGATTATTCAAATGAGCCACTTTGTAGTCCTTGGCTTGACCGCACCTATCATGATGCGCTATGTGCTTACATAGGCATTGATTAGACCATGATAGGTTTGAGGAGTGCAAGTCAAAATTGCTCAGACTATGGGAGACATGAGGACTAGTCTCTCGACGGTCAGTGCACATATGGTCTGTGAAGTCCTTCATGATAAGACCACGTGTACGTTGAGTAGTGACCTTAGTGCCTAATGTTCATTGCCAGTGACTTGACAATTATAAGAGTGTACGCGTACCTACAAACTGCCAATTTGAATAACGTTATCGTGTTTGATTTTGCATCAAATATTATTTATTTATAAATATAAAATATTTTTTATTTTTATTTTTCTTTGCAAAATCTTTTTGGTTTTATGAAAAATGGCAGTTTTGTATTTTGTGTCCCTATTTATTATTTAGGGGCACTTGTAGTAATTGTCAAGGTATGCCAAAAGGCAATATGGATATGGCATTAAGAGGCTAGCATCTCACTTAGGGTTGGACTTTATGGCTGGTCATCTCTACCCTAGAGATATAAAACATCTCAAGGTCACACAGGCAAGGGGAGGAAAAAGCTCAAAATACCAAGATATGGTATACCTGTCCAACTGGGGTGAGCATCCTGATTGCTTGTGAGATCCTTGGACATCAAGTGGCTTTGTTTGTATAATCATCAAAGGTTTTTCAACAAAAGAAAGAGTTCTTCATCAAAGGTAGAGTGCTTCATAAAGATATTTTTAAATCGTAAAAAAAAAAAGGTATGACACTCTTCTTAATTTCTTAGATTAAACAAGTGACATGATATTCATGATAAGTTTTCATCTTTGGAATGAGGTTAACAGTAACATTGAGATTCATCTAGGATGTTTTTTCTGATAGCACAAGCATGACGGTTCTGTTAAAATTCTCCTTGTCTAAGATTCATATCCTAGAATTGTCTCTGTTTCTCATATATGTGTTTGATCATATCAACGAGTAGTGGTTGTTTTCTTTTTGTTTTTCTTCTTATGACAAATTGTGACGTCTTCATAGTAATTTTAATTGATTGTGTTAAAAATGATTTATTTTTCTTTAAAGCTTTCTCCAAAAACAAGAAATGGAAGTTGAACAGTCTAATAATTTTTATTTAATAGCTATGATGAATTTATCATCATTTATGCTTATTAATAATATCCCATAAATTAGAAATGAAGAGTCCTATTGGGGCTTGAAAAGTTTTATTTAAATAAAAAGAAATTTTATTAGAAACTTTATGAGGAAGATAAAAGGGTGAGTTGACACTTCATCTTAAAATTGATAAACCATCATCGAATTTAAAAAGACTTATCTTTTGATTTACCTTGTCATAATGGAGGGATGGAGAATTAATACTCACATTTTGGGACGTTGGAAGATGGAAATTCTAAGAAGACATAAAGTTATCATTATTTAGCCATCAAGCCACTTAGTCATTAAGCCATTAAATCATCAAGCCATCAAGCCAAGTGCGTAATTATGGTACATGTAGCAATGCTATGTTTGTTTTCAAGCTATTTTGTGCCTACTAATTGGGCCTTCAATTTTAAGCTGAATTTATATGTACTCTAATATATATTTGTTTTTATCTAATCTCAATTTTAGTGGGAGTTAGTTTGAATATTTTGTGTAAATTGAGTTTGGGGTTCTTTTATTCATTGTTCTGATGCTTAGACATGATGACACCCATCAGTTAATCGCATGGATGAGATAAGACTGTGGATGGACATGTAAACCCCTCGTGTCACTGTCCATCGGATAGACACGATGATAAGTTAAATTCTTTCCTACGCCCATCGGATACGAGACGAATTTAACATATCCTTATATTAAAGTTTAATTCTTCTTAATGAGCCTTGATCAATTGGATTCTTCCCTACGCCCATCAGATACGGGAGGAATTTGAGAAATCATAGGTCTCTTTGTTGTTTTGTTGTTATCCCATCAAATGATCAATATTGCATTGTGTTTATGCAAATAGAATGGGCTTTAGTCTCCAAGCTTATTATGCATATTGCATGCTTATGACAGATGGTAGGATTGTCTAGCTCTTTGAACATGTCTGATATTATGTAAAACTGCATCTTGACTGGACCCAATTATGCTGAATAGAAACGTAGAATTGACTTGTTCATTGGCTTTCATAATTTTTCTCTTTGTATTCAAGAGGAATGTCCTCTTGTGCCTGATGTGCATTCTACCAAATCTGCTAAGGTTGCCTATAAAAAATGGACAAAGGCAGATAATAAAGTGAAATATTTAATGGTAGGATACATGGTAGATTCTCTTATGGTTGGTCATATGAATAGTGTATCTGCTAAAGTCATTCTTGATAGTCTTGAATTGAAATTTGATAAGAAATCTAATCAACATATTGAAGGCTTATGGGAAAAAATTATCAGAACTAAATTGTCAGAAGGAGGGGATGCTAGAGAGCATGTAAACAACATGATTGCCATTGCTGATGAGTTAGGTCTGTTGATAAGAAAACTAAGATATTCACTATTTTATCTTCTTTGTCTGATTCTTATGAAACTGTAAGGCAAATTTGTTTTGTGTCTGGTTTGGATTGGACTGTTGATGATCTCTTATCTAAAGTCACTGGTCATGAAGATGTTAAGTTAAGAAAGAAGAATTTTGTGGTCAATGCTGTTGATGGGAATGCAGATAAGCCAAAATATGAAATGAAATATCAGAAGAAGAAAAAGTTTGTAAAGAAAAAATAAGATTTGCAAAAGAAACAGGGCACCAAAGTAAGACAAGATGTTCAATTTAAATCTAGACAGATAGTTTGTTATTTTTGTAAGAAGCCTGGACATAAGAAGGCTCAATGCTATTCTTTTTTAAAGTCTGGTAGAAAGCAAGGCCAAGGGGTTCAAGGAACTCAAGAGAATAAGTGATAGTACTAGTTTCATTTACATGGGAAATGATGATAAGGCGCAGATTGAAGGAGTTGGAGTTTTTGAATTAAAGCTGAATGATGAACAAATTTTGTTTTAGTTGAATGTTTGTATGCACCTAGTCTTAGAAGAAACTTGTTATCTGTTTCAATGTTAGAAAATCTTGGATATGAATTTTATTTTGGTAATGGAAGGTTTTTAATGAAGAAAAATGATAAAGTTGTATTGCATGATTTTAGAAATAACAATATGTATCAAGTGCAATTATGTGGTAATGTTATATGCAATGTTGAAATTGATATAAAAGATAATGCTACTTATCTTTGGCATTTGAGATTGGGACATATCAATATAAATAGAATTGGTAGATTGATTAATTCTAGCGTTTTGAGTGGAGTGACTCTAAAAAATTTTCCACTTGTGAAAGTTGTATTTCTGATAAAATGACCAAGAAATCTTATACAAAAGGTGAAAGATGTTCTCATGTGTTAAAAAAGGTTCATACTGATGTATGTGGACCTATGAGCATTAGTGCAAGAGGTGGCTTTTGTTATTTTATTACTTTCACCGATGACTTTTCTAGATTTGGTTTTGTACATCTGTTGAAACATAAGTCTGAAGCTTTGCAGTTTTTCAAATCATTTCATCTTGAGGCTGAAAAGACGACTAGACAAATGATTAAGTCACTAAATTCAAATCAAGGTGGAGAATATATGTTTGATGATTTTGAGTTGTATTGTCTTAAAAATGGTATTAAACATTTTCGTACTCCACCTCATACTCTAGAGGCTAATGGAATTGCAGAAAGACGAAATCGAACTCTATTAGATATGGTTCGATCAATGATGGAAATAGCTAATTTGCCAACTTCTTTTTGAGGAGAGGCATTATATGCAGCAATGCATATTTTAAATAGAGTTCCCACCAAAGCAGTAAATTCTACCCCATATGAATTATTTTATGGTAAGCAAGCAAGTGTTGCTCATATTCGGGTTTGGGGCTGTATTGCTCATGTTTTGATTTCTGACCCAAATAGAAATAAATTACTATCAAAAACCAAAAGGTGTGTCATGGTTGGGTATCCTCATCGCTCCAAAGGATACAGATTATATGATCCTGAGGATAGAGTGATACTAGAAAGCAGAAATGTGACATTCTTAAAAGATTGATTTGATAGTGGAAATTTTGATGATGTTGATAAAAGTGTTTTGGAGGAGTTAGTAGACACTAATGGAGGTCATCAAGACTCTGTCATTGAGGGGTCCTCAACTCCTATAATTTCTTCGAATACCAATCAAGATAAGTAATATTTTGATCCCTTAAGAAGAAGTGGAAGGACATCAAAAGCTCCAGACATGCCAGATTATTATGTGTATTTGGGAGAATCATATGAAAGAATGACCATTAATGAAGTTGTAGATGATCCTATTAATTATTCACAAGCTATGTCAGATGTTGATTCTCAACAATGGAATAGTGTTATGAATGAAGAAATCAAATCTATGCATAAGAATGGTGTGTGGAGGTTGATTGATAGGCCTGTGAGCACTAAAGTTGTTGGTTGCAAGTGGATATTCAAAAGAAAGAATGATATGCATGAAAATGTTGAGAAGTTCAAAGCTAGACTTGTAGCTAAGGGTTACACTCAAGAATATGGTGTTGATTATGATAAAACTTTTTCACCAGTAGTGAGGATACAATCTGTACGTGTTGTATTGGCTTTGATTGCATATTTTGATTTTGAACTTTATCAAATGGATGTGAAGACGGCGTTCTTGAATAGTAATCTTGATGAAGATGTTTATATGGATCAGCCTGAAGGTTTTATTTCCACCGTAGATGAAGACAAAGTATGCAAATTAGAAAAATCTATATATGGACTGAATAGGCTTCAAGGCAATGAAATTTACGATTTCATGATTCAATTGTGTGGATTCATACAAAATAATTCTGAATCTTGCATTTATGTGAAGAAGGAATGGCATAAAGTTACATATTTTACTTTATATGTTGACGATATTCTACTTGCAGGAAATGATGTTCATATGTTGATGGAAGTGAAATAATGGTTATTTACCACATTTGAAATGAAAGACGTGGGTGAAGCTTCTTATATTTTGGGTATCAAAATTGAGCAAGACCGTCAGCAAAGAAAACTAAGCTTGTCTCAAGAGAAATATATTGATATCATGCGAACAAGGTTCCACATGACTGATTGTATGGGAGGACAAATTCCTTATAATTATCTCAGACCAATTACCCAAAATGATAGTCCTAAGTCTACAAAGGAAAAATTGAATGACTCATTGTGTCCTTATGCCTCTGTTGTGGGGAGCTTGATGTATGTTATGATCTGTAGTCGGCCAGACATAGCGTTTGCAGTTAGCATGATCAGTCATTTTCAGAGTAATCCTGGTAAAATGCATTGGATTGCTATTCAATGGATCTTGAGGTATCTAAAGCAAACAAAAGGCTTTAGATTGACTTATTGTTTTGATCATCTGAATACCCTTGGATATTTTGATTCTGATTATCAAGGATGTGTTGATAGTAGAAAATTTAACTCTGGTTTTGTGTTCACTTTTTGTGGTAGTGTTATTGCTTGGAAGAGTAAGAAACAAGAATGTGTAACGCAGTCTACTATGGAAGCTGAATATATTGCATTGAATGCGACAGCTAAAGAAGTTGTGTACCTTCGAAAGTTCCTATTGGAATTGCTGATAGTAGATTGTGTGAAAAAACCTATTCCACTTTTGTGTGATAATAATTCTGCGATAGCCATCACTAAAGACCCAAAGTGTCATTCTCGGGCCAAGCACATTGAAGGTCGATATCATTACATTCGTGATGTTATTAAGAAAAATGAGGTAGTTGTTGAGAGAGTGTCATCTCAATCAAACTTGACTGATCCCTTTACAAAAAGTTTACCTTTTAGTGTATTATTAAACATGTAATGGCACTAGGATTGTGTTAGGCCAAGTGAGAGACTGTTGGAATTGTGTGGTCCAACACAAATTGATTGTGTTGTTTGTATGTATTCTCTTTAGGCATTTCTATCTCTATTGTGAGGTATATATATATGTGACATGTGACTTACATGTTTCGTGGCTTATATATTTTTTAAATGGTATCATTATTTTTTATCTATTGTATTAATAAACTGATTTTATAGATGATTATTCAAATGAACCACTTTGTAGTCCTTGGCTTGACCGCACCTATCATGATGCGCTATGTGCTTACATAGACATTGATTGGACCATTATAGGTTTGAAAGGTGCAAGTCAAAATTGCTCAGACTATGGGAGACATGAAGACTAGTCTCTCGACGATCAGTGCACATATGATCTGTGAAATCATTCATGATAAGACCACGTGTACGTTGAGTGGTGACCTTAGTGCCTAATATTAATTGCCAGTGACTTGACAATTATAAGAGTGTACGCGTACCTACAAACTGCCAATTTGAATAACGTTATCGTGTTTGATTTTGCATCAAATATTTTTTATTTATAAATATAAAATATTATTTATTTTTATTTTTCTTTGCAAAATCTTTTTGGTTTTATGAAAAATGGCAATTTTATATTTTGTATCTTTATTTATTATTTAGGAGCACTCGTAGTAATTGTCAAAGTATGCCAGAAGACAATCTAGATATGACATTAGGAGGCTAGCATCTCACTTACGGTTGGACTTTATGGCTGGTCATCTCTACCCTAGAGATATAAAACATCTCAAGGTCACACAGGCAAGGGGAGGAAAAAACTCAAAATACTAAGATATGGTATACCTGTCCAACTGGGATGAACACCCTGATTGCTTGTGAGGTACTTGGACATCAAGTGGCTTTGTTTGTATAATCATCAAAGATTTTTTCAACAAAAGAAAGAGTTCTTCATCAAAAGTTCTTCAACAAAAAAAAGAGTTATTCATCAAAGGTAGAGTGCTTCAACAAAAGATATTTATCGTCAAAAAAAAAAAAAAAGATATGACATTCTTAATTTCTTAGATTAAACAAGTGACATGATATTCGTGATAAGTTTTCATCTTTGGAATGAGGTTAACAGTAACATGGAAATTGCAACTAATAAACTTATCTCTTCTCCACGTCAAAAACAAAATATGAGCACATAGATTGCCAAACTAAATCAGATCATTCGTTTGCTAATTAGCCAAAACCCCATGGAACACAATCTAGATGAACATCATCAAGCACCAAATACAATATAATACAACCTTTAAGAAAAAATACAATATATATATATATATATATATATATATATATATATATATATATATATATATATATATATATATATATATATATATATATATATACTAGGTAGTATTCAGTAAACAGAAACTGGATATCATCTGCTGTCTTCCCCCAAGGCCTAACTGCGTCTATTTGAATATTCTCTTTCTTCATCATCCTGCTTCAGCATGTGTTGCGGATGGATAAACAAAAGTGTTTGCGCCAGCAAAATTAGCCATCTTTTCTTGAAGAAGAATTTGCCCGTTCTTTCATGGCTTCCTTCTCCACTTTCTTCCTCTCAGCATCAGCCTGCTTTGCATTCTCCTCCCGTGATTTGTTGAACATCTTAACGAAGATTATCAAAATTGATGTCACTGCATAGAAAAAGATAAGGATTAGGGGAGGCAGAGAAGAGAGAGAGAGAAGAGGGGGGGGGGGCTAGTCTTCACAGAAATTTTAATGCCTGATTCATTGATTTCATTCATTCATAAATTGCAATTGAGAATAGTTTATTATATCTCCAAGGTCCTTTACTAGGTTGTAAGAGTTTCGGAGATGATTCTGGTCTCAACTGCATAAGGAAACACGTAGAATCATGGGAAACTTGACAAATACAAAACTGTACTCCCTTCATGTGGCTCAAATCACATGGACTGTCATTGAAGCATTTGTTGTTGATGCTTGGCAACAAAAGCCACTAATTCAAGCTACATGGAGTGTTAGGCCCTTCCATTTTTCGAAACAGATGGTTCTTTTTCTCTCACAAACCCTTCACACCTTGAAAAGCTACATCAGCCAAATTGGTAGAAGAGATCTCTGATTTAAGAGAATCATTCTACTTGGATTAAGAGTTGAAAATGAAACAGCATCAAGCCACTCAAAAATCTAGGAATGAGAGAACCTCCAACGTAATTTCCCATCTTGCTGTCCTCAACATCATGATTCCAATCACCTCTTCAGACGCCTCACCTAGCCTCTGAACACTCTGTGATTGTTTTCTTCTCAAATTGTCCATACGGTCCTCAAGAAAACAGAATGCCAACCCCATACGTATTTCTAGGATGTTTAGTTATTTTTCTGTGGTTGGATCTTCTATCAGCAAGGAAGCATATATGAAGGTAGCATGAGTGAATGCAGGGTACAACAACGGCGGGGAATCGTGCAGTCCGCAATCAGTGGAGAGGGTTGGATGGGACAGTGGATCACAGTTGCAGCGTGAGGAAGGGGCTGGCAGCAACAAGGCCAACAGCGATGAGGACCAGAGGCAAGGGGGAGAGAGAGGATGCAATGGTGGTGGATCATGGTGATGTAGGGCAGCGGCAACAGATGGCTGAGATGCTTTCCATCTCATCCGAAGACAATAAAATGCTAGTGTGTAAAATCCCATTACACACTGCGAGCATATAGATTCCCTTCCCTTACACAACATTTTTATTAAAAAAACAAAAAAACAATAAATAAAAAAAAAAAAAAAAGAAAACTAACTCTGCTATTTGCAAAGGGAAACTACATAATTTCACTGATTTGGAATGAGGGTCACTATATGAAGTTAATTTGATGACTTACAAAGGTCTAGGGCGGCAAGTCCCGCTCACCGAGGAAAACCAGAATAATACAGTATATTTCCCCAGCCAGTTCAATTGGGTAAAGTTTGGTTTGTGTACTCTAATGGTGTTATGGCGGTGAAAATTGTGCAGACAAACTTGTTATGTTTATTACTTATTGGTGAATATTCCGTACAAAACCTGTTAAGAGAGCTTCTCTTAATGACCCAAATACCATCACCTTCCAGTTTGGAAGTCTTCGCCCAATTTTATCCTCATCTCAATGTAGCTGAGATGAGGATGTTGAGATGGATGTGGCAAAACTAGAAAGAATAAGGTAAGGAATGAACATATTAGAGCTCATTTAGGAGTCGCACAGATACATGATAAGCTACAAGAAAGTTGCTTGAGATGCCTTGGCCATGTTCAATAGAGGCATTTTAGATGCACCAATATGGAGGAGTGATTTGATTCAGATCAAACGCCAGAGCCAAGATGACTCTAGGTGAGGTGGTGAGGAAAGACATGCATAACTTAGGTCTTGTTCCAAGTATGACCTTTAACAGAACTGATTGGAGGGCAAGAATTCATGTAGCTGATCCCATTTAGCTGGGATAATGCTTTGTATCCTCCTACTAGATATGAAGGTTTGAAAGTTGGCTAACAATTCAACTTTGGTAGTTTCAGAACCACTTAGCTCAATGGTTAAGGGTCTAACTTTGTGGTTCATATGGTAGAGACAGAACCTGAAACTTGACAAATGATTAACCCAAGTGTGTTCCTCCCAATCCAATGGTTTGACCATGTAGAGAAGCCTCTTAATGGGGCCGTGTTTTGGCAACTTCCCTACCTTTTTTTTTATTTTGTTTTCGTTGCTGGATCTAGTCGTTCATTATCCATAGTGTTGGTATTTTAGTCACTGAACCTCTATTAAATTAATAAATTTGTTTCAACTAAAGTCTTAAGAATTCTCATGAACTCTACTTCAAAACTCATCTTCTCTATAATTACTATGTAACTCTCTCTTTTGGTTCTATTTTCCATTGTTCAAGAAATTCGCCGAAATATTTCGATTTCCACCTATGACGAAATTAAATGCTTTGGCCAAAAATTGTCATTCTGTCAAAATTTCACTTAATTTTGCCAAAATTTTGGTCATTTTAAAATTTCGACAGATTTTGACTGAATTTCACCCTCTTCCAAGAGCGCTCTTGAATTGCTACAAAACCTTAAATTTTTGGCAAAACCCTTCATTTTGCAGTTGAATCAATGCTTAAAGGTCAACTGTGGAGCATCCACTCCATAATTTGGGTGTATTTGAAGCATCCTATGGCCATCCTCATATTTTAAATTTCTCATCTATAAGGCTGTTGTAATGGAAATGATATAGTACACCATGACGTACATTAGCTTCATAGAGTCCTAAACCAAACTACTATTTTGGGTGTGATTTTTTACAATCTAAAGATTCAAACATGTTAAGAGATTATAGGGATTCCCTGAAATTTTGAGGTTAAAATAACTATTTAACTACTGCAAGGGCCAACCAAAATTACTAGTTGATATTCGTTTTTCAGGGAATCGGTTTTGCCCAGGGGCAAGATGCCTAGTGTAGACACTCAATTTTCTCACCCTCCCAGAAATGATGATTTCGGGAGGATCGATGCTTCGACTCTTATGATAGCAGACTCGATTTCCAGAAATAAACCCAGACCATCTCTCCACCGTTTTCAATGAAAATAATAATCTTCAAAAGTAAAGTCTTGACTTGCGGATGCATATTTTTACAAAATTCGAAACCCTAAACAGCGGTATGAAAAATGTTAATCGACCCCAGTTTTAGACAAGTGGCCATTTTCTCTAAAATTTTCGGTCGATCGTCCCCAATTTTCTGCACCATTGCATAGTGCTTGGATAAACAGGCTGGTCATACGGCCGGCCGTATGGCAAGGCCCAGTTAAGGGTCCATAAGTGAACCTTCCCGTCTCCCCCCTGGGTCTATAAGTAGGGAACCCACCATTTGAATCCAATAAATAATCGTCTAAAATTCAAATTCCAAAAGAATAAAAATTCAATTTTCCAGTTTAAGAACAAAAACTGGATTTTCGATTGCGAGATGGATTTGCAACTTTCAAATGCTAGCTTTTTCTCCAATATAAAATTACCATAAATCTTATTAGAGCAAAACATCATTAAAAACCAAGAGTCCACCAAAATAATCTTTGGTTTTGATATTCAAAAAATTATTTCCATTCAGATGACTTTAAACAGCATTCACATACTCCGAACAAGGTTTAACCGGAACATAACTCTTTTAATATAATTTGGATCCAAGCAATCTCGGACTTGTTGCAAAGCTGATTATGTTAGCTTTCCAACAACTCTGACATTGCTTGAATCAGAGTTATATTGAAGTAGTTACGCTTCGGTTAAACCTTATTCAGAATATGCAAATGTTGTTTAAAATCATTTGAATTGAAATAATTTTTTGGACATTAAAACAAAAGATTATTTTGACAAACTCTTGGTTTTTAATGATGTTTTACTCTAATAAGATTTATGAAATTTAGATTGGAGAATAAAGCTAGCATTGAAAGTTGAAAATCGCCTCGCGATCGAAAATCCAATTTTTGTTCTTGAACTAGAAAGTTGACATTTTATTCTTGTTGGAATTTGAATTTCAGACTATTTTTATTGGATTCAAATGGGGGTGTTTGCTTATTTATGAATAATATAATAAATATTTACTTAAATGATATTGTTCATAAATAAATGTTGTGTGCTGTATAGTATCCCTCTTGTATATTGTTTCCTGTCTTGTATTAACCTTTTTTCCTCCGAAATTACATTTCGAAAAAAAAAATCACATTTCGGCCATTTCAGCTGAAATTTCGATTTTGGCCCTGACTGAAATCAAGTCCGAAAAAGAAATTTATAACCTTGCTTGTGGGTTGGTTGTGATCAGCTTTCCAAATGAGTGTCCAAGCATATATCCTTTCCAAAACTCATGAGAAGGAACCTCCCTTGCATAAACAGCTTCCTTATAAATTTGAGAAAATCTTCCTTGTATAGGCCTTGAGAAATCCTAAAATGAATCTTCCTTATGTGAATATCTTCCTCGTATAGGTTTGAGGAAAAAAAACCTTCCATATGAATCTTTCATAGCTGATCACCAACCAGCTCATGGGGAAGGCCAGCTAGTAGTTACCCATCTTTGGGGAGGATCTTTCCTCCCTTCCTTTTGTGTCGGCGCCTATAGTGGATGCTTGTGAATCGATTTACATCAATTGGCCTCTTGAAGGGGAAGTTGATCATCATCAATCTCCCTTCAAGGTCAAATTTTTTATCAGGTCTTCTCTAAACCCCCAAATTGATTTGGACACTGAATCGATTATTCAGTTTCTGACTTGGAATTATTGGAAGGATTGTCAATCTCCTTTAGATCAAATGACATTGTTTGTTTTCTTCTCTCCACGATCTTCCCTGCCTCCATTGATCTCTCTCTCACTAACACATGGCTACACATGCTTCTTTACTAGTTGAAGGAAATGACTAAACTGGGATTGTAAAATCAGAATAGGGGTAAAACATATACAATTTTTAAAAGAAAGGCAAAACTGTAATGTCAGAACCCTCTAGCACTTTTCTGGAACTTCAGAGGAAGATGGGGGATAAAACTGAATAAAACTGAGGAGGTAAGGACTTTGGTGCAAATAATAAGTAAGGATTCTGCCCTCATGTAGAAATATCAAAATTTCGAGCTCATCTTCAACCTCACGCTCAAAACAAAACCAGCAGTGGAGAGGATCCTTTTTGCGATCAATCCAGCACTTCATCCAAGGCTCCAAATCCCATGAAACTTTAGGATAAGGTTCGGACTCCCCTAAATAAACTCCTGCTCCGCCACTGGATTTGGCAGTAGAGCGAGGAACCAGCTTTAGTTGCAGTGTAATACGTACACTTCACGGCAGGGTCCAAATTCTAGGATTTTTAATCGCCCTAGGATAACAATCTAACCATAAAAAATTTCAGGCTCAATGGATCAAATAGTAAAGAGTTTTTATTTATTCTTATTCTATCCACAGGTACGACAGTACCAGGAAAAGAAGAATTAAAACAGAATTAAAAAAAAAAAAAAAAGAACGGAAGAAGAAGATTAAGGAACCGAACAGTTGCAGAGAACCAAAAAAAAGGACTGAAGAGATCGCACTTGAGGAAAAGGAATTAGAGAAGATGAAGAAGAACCAGAAGCATCAATCAACTCTGGTATTTGGCCACAAAGGACAGCAGTTCAATAGCAAAATCAACTCAAATTAATTCAACTCTAATCTCACCAAACTGAATGGACTTACATATATAATGATTTTTTAATACAGAAATTCTAGTCAAAATCTAAAACAAAGACAGTTTAAGTTTTTCCTGATCAACAGCCAACAGAATAAAAAAAAGTAATTATTAAAATATAAAGACAACCCTCGCAAATAAATAAAATCCTAAATTCTCCTATTGAACTGCAAACCACGTTTGAACCCACTTCTTCTCAGTCTGGGTTTCTAGACTGGGTCATGCTGGTTCATATACAACTGCATCAGCATCCTCTTAAAACATTTCCCTGTCTACACCTTCATTGAGAATGTAAATTCATGTATGACAGTGAAAAATACTCTAATCAACTATTAGTAGATATTAACAGTAAATTTAAGGGAACTTAAAAATCAACCAATAAATTTAGATCATCAAACTGTAAGCACCCCATTTTGTCACCCTTTTGCCAGTCTAAATTCCACCCAGGGTGGAGGTAAGAAGCAGAAAAGGCAGGAAATGTGTAATGGCCAAGTCGAAATGTCATCTCCTATCCCAGTCGTCATCTAGGGTCGTTTCCTGCCTTTTAGGGTTACCCGATGTCTAAATTATCACATAGCATCTCCCATTGTCTAAACATCACTTGTATCACCCAGGGTCATCATTGTTCCCCAAGTGTCACCCCCATACCCCCGGTGGTCATTCCAAAGTCATTTCCTGTCACATCAGGGTTACCGAGTCAATACCAGTCAACACCCAGTTAGTCACCCAATGTCACACTTTACCTGGATGTCACCTAGGGTTGCCCATAAATCACTAAAATGCTTCATATATCCTTCTACAAGGGGAAGAGTGAGAGCAGAGAGAAGAGAGAAGAGATGAAGGGAAAAGAGAGAGGAGATAAGAGAAGAACTTGGTCTAGACCAGCCCAAGGGAGGGCCGGCTCTAGCCAGGCCACGAGAGGGGGCTAATTCCCCCCCCTCTCTTCACGTGACAGAGGGAGAGGGTAGATGAGTTTGAGTTAAAAAAAAAAAAAAAAAAAAAAAAAAAAACAGAAGAAAAAAAGGAAAAAGAAAAGATTTTGTAAGAAATATCCTACTAGTTGGCAAACAAGATGTTTGTTAAGCAATAAAAAGAATTCATGCGCCACATGGATATTTGCTAACAAATATTTGGAAAAAAAGATTGGATATGCTTTCTTTAATGGACATGCTAACAAAATTTTGGAAGGAGGCTTGAACTAAGAATAGAAATCAAATGTGGCTAACATTATTAATTAAATAACTGAATGTCCATGTCATCTAATCAAGATTGTGCATAATATTTGTGGTGTTGTTTTAGGAAGATTTCCCATACACAAAGAAGGAAGGAGGGAGAAGGCTTTTGGTTATAAATATAGGACTAAAAGGAAAGGGAGGGACCTTTTTGGAGCCTCTCAAAATCGTGAATAGTTGCTGCTCCCTCCCCCAAAATCATGGTCTATTGCTGGGTTTGAGAGAGAAAAAAAGAGAGGAAGAAGAAGAATGAAAAATAGGAAGAGGTGTTGTTTGGTCTTGCACCTTCTTGAATATCCCAATGAATATAGATATATTATAACATAGTTGTCAAGGCGTCGCCTAGGCGATGCCTAGGTGTCCGGGCGGATTTTGTAAGCCTGGGCACCTTATCACCCTGGACGACAACCTTGTTTTCAATGTTTCTTTTTCTGTTCTCAGGAACAACATTTATCAGACAATACTTATTTATGACTAATATCATTTAAGTAAATATTCATAAATAAGCAAATACCCTCCATTTGAATCCAATAAAAATAGTCAAAAATTCAAATTCCAAAAGGATAAAAAGTCAACCCTCCAATTCAAGAACAAAAGCCGTATTTTTGGGTGCGGGGGCGATTTTCAACTTCCAAATGCTAAGCTTTTTTCCAAATATAAAAATTCCATAAATCTTATTATAGTAAAGCATCACTAAAAGCCAAGAGCGCGTCAAAATAATCTCTTGCTTTGATGCCCAAAAAATAATTTACATTCAGACAACTTTAAACAGCATTCGCGTACTCTGAACAAGGTTTGACCGGAGTGTAACTCCTTCATTATAACTCGGATTTAAGCAATCTCAGATTTGTTAAAAAACTGATTATGCTAGCTTTGCAACGAATTCGAGATTGCTTGAATCTGAACTATATTAAAGGAGTTACATTCCGACCAAATTTGTTAAAAGTACACAAATGCTAGTCATAAATACGTGTTGCCTACTTAACTCGTTATTTGTTACCTTGTTAGTTTTCTCATGTTAATTAAGTTTTGTCTTAAATGTTGATTATTTATGTAGAATGTTGCATATATATAAACATTAATATAGCATTAATATTTTAGAAATAAAAAAAAAATACACTGGGAACGCCTTGGTCGCCTAGGCAACACCTAGGCACCCAGGATGGCCTCGAACGCCTAGGATCGCTTTGTCGCCTTGACAACTATGTTGTACAGAATGTTTGTATTGGTTTGTGAAGCATAAGAATATGTTGAATACATAGTTTTGGCATAAAATTGTGAGTGAATGTAACCCTAGAAGCCAACTTAAATCCTGTGCAGTCTGAGTGTCATTTGAATTCGGGAAGTATTTTTCCCATATTTTTTGGTAAAACTAGACAGAGTTTGAACAAACTCTGGACAGAACTGGAACCCGAGTTTGGGGAACCTTTTAGATCGACTTACGGATGGAGTTTGAATCCCATATTTGGAGGAGATGATCCCTGTGAAGTCTATTTTCATCCTGGGTAAATTGAGTGTCACTTGAATTTGGGAAGTATTTTTCCCATAATTTTTGGTAAAACTGGAGAGAATCTTAACAGACTCTGGATAGTACTATAACCCAAGTTTGGGTAACTTTTTAAAAAAAACTTAGACCTGTATTTTTTACTATAGTATTTGGTCAAGATGTAGCCATGGGAGCCTAGTTTCATCCTGTACAATTTGAGTGTCATTTGAATTCGGGAAGCAATTTTCCCATATTTGTTAGTACAACTGGACAGAGTCTGAACAGACTGAACAGACTCTGGACAGAACTAAGCTGAATTTGGGGAAACTTTTAATTAGACCTGGACATGGGGTTTTGACCCCATATTTGGTGGAGACGTCCCTTATTAAGTTTAGTTTCATCCTATATATTTTGAGAGTCATTTGGATTCTGGAAGATAAACTTATCACTTGATTTTGCGACTATGCACAAAATGTGTATATTCTGCCTACATGCTACATTGATTTAAAATGTGCACAAAATGTGTATATTCTACATACTTGCGCCGATACATGATAAGCTACGAAAAATTCGTTTGAGATGGTATGACCATGTTCAACGGACGCCGTTAGATGCTCCCGTACGGAGGAGTGATTTAATTTAGACCGAAGGGTCTAAAAGAGCTAAGGGCAGACCTAATATGACTCTAGGGGGTGGTAAAAAAAGACATGTATAGCTTAGGCCTTGCTTCAAGTATGACGTCGAACAGAGCTGATTGGCGGACAAGAATCCATGTAGCCGACCCCATTTAGTTAGGACAAGGCTTTGTTGTTCTTGTTGTTGTTGCTACATTGATTCATGTTATGCCATTGGATTTCTTACCATCTTTGGTGTGCCATATGATTTCTTATCATCTTTGGATATGCCTTATGATTTTTTACCATCTCTGGATATGCCGTATGATTTCTTACCATCTTTGGATCTCACATGATTTCTTACCATCTTTGGATGCTACCTTGATTTTATTTATTTTTTTTGCCATATTTGGTTTCTTGCCATTTTTGGATACATCATTACATTGGATTTCTTGCTATATTTGAATTTCCTCTTGGGAGATTCTGAATATCTTGCTATGGATAGATTTCTTACCATGTCTGAATAATTTTCCATGCTTGGAGACTTTCCATATCTGGATTCTTGCAATATTTAAATAATATTCTATTTTTGGCAATAATTTAATTCCTGCAATACCCTAGTTGAAGTGTCATGTTTAAACACACGTAGAAGACTGTATGGTGTGGGGATGTACTCCTAGACACCCACATACATGGGTAAGAATAAGGGAAAGGAAATTCTAAAAACCTTAATAAAGAATGAAATACTTTCCAAATCCTTATATTAGGGTTTAGGTCAAGGGTAGTCTAGAACGATCCTTACCCCCTCAGCACATTAAGGCTGCGTTTGGTAACACTCCCAAAGAACAGTTCTTCTATTCTTCCGTTCTGATAGAACAGAAAAACTGTTCAGAACAGCCAAGAACAGCTAAAAACTGTTTGGCAAATCTGGTTTGTTCTTCTGTTCTCACAGAACGAACCAGATGAAAAGAACATCTAAGAACAAAAATTTCAGAACATGGTTTACCATGTTTTTACGTTCTAGAACAATTTTGAAAAGAACAAAAAACTAAGTTGTGCCCGATAAAACCTGACACCCTTTCTACCTACTTCCATACACGAAGAAGCACATCCTCCTTGTTCGTTCTCTGCAAGCACAGCAGTTATTTTCCCTTATTCTTCCTGTTTCTCTCTCTCTCTCTCTCTCTCTCTCTCTCTCTCTCTCTCTCTCTCTCTCTCGTCTTTACTTCTCCTCCATCTCCATTTTTCTTGTCTGAATTGTTTTTTAACATTTTTGTAGAAACTACTCCTTATTCGAGTAGGTAAATCTACTACTGTTTCGTCTCCATCTCTACAACTTGCTTGTTCTTTGTTTTAGGGATGGTCACCTCTCATTTTCCCTCTTCCTCTCTCACACGGTACCAGGGGATTTCTATCTGAATCAGTACATCGGGTTTGCAGATTTGGATCTGAAACTAATGTGTAGATGGTTATGTGATTTAAGAAATTAATGTTTTGCTAATTCTGTGAAATTCACATCTATTTGGTTATACTCACCAAAAGATAATCAAGTAGACTCCTGATTATTATTCCTGTGCTTAATTTTTCATCAAATATCGACTGAAAACGTCAGTATTGACTTTAATTTGTTCTTTTTATTTTCTGTTTCAAATTCCAGATATGAATTATTTGTGTTCTAAATTCTTTTGGCATGAACCCAAATGATAACTACAAATAAAAAATAAAAAATAAAAAGGTTTACGGCTCTAGATGCATGGAATTTTATTTTTATTTTTTGGAAAATTTTCTTGTTTAATTGATCAACTTATCTCCATCAACCCATAGGTACAATTTATAATTAAATGACATTAATATTAATTAATTTGGTAAGATATCGGTTTAATGGTAATTCTGTAATATTTGAATCCTTTGAAAAAAAGTGTTCTAGAACAAATTTTACCAAACAGCAAACAAGTTAGAACAATGTTTTCAAACTAGTTCTGGAACATATTTGCCAAACAATTTTAAGGCCAAAAGAACAGCCAAAGAACATTATTTCAAAACAGAACAGAAAAAGACCATCTCTTCCGGTTCAGAACAAGAACAAGCGAGAACGTTACCAAACGCAGCCTAAGAGTAACCTAGATAAAAAGGTTCATTTTGTTTGAATAAAATGAAACGAGACTCTCACCAAATTGTAGGTTGGATCATCATCCCTTAGAAATACCATATTTTCCCTCATGGGCCCATTTTCAAATCCTTCCAAAGCATCTTAGGATAGCCTATTAGCTTGACAAGAAGAAAACGGGCAATTCTTCCTAGAATCTTTTGTTCCTTTCATTTACCCCTTGCTTTCTTATTATATTCTCCTACTACTCTACTTTGTACTACTTTGTTTATTTTTATTTTTTATATAGCAACAGAGTCCTACCATTTTCGAACTACGTAGTACTGATTTCTAGGGCAAAACCTTCAATACATAGGCAATTCAGCAGATTTCCAAACATGGTACCACAGTTCCACATGGACTATCTATTTCAACCCTTTAGGGTTATCCACATCAGAATCTCTAGGATTATCCATGGTCCACTTGGGCTATCCCTAACTCAGTCCACATGGACTATCCAAATATCAGATCATTTAGACATAGTTGTCAAGGCATCGCCTAGGCATCACTTAGGCACCCAAGTGCCCTTGTGACGCCTTGGAAAATCGGGAGCCTTGGTCGCCTAAATGCCCCGTCAAGCCTCCAATGCTTTGGTTCGCCTTGGCAATTATGCCTCTGTCCACGTGGACTATTCAGATCTCGACCCACTAGAGTTATCAACACAACAAAGCATAAATATCAACCCAAACAACAAACAACAACAATCAAGCATAAATCAAGAGCATAAACATTAAACAATCAAACACCTTGAACTACGTGGGGAACCTGATTTCGGATTATATTCGGGATACGTAAGCAGTTTGGTAAATTCCAGATTCGGTACGATGACATCAAACCACTTGGTTTGGTTCAATCAATCTCATCCGACTAATTGGCCTAATCGGCCCAATATCCAATCATGATCACTTGATCTTGTCACATTAATAAATTTATTAACATGTTGGGCCAAACCCTAAGCTAGAAGAACTTAAATCCTTGGTTTAGGATCCCCCATGAGCTTAGTCATCCATTGACTTGAAATGATCAGAACACTAGTGTACAGAAAAGGGAAAGCATAGGAGAACGATTTCGGATCGGGCAGTTGGGGTGCCTGACACCTTCCCAAAAGGCTTACCCAATCTCTGATGAGACCAAAGCCTACATTTTGGGTTATGAGTCATAAAAGTCTTATCCTATGGAGAGACTATAATTGATGTTCTAGACCTTAATCTAAAAGGCGACTTCAGATCTTTACCATCCATTGGCGTGGGTAGACAAGACCAATTGGGCGAAGGCCTATGATCTCCCGATCGAGTATATTAAACAAAACCCAAGGGCAAATTTTCTCATTTGTCTTCACACTAACCAACAAGCAAGATGAGAAACCATTAAGAGAATACATTTTTTTCATCATCAGGATTAATAAAAAAATAAATAACAAAAGATACTGAACCTCTTAACAAAAGATTTCAACTAGTGGTATTTCTACTTAATACTCTCGATGTCTCACTATTGATTAGAATCTTTATTATTGGAATTTGCAAAATAAAACTCGAAAGAAAATGCTTCAGCAAGTGGAATCGCCAATCATTCCCATGGAACAGATTCTTAAATTCCTGGACAGTTGAATTAATAAATCATGCAACTACTTTTATTGATCACAAATCTTGAGCAAATGCCTATGCACTGGGATCCTTATTATAATATCTAACAAGAAATTGACGCTAAAATAGATCATTCAAGACATGTGATAATAGAGAAGTTCAGATTAAAACCAAATAATTTTAGGGTGCGCAGAATAATATAAGAGAGATCAGTGAACTGTTTAGAGGCTTGAGAGGTCAAGTGCAGAAAAAGAACCAGAGTAGTATGAGTAAAAATTAGCAACCTTGCTCAAATGGACAGCGAGCTGGATCCTCCCCAAAATACTGAGATAGAGAATCTGCATTTCTACCCTACAGGACAATGATTGCATAAAAAATCATAAACAACCTGTGCTCCCATCACCATCAACAAATGAACTATTAACCTACCACTTCAGAATACAATGATATAAGGGACCTCACTTCAGCTTCAGCGGAATCAAGAAAATTCTTTAAAGCCTGTGAAGTTCACAACAACAATTACTCGACCATGGGAATAACTAAATTTTTTAGTGGTAAAAAGGACAAAGTCATTGTAAGTCTAAAAATGGAATAGAACAGATATATCATTGGAATAACTATGCATTCTCTACACTTTCCAACCTGCTGAAAACCCATAGAGACGGCACCATCATTGTCCGAGATAGTGAGCTCTTGCTCAACTTTTTCGAGACCCTTACTCACTGCTTGCATTTCTTCAGCTAAGGACTTCAGTTGGATCTAATCATTTTAATAAAAAAAAATATTGGTTAAATAAAGAAAAAGATAAAAATCATATAACCAATACCTTTTCTTTTCTTTTGGGTAAAAGAAAATTCATAGAACCAATAACGTGGGTCACAACAAAATAACTAAAAGGTTACAAAATATTAACAATACCTTAGAGGCTGCTTCCAAATGAACCAGGTCCTTGTCAAAATCCAGCAACTCTGACATTTTCTCTGCAATGAGCTAATTATGACAAGTAAACAAGTAAGCATCATGGAGGCTTAAAAACTAAGAACTAAACAATAACAAATGAAAAATAAAGGTAATGTCGAAAGGGATTGAATCCTATCTAGAAGATTTGTTTTTATATAGGGAAATCTAAAAGCCCAAAACATTATCTGACCAGTCCCAGGGAAGCCTAAAATTACCTTATACCACAAAGAACAAAAAAGATACTTACAGACTAAACCAAACCATTAATGCTAAATAGCCTACGAATGTAAGTGTAAGCCATAGGAGAAGGCTACAAGCCAAGAGAGAATGCTATGATTTTCCATTAGAATAATCCAGCATCAAATTAATAAAGGAATTTAAGAGCAAAGATGATAAGGTACAAACTTGCAAAGCTATATTGAGAATATTGATAAAAAAAATTTCACATGTGACTACATGGAGATCAAGTATATTATGACCGCATGAAGGAAAGCAAATAAAGATGGACTGGATTTTTACAAAATTAAGGATTTAGGTTGATAGAATAAGATAAGGCCTACAAACATCCAATGAACAAGTGAACTGTGAGAATTTTTACCGTTGTTACCAAGGATTAAAGTATCTCGTATCCGTTGCAAATCAGTTGAGCGATTTTAAGAGACGTATTGTATCGTAGATACGATGGATACGCCAAGATATGGGACAAGATACTCACAAGAATGATTAGGGAACATGCAAAACACAATTTTAAAGCATAGATTCATATTAGCTAGCACTCAATACTTAACTAAACAATGCAATGAAATCGAAGATCCAAGCAAGATTTGAAGAAAAAAACGTTGCAGGTTTTTTGGGTTTAGCGCAAGTAGATCTTGAAATCTGGATTTTGTAGTCCTCAAGTTGTATTTGGAGGAGTTGATGCAACAAATCAAATCCTTTTTTGGTGTACCAAAAGCAATCTTCAAGTATTTCCAAGAAATAAACGCATAATTGATGACATTCAACGTGTTACAACCTTCAATTCGCTAAACTACAGGTTTCTAGCAAAGAAGAAAACCAGAAAAGTGGAAAAAATAAGACGTATTGAACCGTATCAGTTTGTATCGAGGTGTATCAAACTGTATCGGTGGTTATCAAGGTGTATCGAACCAATAGTCAGGTATTAATCAAATCCGAATAATTTGTATTTAATAAAACGTTTTTGGACCGTATCGCCCATATCATTACGTATCATCATGCATCAGTGTGTATCGACCCGTATCTGATGGGGACATCACAGTAGCTAGAGTAGCAGATCAGCAATTTTATTTCATCTTTATCTTTATTTATTTTTCTTTTCTGTTATTTCAATTAATTTAGTTATTTCTGTTATTACAGTTATATCAGTTCCTATTATTTTTTTTACTTTTCAGTTTCAGTTGTCATTTTTTTATGTAATGTAACAGCTACCCCCTCCATTTCTTCTTCTATTTCTTCTAATTTCTTATTTCTGAAGATTCTGAAACACCTCTACAGTCCACAAAAGTGGTATTTAAAAGTTGTTATTCCCACTGTAATCTCCCTACCCCCTCTGAAATACCATTCCTGAATCTCTGTCCTTATTTTCCTGTGACTGAATATATAACCAATGATCTGTTTTCTTTTTTTTTCTTTTTTTTTTTCCTGAACTTATTTACAGACATTGTTAGATAGCAATCCCTTGTTTATTTTTCTGTTTTATTTTCTATAACTATAGACAGCAACTACTCTGTTGTTATTTTTCTGTTCCTGTTTCTTTCTACTGCTGAACAACAGTTTTGGACTGAATTCTACGGTTAGTAAGGCCTGGTTCATCTATTATGGCAATAAATTGGTTAGTATACCATATTCTTATATAGTTATATTGAACCGTTTCTGATTTACATAGAAATTGGTTTCTTTCGCATTAAATATGGCTATTATTATTTTAGGAGTACTGACATACCCTACTATTCTAAGCGTAGGATTAGAATAGCATCTTGGAACATAGGATCTCTAACGGGTAAGAGTCTAGAATTGATAGATGTTATAAGGAGAAGAAGGATTAACGTAGCTTGCATTCAAAAAACTAGATGGAAGGGTAAAAAAAGCTAAGGAGTTTGATGACTTTAAATTTTGGTATACAAGGGGATAAAAATAATATCAATGGATTGGGTATAATAGTGGATAAAGATTTAAAGAATGATGTGGTGAATGTGAAAAGATTGGATGATAGGATTATAGCTATCAAGTTAGTGATGGGGAAGAGACAATCAATATAATTAGTGTCATGCACCCCAAGTAGAATTGGATGCGAACAGTAAACTACAATTTTGGGAACACATGGATGGATTAGTGCAAGGCTTACAACAAGGAGAACAGATTATAATAGGGGGTGATTTGAATGGACATATAGGGGGGATCGTAGAAGTTATGAAGATGTGCATGGGGGATATGGTTTTGGAGTGAGGAATGAGGGGACTTCAATTTTAGATTTGTTACGGCTTATGATTTATCCATCGTAAATACAAACTTTGAAAAGAGAGAGGAACATCTAGCCACCTTCAAAAGTGGGTATCATAAAAACCAAATAGATTTCTTTCAAACTATAAGGTCCAATCGGTTGTTATGTAAGGATTGTAAAGTCATACCCGGAGAAAGCCAAACCACTCAGAATAGATTATTAGTCATGGATATATGTCTCACTATGCCAAATAGTAGGAAATGTTAGGTTTTTTACCCTAGGATAGAGTGGTGGTGCTTAAAAGGAAATATCTTAAAAGCTTTAACTGATAATGTGGTCAAACAAGGAATGTGGAGCTTTGAGTGAAACACTAATACAATATGGAACAAGATGACTGCTTGTATTAAAAAAGTTGCTAAAGAGGTTCTAAGTGTATATAAAAGAAAACGCATTCCCCTAAAGAGTCTTGGTGGTTGGATGATGAAGTTCAAGAAGCCATTAAAGCTAAGAAAGGCAGTTTTAAGACATGGCAAAAGACTAAGGATATAGAGGATCTAAAAAGATATAGACTTGTTAGAAATGAAGCCAAAAAGATTGTGGGAAAAGTAAGGGTGAAGAAATATGAAGATCTTTATAACAATCTGAGGAGCTATCTTGTAGATAGCTAAGATGAGGGAAAGGAAGAGTAGAGATTTAGACCATGTTAGATATATTAAAAGTACAGATGGTGTAGTTCTAGTAAGGGATGAAGACATTAAAGATAGATGGAACGATTATTTCTACAGCCTACTAAATGAAGACGTCTCAGGTAGTAGTGTCCTAGATTGCTATGTTACCCAACATGACACCACATGTTATAGGTATATATGCAAAATTAGGGTGGCAGAAATGAAAGAAGCTTTAAGGAGGATGAATGTAGGCAAAGCACCAACCTCAGATGAGATCCCAATTGAAGTTTGGAAGAGCCAAATGAATGGAGGAGAAGTATTGTGGTTCCGATCTACAAAAACAAAGGTGATATTCCAGAACTGTAATAACTATAGAGGCATAAAATTAATGAATCATACAGTGAAACTGTAAGAGAGAGTTATTGAAACCCTCTTGAGAAAAGAAACTATCATTACGGAAAACCAGTTTGGTTTTATGCCAAGTAGATCCACGATAGATGTTATTTGCTTGCTTAGGAGAGACTCATGGAAAGATGTAGAAAAGACAATAAGGACCTCCATATGGTTTCTAATGTCATAATTCCCTACAAATAGGGATATATTTGTAATCATGTCTATCATAATTTCATTATAAATAAGAAGGTTGAGTGAGGAGATTATATTACACTCGTTCTCTAATCCAACATAGTATCAAAGCCACCATCACCTTAGTACCGCCACCGCCCCCTCTTTCTTCAACTTTACTGCCACCACCCTCTTTCTCCAACCTTACCACCTCTCTCTCTAATCTCTTACCTTTCGCCCCTACCACCACTACCGACCTCACACCCTACCATCGCTACCGTCCCTAAACCCTACCCTAACTACCTCTACTCTTTCCAACCTACTTATCGATGAACTAAGAATCTCTCTCCAAGGATTGGTTATCATCTGTTGCCATGTATCCCTCGTTGTAGGGATGTTCTTCGGAGAGATCGCACAAATAGCCACCCTCGATTCTTCCCTATCTGTATGAAGATCGAAACTTGTTGCAGATGTGTATCTCGTTCCCAAAAGACTAAAACACGACACCATAAATTATCGCCTCTGGTACTTCACTAGCGACATCTCTGTTCTAGGTATTTTACATTGTTGAGCACATATCGATTTGTTTTACTAAAGCTTTTTCGACAGATTATTGGGTTGTGTTCATCACCATGCCTGATTCTTCAAAAGTTGTTTCTCCCAATACGGAGATCTTAAAACCGAATTCACTATTATTGCATTCAACCCATTGAAGTCGGATGAGACCAACTATTTAATGTGGTCTAAAACGACACACAGCGATCTCTGCAAGAGGTCTGCTGGGATATATCACTGGTCACAAGAAGGCACCTGCCCCCACAGACCGGTTTTATAACAAATGGGCGTCCGAAAATTCTATTGTGATGGCATATTTAATTGGCTTTATGGAACCTTAAATTGGTCAGGGATATGTATCATTACCCGATGCTACCGAAATTTGGAAGGTGGCCAAGGAGACTTATTCTCAGGTAGGCAACTACTCTTTGATTTATGATCTCCATGTGAAGATTGGTGCAATTAAGCAAAAGGATATTACTGTATCCCAAAACTATTCTGAACTCTGAAGTTTGGGGCAAGAGTTGGACTACTGTGACACCTTTACTACTGCTTGTTCTACTGATGTTGCTGCTATGAAGCTTGCAAAGGATAAACTAAGGGTGTATAATTTTTTGGCTTGCCTCAATGTTGAAATGTTGAATTTGATCAAATTCACACTCAAATCCTCAGTAGAGAACCCCTTCCATCTTTAGAACAAGCTTAGGCCTTGGTTTAATCTGAGGACATGTGTCATACATCTATGATGCCTCCATTACCAATAGAATGATCAGCTCTCCAAACCACTCAACACAATGGTACTGCATTCTCCAAACCTACCTCCTCTTGAGAGCTAGTTCAGTGTGAACATTGTAGGAGGGAAAGGCATACTAAAGATACTTGCTGGAAATTACATGGCAAACTGGCTGATTTTGAGGCCAATAGGCGTGAGAAAGGGATACAAAGATCCAAGAATCTTCGGGCATCACAGGCTCCTTAGACAGAAGCTTGCCCTCTTACTGCGACTCTACCTATGCTTGTAACAGATGAACTTCAAGCGCTCAGATGCTTACTAAGGCCATCTTCTGCAGCTAATACCATTCTTTCATCATCATCTGCCACACTAGGTTCGTATTTTGTTCAGTCAAGTATTTCTCATGCTGGTCAATGTGCTTCCTCTGTTCCTAGCCCATGGGTTATGGACACTGAAGCCATTGATCACATGACTGGTTCAGCCAGTTCCTTCTATATGTATTCTCCCGTTTCCGGAAAGATACAGTCCGAATAGCAAATGGGTCTCTCTCTCCTATATCTGGAAAAGGATCCATCCACTGCTCCCCTACTCTTACTTTATAGTCTGTTCTTCATGTTCCTAGTTTTTCTACAAATTTGTTATCTATTAGTAGTCTTATTAAATCTCTTAATTGTAAAGTAACATTTTTCCCTTCCTCATGTGTAATTCAGGATCTGGTAAGCGGGAAGACAATTGGACATGGTAGATTGCATGGTGGTCTCTACTTGCTTGATGATGGTCCTTCAGCACCCACATCATCCTCTCCACCACCATCACCTCAGAGTACCCCCATCACCTTTACACTGCAGTGAGCACTCTCCAACAGTGGCACAAACATCTTGGCCGCCCCTCTCTAGTTGTTTTCTCTCAGTTGTTTCCTTTTTTATATAAACATTGTAATAAAAACGAGTTATTATGTGAAGCCTGTATTTTGGTTAAGCAGGCTCGTACAACCTATTTACCTTCATTTAATAAAAGTAGTACTATTTTTTATTTAGTGTATTCTAATGTATGAGGTCCTGCTAGGACGACTACTCTCTCTGGACATCGTTGGTTTGTAACCTTTATTGATTGTCATACACGGACTACCTGGGTTTATCTGATGCATAATAAAGTGATGTATTTCAATGCTTCCACCAATTCCAGAACATCGTAAAGACTCAGTTTTAGGCTCAGTTGAAGGTACTTTGTAGTAACGGAAAGGAAGTTCTTGATGGGACATTTCAACACTATTTGTCAGATAATGGGATCCTATATCAAACGAGTTGTGTTAACATACTGGCTCAAAATGGGGTTGCAGAGAGGAAAAATCGTCACCTCCTTGAGACTGCAAGAGCTCTAATGTTGAGGGACATGTTCCGACTCGTTTTTGAAGTGATGTTCTCACTGCCGCGTCTCTTCTTCGAGAATTTTCAACAATAAAGCCCCATTGGATCTCCTGCTCAGCAATACTTCCTTTGTGCTACCACCGAAGGTTTTTAGTTGTGTTTGTTATGCCCGCAATCATCAATCTCCTAGCAAGCTTGATCCCAGGGGGCTCTGGTGCATCTTCATTGGCTAACCTGCCACACAGAAAGGATATAGGTGCTACCATCCTCTTTCCCAGAGGACTTTTGTTACCAAGGATATTCTCTTTCATGAGCACCTGATGTACTACCCGTCATATCTTTAGGGGGAGACGAATGCAACTCAAAGTGCTGAACTTGAAGATGTGCCTATATTTTTATCAGAAGAAACAGAAAGAGTCCAAGAAAGAACCATCACGGATCCGGATCAATACATTATAGACACAAATGCAGCATCAGATCATGATACAATACCACCTTCTACACCTACACATATCTCCACAACCAAAATGCCAAACCTCTGCAAGTCTACAGCTGTGCCAGAAGCAAGCATGATGCAGGCCAGGTTTACGCCAGGAGGAGGGGTCGTAAGTAATCAAATCAAATGGGCCTAGTCCTTTGAGTCGTCCAGTCGACTCTAAATACTACCGCCAGCAAGTAGAAGAAGTTTTAGAAGTTTTAGGATTCTTTTGTTTGGTTAGTTTCCTAAATTGTAGCAATCAGTTATTTAGGAGTTTTATTAGGAGTTTTCTTAGTTTCCTAATTTCAGTTTTTGAAACTTTCCTATTTTTTTGCTTTAGAAACTTTCCTATTCTATAAAGAAAGTTTAGTTTCCTAATTTCAATTTTGAAACTTTCCTATTTGTTTGTAACCTTTCAGAAGTTATAAATAAGAAAGAGAAAGCTGGCGGCAGACCTTAGATTTTCCAGAAAAAAGAGATTGAATTTTTTTTTTTTTTTCTGGTTGAGTCTCCCACAGTTGTGAGACTCAACCGAACATCTTAATTGGTTCCTATGACTATCCTAACTCCTACAAACACTCTCTTCTCTTCTAACATTGCTGGGCAACAACTTCTCCTCTTGTTTGAGAACACTCTTTGATGTTGACGAGATTATCTCCATCAGGCTTATCCAGAATCAATTCCAGGCTGGTCTCCATCAGGCATATCTAGAATCAATTCTAGGCTGCACGGTAGGCTGTTCCAGCAAGTTTTTGAGACACCTAACTTCTGCAGTATTCATTAGATCACTTCCAAATTTCAGAGTGTATTCACATCTATCATAAGGAACATCTACTACAAGTTTCATGAGGATCTAAAGGTCGGATTACAAGATAAGTGAATTTCTTCATTACTTTCTAATTCTGTTTTGAGATTTGGACTGTGTAAAGATCCTGCAGCAAAGAGGGCTTGTTAATTTAACTTGCTTTGAACCCTCTTTGCCATCAATTAGTATCAGAGTATGGCTAAGGAGAGTTTTAACTCTCCTACTTAGTCCAATAACCCCAATGACCCTAATTTGGTTCACTAAGAATTGGCCAATATAAATGCAAAGAAAGATAAAATGGAAGGAAGGATGAATGCTAAATTTGATAGTTTGGATGAAAGAGTTAATTCTAGGCTGACTAGAATAGAAGCCCCTAGAAGAAAAGCTCTTATGGCCAACCTAGTGCCAAGACGTAATACTAGGGTTCCCCAAAGAATCCCTAGAGAGGAATATCAAGAACCACCCTATGAAGATTATGGAGAACATCAATCCCACCGTTACCAAACTCATAAGTGATGGAACTTAAAGAATTTCTTGGGAAACAAGACCCACAGGCGTTTCATGATTGGCTAAACGCTTTAGATGATTATTTTGATTGGTTTGATCTTCCCGAACCACGAAAATTAAAATTATCCCACTCCAAACTTATAGAGGGTGCCCGAGATTGGTGGCGAAATTATGAGTATAGCCTAATAAGGAGGCGGATGGAACCTACCACCTGGGAAAAGATGAAAGAAGAATTAAAAGAAAAATATTTGCCAAGGTCCTTCCAAATGAGGCTACATGATCCATTGAATAATCTTTGACAAGGAACCATGAATGTGGAAGATTATGAATATGAGTTTGACCCATTATGTGCAAGGACTAGGTTATGAGATAGTGATGACCAGATGATATCTCGGTTCCGTTTGGGGTTGCGACTTGAGATTAGAGAAAAATTGAGTGTGATTGATATTGTTAGTATCAATGATTGTATGGATAAAGTCTTTCAAGCCAAAGAGCTTCTAAAGTCCACCAAAAGGTATAATCATGCTTCAAGGTTTCGGTCCAACCACAGGTTTCACAGAGATATCTCAGTTTCAAGCCTGGCCGAGACGAAACCCAAGCTCAAAACACGGCCAAGCTCTAAAATGGTTTGTACAAGATTTCAATCAAACCTGGGTTCAACCAGGTTTCAGTCGAAACTTAAGTTTCGACCCCTAAAGTGAATCCAGCCCTTTATTAACCTGTCGAACCCATTCAGAACTTACTAGTTTCGACTGGTTTGTTTCTTTTTCTCCCCTTTTGCTCTCCCAACTTCATTTCTCTCTATTTTTCACCCAAAAACTTCATTTCTTCAAGAGATCTAAAATTTGACAAGATTTCTCAAGGTTCTTCAACATCTATCAACTCTCAACTCCTTTATCTCTCTTCAAGGTAACTCATTCTCTCCATTATGTGTATTTTTCAATGAAATGGTATACAAACATCATGGATGGCTTTCAACTTTTTATATGTTTGTTATAATCGCCCGATCTATGAATCTATGGAAGTAGTTTTTTTTTTTTTTTGACAAATAATTTATCTATTAGATTTTCTGTTTGAAAAAAAAAAATTTCCTACAACTATTTTTTGAAAAAAGTATGTGTTACACATGTTGTATGGAATTGAATTAAATATATGTTAAACAAAATAGAGTGAGCCACATTTTGTATGGAGTAGAATTATTTTTCTTTTTTTATTTATTTTAATAAACGGATATTGATAAAATAATTAATTAAATTGAAAATAAATATAAATAAATGATAAAATATTTCTATTTTCACTTTGAAAATCTTGATAAATAAAAGTATTGTTAAAAGTATTGCTGTTTTATGGTGGGTTGCCGTTTTATGTAATAAAAGTATTGTTTAACTAATTATTTATGTTGATTTAAGAGCATATTAAATACTGAAAAATTAATAAAATATTTTTTACTTATGGAAAAAATATAAATGTGTTAGAAATTATAATATGTTGCTGTTTTATGTAATAAAGCAATGTTAAAATGATAATAGGTTTCTTTTTTTTTACTTTAAGGTGTATTATTTACTTATAAGGTATTATTTATGTAATAAAGTGTCATAAAAAATGAAAATATGTTGTTTTTTCTTACTTAAGGGTGAAATATAGTTTGTTTCAATTGTAGTGATTGTTGTCTTTTTGTTCCAACAGCAAAGTGATCGAAATGGCTAATGCACCAACTCCAAGTGGTGACATTGCATGGAGGCATGGGATACCACTGACTGCCAAAAAGAAGCAGTTACAATGTAATTATTGTAGCAAACAGATAAAAGGAGGTGGTACCACTAGATTGAAGTGGCATCTTGCTGGTGGTAACAAAGATGTTATGGATTGCCCCAATGTACCAAGTGAAGTGAAGAAGGCTATGGCAAGCTTGATGAAGAGTGATATTGATAGAAGAAATAAGAAGAAGACAGGTAGGGAGGAATTTGAAGAGGCTTGTCTAGAGGAAAACCTAGGGGTGGATGATGATGACATTAGCCTTGACAGTGCTGATGTAGACTCAGAAATGACAGAGGGAGAGGTGAGACAGCTGAAGAGAGCCAAGATAGCAAGTATAAGGCAACAAGAGCTAGATCGACAAAGGCAGTTTGAGAGGACTAGAGGAGTTGGGTCATCTAAAGAGGCACCAGCAGAGGATGAGGGGAAGAGGCCAAGGCTAAGACGTGGGGGTGCCCCTGAGATACCCTTTAGGAGGACTCAGGGTTTCAAGATCGTTGAACAAGAGAGATCCCTAAATATCCATTTGAAAAAAGAGATGAATAGATAGGGCTGGGTAGAATGATGGGCAAGAGATGAAATGAAACCTTCGGGATGGATCTGGAAAAGTGACCTTCGGCTCCACCCATGACTTGTTCCTTAGGCTTCATCTGTTCATGAACCATGTTTCTCAGATGGCCTTTAACATAGGAAGAGAGTGGTAAACTCCTCCCGAGCCACATTTCAAATGGGAAACCCCCCCCTCCTCCGAACCAAGATTTACGGTCTAATTCTGAAAGTTTCATTTACCTGTTTTCATCAGGCTTCCTACTTCACCATCGTATCTCCCCTATCCTTAAGGAAGTATGGGTCCGGGTCCCCCTGGACATAAAGGGCCCTCTTTTGTGCCCTATTTGATGCTTTTAGGTTCCAGTCCCCCGTGCGCCTGACGACCTCTCCTATCGATTTCGTGACCTGGATATTGAGATCCTAAGGGCGGATCTTGATCTAATTACCAGACAGGACAGGTCACAAAAAAAGTTAAAGCATTTTTTACTAATGTAAACATTAGAGTGGGAGATAAAATCTCCAAGTGGATGATGTACCATGGCATTGCAGCAAATGCTACCACAGGACCTTACAATCAGAATATGTTGTATGAGATAGGTAGGGCAGGTCCATGAGTTAAAGGGTCTACAGCTTGGGAGTTGTACAACACCTACCTACCCAGACGTAAGAAAAAAATGGTAGAATATGTAGATACTTTAAAGACACAATGGGATAAATACGGGGTGACTGTGATGTGTGATGGGTGGACCGGACCTACCAGAAAATCTCTCATCAACTTTTTGGTGAATTGTGATGGTAGAACAATGTTTTTGAAGTCTGTTGATGCATGTAAGCATATCAAGGATTCTAAGTACATTTATGGTCTCTTGAAGAAAGTGGTGAAAGAAGTGAGGATAAATCATGTGGTACAAGTGGTTACGGACAATGGTAGCAACTTCAAAAAAGCAGGGGAAGGGTTGATGAATAATAAAAAAATACCAGCTTTTTTGGACACCATGTGCAGCCTATTGTATTGATTGATGCTGAAGGACATGGGGGAGATAAAACTTGTGAAAGAGACTGTAGAAAATGCAAGGCAAGTAACCACTTTCGTTTATAACCATGGATATGCCTTAGAGGAGATGAGAACCAAGTGTGGTGGAGACTTGGTGAGGGTCAGGGTTAACACGTTTTGCAACAAACTACATTGCCCTGAAGAGTTTTGAACTGAAGAAGTTTGGCTTGAGATCAATGTTTGCTTCAGAGGAGTGGTTTAAGTGGCCTCAGTCTAGTTCTCAAGCTGGTAGAACAACACAGGCAACCATATCCAGCGATAAATTCTGGGATGACATCAAGAAAGTTGTGGCGATATTAGATCCTATTATGAAAGTGCTGAGAATGGTTGATGGACAGAGGAAGGCCACCTTACCATACTTATGGGCTACCATAGATATGATGAAGATGCAAGTAGAGGAAGCTTACAGATGCGGAAACTCAAAATATATTTCCATCATCAAAGATCGTTGGGAGCGACAGCTGAAGCACCCACTATACAAGGCTGGTGAGTCTTTACTTGATGTACTTCAGTTTCTCAAGTAATTAAAATTGCATCAGCTTGCATTGACGTATTTATAATATTTGTCGACGTTTAGCATATTATCTAAATCCTAAGTATCAATACAAAGATTACTTGGGAATGCGTCAAGATTTGATAGATGCAGTACAAGAAGTGGTTGCCAAGCTTAAGCCAAACGCAAGAGCACAGTCTATTGTTAACCAAAAAGTAAGACTTTTACTTTACTTTGTTGTCAACATAATTTATAAAAATGGTATTTTTACTAAGACTAATACCCATCAAAAGTGGTTCAGCTCAAAAGCTTTAGATATGGCACTGGAAGATTTGGTAGGGCAGCGGCAATATCTGCCTATCTGGTCGAATATCAACACCCCCTGGTACGTAAACTTACTTTATGGATGCCATTGTGGGTTTTTTCATCATCTAATATTTGTTTCTTATGCTATTTTGCAGCTGAATGGTGGGTCCTATACGGGTCAAAGTCACCAAAGCTTCGTACAATAGCAGTGAAGGTGTTATCACAAACATGCTTTGCCACGGGATGTGAACGGAACTGGAGCACATTCTCACTTATACAAACTAAGCGACGAAACCAGTTGGGTGCAAAAAGGCTTGAGGACTTGGTGTATGTGCATTATGATTTAAGACTGAAAGAGGAGCACATACGGTTAAGCAAGGACAAAGATGCTAAAACCCCCATTGAGCTGAGTGAGATCTTTGAGTTGGAGGGAGAGGATGTTGATCCTTTGAACGAGTGGGTTATAAATCGTGACGAACCTCAATCAGATGAGGCTAGTGGTCGGCCAAGTCCTATTATTGCTGCAACTTTGGAGGTTGATGTGGACGAGTTTATGACTACTGAGGATAGAGTCCACGCACAGACAAGACGTCCATTTCAGACTAGTGATAGTGAGACTGAGAGTGATTGGCCAGTTTCTTCTGGAGATACACAATCACCTTTCACTACCCAGGGTGGTACTGGTACTAGCGAACCTAGTGGTACTAGGGGTAATGATGATGATGATGGTGGTGATGAAGATATGCTACCTTACACAATGAGACCGATCAGTATGACCAGCTACTACAGCCAGAGCCATTGCTGCCTCCCTTGAGATTCACAGGGGAAACTCAGTATGATCATACTACACAGGATACTGACCACGGAACCCGACCTAGTGGTAGTAATAAAGGGTACACTAGAGGATCACGCCAGCGGTTCATGCCACACAAGGAGATGGATGAGACAAATCCCATGGATATATCGACCATGTCTGGCAACATGGAGGGGATGCATTTAGGGGAGAGTTCTCAAACTGGAGGTACTAGGCATTGGCGTGCACCAGATTTCATGATCACACGGACCTCGAGCCCAGCAATTCCTGAAGAGAATGGCGGCGAGAGTATCGGTTTTACGGCACATGGTGGATTTGGATGGTCTACTATTGGGGTTGGTGGTGGTGGGGTTGGAGGTTATTCTAGTTCCTACCCTAGCAGTCAGTTTAGAAATGACTCAGCCTCAGGTGTTGGCAGTGGCACTGTTGGATCATCGTTCGTCGACTCCATCTTTCAATATGTTTCTCCTCCGACGTTCATGCCTACTCCTACTCCACTCATACATTCACTCGATCAGCCTTGCCCTCGACAAGGGTACTTATATTATATTGATGATACTATCTATTGGTGGGCTGTTAGAGACTATCAAAACAATTGGAGTGATAACATGTCCTGGGATACATATGTGCTACAATCAGAGGACCGTTATCGCCACCATCAGTGGTTTGTTGCACGTGGCTCAGATGTACCACGAAGCTCAACATGGGACCGTACTCGAGCTTCGGATCAATGTCCCGAACTAATTGGTGAGATTTCTAAATTTTAAGTTCAATCATCAATGTATTATTTTTTTATGAATGTTGTTGATTAGTGGCTTAGTAGTAGTACATTGTGACATTTGTGCATTATTTCAGCGTACACCACCAAACATTGTCGACACCACATGTAGCTATTTTCTCTGTCTTTTATGCAAACTAACATTAGAAATAGGTGTACAATGGTTTAAATAGGGTACACAAAAGAAATCAGACAAAAAAAACCATATTTAAGCCTCGAAACCATGGAGTCAATAAAGCTGGGAGAAAATACCAGGTTTCGGCCTGGTTTCGGCCGAAACCACAAGTTGTGCCAGTTTCAAGCCTGACCGAAATAGGCCTCGAAACCGGCACCTCGATCCTTGGGTATAACCCAAATAACAAGAAACTCATGCCAATCCCAAGAGTACAGTGGCTGTCTCTCGTCCTACTTCCACGGTTATGAAAAGGGAAAAGGCCCGATGACTTCTAATAATAATATTCAATGCTATCATTGTAATGCTTTTGGTCATTATGCAAGGGATTGTTAGAGAAAGATGAAAGGCAACTCCCTAGTGGCTTCTATGGAGGCCAATGGTGATTCTCAAGTTTGTAAACCACAAGAAAATGATTCCTATGATAATGCCGCTCTAGATGAAGAGCAAGAGTATAGATGAAGATGAAGCATCCTTTGAGGTACATGCACTAAGTCGTATATTAGTGGCTGAATCTAAAGGGGAAGATTGACGTCATCATTGTATTTTTAACACCCGCATGTCTAGTGGTCCAAAGCTTGCTCAAAATATCGTGGACAACGGTAGTAATATTAATGTTGTGTCACAAGCCTTTGTGATCGATGCTAAAACTGGAAGCTGAAACTCATCCTCAACCTTGCAAGATATCACTTCTCAATGGCAATACCTTGGAAGTGAGTCAAAGTTGTTTAATTCTACTACAAGCAAGGGCCTACAATGATATGGTGTGGTGTGACGTTATTCCTATAATATTGACTAATGTGTTATTGGGGGGCCATGGTTAAATGACAATGATGTGTTGGTTGGAGGCACCAAAAACCAATGTTACTTCGATGTTGATGGGAAACCTATGATATTGAAGCCTCTTAATGTGCTAGCTAAGAAAAATAGGTTGCGAGCTACGCAACTGAAACGTAAACAAATCCTTCGAGCTCTAAAGAAGGACCAGCCAGCCACCAATAGCAAGAACAAAGGCAAGGGACAATCATCAAAGGCTGGGCAGCAACCTGATCACCCATTATTGATACTCAATCAACAAGACTTTGAGAAGACAAGCAAAGAAAGTGGTGCAATGATAGCCCTCATGGCTAGGGAAGTTATACCCCCTGAAAAAACTAACCTTCCCCCACCCATTAAATCTCTTCTGTCTGATTTTGCAGATCTAGTAGCTGATGAACTACCCAATGAGTTACCGCCAATGAAGGACATACAACATGCAATTGACTTAGTCCCCGGTTCGATGTTGATGAAACTACCCACCTATCGCCTCAGTCCCACAGAGCATGCAGAACTCAAAAGACAGGTGGATGAATTGTTATAAAAGGGTATCATCGTGGAGAGTATGAATCCATGTGCCATACCAGCACTCTTGACTCAAAAGAAAGATGGATCATGGCAGATGTGCATCGACATCGACAGCAGGGCAATAAATAAAATCACTGTCAAATACAGATTTCCTATTCCATGGCTTGATGATATGTTGGACATGTTGACAGGTGCTACCATCTTCACAAAGCTTGACTTACAAAGTGGTTACCATCAAATCCGTATTTGTCCCGGCGATGAATGGAAAACAGCCTTCAAAACAAAAGACGGACTATATGAATGGAAGATCATGCCCTTCGGGTTAACCAATGCCCCTAGTACTTTCATGAGAGTGATGACTTAAACACTCCGACCTTTCATCGGCAAGTTTCTTGTTGTTTACTTTGACGATATACTGATATATAGCAAGGATAATGAGGACCACCTTGATGATATACGGCGAGTAATGAGGATCCTTCAAGGTGAGAAATTATACTTGAATTTGAATAAGTGTTCTTTTATCTTCCTTGGTTTCATTGTCTCTTCAAAAGGGGTAGAAGCTGATCCATCCAAGTTAGAAAGCATTACCAATTGGCCACTCCCAAAAACTCTCACAGAGGTCAATAGCTTCCACGGCCTCGCTTCCTTTTATCGAAGATTCATACGAGGGTCTAGCTCCATCATGGCACCCATCACAGATTGCATGAAGACAAAGAAATGTTCGTTCCAGTGGACCCCAGCAACCACCAAAGCATTCCACCTTATGAAGAAAGCCGTAACTAAAGCTCCCGTCCTTCACCTTCCTAATTTTGATCGTATGTTCAAGGTTGCTACTGATGCCTCACATTCAGGAATTGGAGGCGTACTTATGCAAGAAAAACATCTGATGGCATTCTACAGTGAGAAGCTTAATGATGCAAAGAAGAGGTATTCTACATATGATTTGGATCTTTATGTTGTTGTACAGGTGATCAAGCATTGGAGGCACTACCTTATAGGGAAAGAGTTTGTCCTATACTCTGACCATGAGGCACTCAAGTTTCTTAATTCCCAACGAACCATTAGCCACAAACATGCTAAATGGATTTCGTACTTACAGGAGTTTACTTTTGCACTCAACTACAAAGCTGGAAAAGAGAATCAAGTAGCAGATGCTTTGAGTCGCAAAGTGAATGCAAGGAGTACCTTTTCAGCCCAAGGTACAGGAATTGAGCATATCAAAGGGGAGTACATGACAGACGAAGATTTTGGTCCTATGTTTCAGAAATTACAGCAAGGTGAGACCAACCTAAAATTCTCTTTGCAAGATGGTTACTTGTTTATGGGAACACGGTTATGCATTTCAAAGACGTCCCTGTGCCAATATCTAATTCGGGAGCTACATGGAGGTGGTTTAGGTGGTCACTTTGGTCGAGATAAGACAATGGCACAAGTTACAGATCTTTACTCTTGGCCTCACCTACCCATGATGTGCAAAATGTGATCCAACAGTGTCGTATATGCCAACTAGCTAAAGGCACCAAGCAAAATTTTGGTTTGTACACACCACTACCAGTGCCTCACTCACCATGGTTGCATATTAATATAGATTTTGTCCTCAACTTGTCATCCATGAGAGAACGATATGATTCTATATTCGTGGTGGTGGACAGATTTTCGAAAATGGCACACTTCCTCCCTTGTTGGAAGACTTTTGATGCAAGGCATGTTGCTGTCCTATTCTTCAAGGAAGTGGTGCGTCTCCATGGGCTGCCCGAGACTACTGTGTTAGATCGGGATGTGAAATTTATGAGTTATTTTTGGAAGACATTATGGTTGAAGACCAATACTAAGTTGCTATACTCAACCGCCTTCCATCCTCAAACAGATGGGCAAACTGAAGTAGTGAACCGAAGCTTGGGCAACCTTCTCCAATGCCTTGTTCGTGATTATGAAAAGACTTGGCCCTCTATTCTTGATATAGCAGAGTTTGCATGTAATACCTCTATCAATCGGACCACAGGCCGTACTCCATTAGAGATAGTGCTTGGTATACAACTCAAGAGGCCTATTGATCTTGTGTCGCTTCCACCTCAAGTGCGTGCAAGCATTAAAGCTGACGAATTTATTCATCAAAGCATTAAAGCTGACGAATTTATTCATCATATTACAGAAGTTCATACGGATGTTCGGCGACACATTGCCCTTAGCAATGAAGTAATCAAAGCCAATGCGGATCATCATCGCCGTTATGTGGAGTTCAATCCCGGTGATATGGTAATGGTCCGAATAACTCCTGAAAGATTTACTCCCGGCGAAGCTACCAAGCTACATCCATGGAAGATGGGTCCCCATAAGGTGCTCAAGAAGATCAGTGCCAACGCCTATGTCCTTGAGATTCCACCAAACATGGTCATCAATAACATTTTCAACGTTGCTGATTTGACTCTATACTGGTCATCATTCTGACAAAGGTGATACGGAACATGCTTTACGTCTCCCATAATTTGTCGTTCCCCAAACCGACCAAATTGAAGATGTTCTTGACTCCAAGTACACAATGACTTGCAATGGTGGAGGTTATCAGTCATTTTTAATCAAGTGGAAAGAGCAGCCACACAATGGCAGCACGTGGATACATGTGGATGACTTCAAGAGACTTGACCCGGACTTCTATGAGTGTTACTTGTCTTTCTTCCATTCATCGGAGACGAATGTCTTTGAGCCAGGGGGAGCTGGTGCAGGCTAGGTTTATGCCAGGAGGATGGGCCGCAAGTAATCAAATCAAATGGGTCTGGCCCTTTGAGTCAGCTAGTCGACTCCAAATACTACCACCAGCAAGTAAAAGAAGTTTTAGAAGTCTTAGGATTCTTTTATTTGGTTAGTTTCCTAAATTGTAACAATCAGTTATTTAGGAGTTTTATTAGGAGTTCTCTTAGTTTCCTAATTTCAGTTCTTGAAACTTTCCTATTTTTTTGCTTTAGAAACTTTCCTACTCTATAAAGGAAGTTTAGTTTCCTAATTTCAGTTTTGAAACTTTCCTATTTTTTTGTAACCTTTCAGAAGTTATAAATAAGAAAGAGAAGGCTGGCGGCAGACCTTAGATTTTCCAGAAAAAAGAGATTGAATTTTTTTTTCTGGTTGAGTCTCCCACGGTTGTGAGACTTAACCGAACATCTTAATGCTTCCTTTGATTATCCTAACTCCTACAAACACTCTCCTCTTCTAACATTGTTGGGCGACAATTTCTCCTCTTGTTTGAGACCACTCATTGCTGTTGACAAGATTATCACCATCAGGCATATCCAGAATCAATTCCAGGCTGGGCGGTAGGCTGTTCCAGCAAGTTTTCGAAACTCCTAACTTCTGCAGTTTTCATTGGATCACTTCCAAATTTCAGAGTGTATTCACATCTATCATAAGGAACATCTACTATAAGTTTCATGAGGATCTAAAGGTCAGATTACAAGATAAGTGAACTTCTTCATTACTTTCTAATTTTGTTTAGGGATTTGGACTGTGTAAAGATCATGCAGCAAAGAAGGCTTGTTAATTTAACTTGCTTTGAACCCTCTTTGCCATCAAAGCAAGGAAAGACCACTACCATCAACGCAACTCCACATGTCCCTTCGCTAGCCCTAGATCCAGAGACTAAGCTTCCTCCTAATAACCAAATTCCTCTCTTTAATCTGATCTTCCCATTGCCATTCAAAAAGGTACTAGGTCTTACACACTTTACCCAATTTCTAATTTTGTTTCATATAACTGTTTGTCTCTTTCTATCCATGCATTTGTGTCATCGCTTTCCTCTGTGTCTATTCCTCAGAAATGGCAAGATGCAATTATAAATGAACAGTGGAAAGCTGCAATGATAAAAGAAATGAAAGCCTTGAAGAAAAATGATACATGGGACTTTGTTCCACTATCACCAAGTAAGAGGCCAGTAGGGTGCAAGAGGGTTTTCACAATCAAGCAGAAGATAGATGGCACGGTAGATCAATATAAGGCAAGGCTGGTTGCTCGTGGATTCACCCAGACATATGGGATATATTACCAAGAAACTTTTGCTCTAGTGGCCAAAATGACAACAGTCTGGGTTCTTGCATGTGCAGTACACCATAACTAGGATTTACAACAGCTTGATGTGAAGAATGCCCTTCATTGGGAACTTATAGAGAAAGTTTATATGGACTTTCCACCTAGTTTTACAGATGCGAGCACCAAAGGGAAGGTATACAAGTTGAAACGTTCTTTTTATGGACTTAAACAGTCCCTTAGAGCATAGTTTGGTAGATTTCATAAAACTAGGATAGCATTTGGCTATGTTCAAAGTAAAGCTAATCATACTTTGTTTATCAAGCATAAATCTAGAAATTTCACTGCACTTCTTGTATACGTGGATGACATTGTTGTTACTGGAAAAATTGATGATGAAATTAGGAAACTGAAAACGTTTCTGGGAAAGGAGTTTGAAATCAAGGATCTTGGAAAACTCAGGTACTTTCTTGGGATTGAAGTTGCTCGTTCTACAAATGACATCTTTCTCTCTCAAAGAAAGTATGTCCTTGATCTTTTCTAAGAGACAGGATTACTAGGGTGTCCACCACGTGATACTCCTATGGATTCAATACTAAGCTCAGGGAGAAAGAAGGAACACCGACGGATAAAGGCATGTACTAGCGGTTAGTTAAAAGGCTTATCTATTTATCACATACTAGGCCAGATATTGCATTTGCAGTGAGTTTGGTGAGTCAGTTTATACATGATCCCTACTCAACACATATAAAAGTAGTCTATAGGATTTTACATTACCTAAAGGCGGCTCCAGGGAAAGGGATTCTACTTTCACCACATGATCATCTCAAAGTGGAGGCTTCTACCCGATGCCGGCTGAGCAGGCAGTTCAAATCGAAAATCTATTTCAGGTTATTACACCTTTGTGGGTAGAAATCTGGTCACTTGGCGCATCAAGAAGCAAAATGTAATGGCCCGTTCCAGTGCAGAAGCAGTATTTAGGCAATGGCTCAGGGAATAAGTGAACTCTTATGGTTGAAGGGCTTACTCGAAGACTTGAAAGTTCAATGTTCTCAATCCATGACTCTGTTTTGTGACAATAAAGCAGCCATCAGCATCGCTCATGATCCTGTCCAGCATGATAGGCATATTGAAGTAGATCATTACTTCAGCAAAGAAAAGTTGGAAAGTGGTTAGATTCAGATTCCATTCATCAAATCAGAGGATCAGCTGGCAGACATTTTCATTAAAGGTTTACCTGGAAACCATTTCACATGATATTGTCTAAGTTGGGTATGCATGAAATATATACACCAACTTGAGGGGAGTGTCGTAATTCATGTTAAAGGGCATATTTATAATTTTCTTTGTTTTTCTTTTCTTTTATTATCATTAGGGGGATGCTACCCGACGGCCCCATAAGGACAAGGCGGCCCCAAGAGCAAAGCTGGGGGATGCTACCTGTCAAACCATGCCACCGACTAGTCCGCCGGCTGAGCTCGGCCCAAAATCTTTTAAGTATGACGTCTGGCGAAGGATGGGGCCATGCCGTCCCCTCCGCCAACCAAACCACACTAGATCACCGTGCCAAACCTGGGGGCAGGGACATTGCCCCATCCGCGGGCACGGGTCCACCAGTTGAGTCAGGAAAACCGGAATCACCAGGGACTATGGAGTTGAGATGGGGAGATTCTTCTCCCCAACATCATCCAACTCATTATTGATGGTGGGAAACCTTATTCCCACCCTCATTAATGTGTTCAAGTCCTGTCCATGAATACCTCTATTAGAGGTAGGGGTGACAAACCTTAACTTCTAGGATTTGGTGGCCAACCATTAATGGTGGCCAACCACCACCATCAAGGGTGGTCCCTTTGCATACCCAACTAAGAGGAGAAAACTGGGGTACTTACTTGGAAAGGGATTTGAAGCCCTAAGTCTTGAATCCCAAGCTACCTCCAATCTTCAAGCCACCAACAACTCCACCAACCAAACCCTCCATGTCCAAAAATGTTTTACGAGGGTTTGATCCTCTATTTATAAGGAAAGAGGAGAGAGAGTGTGAATCCCACACATAAGCTGGCAGCAGGGAGCCAGATAACTCATCCGCTGGCTCTGCCGCGGGCAAGGCTAAAACATAGCCTCGACATCAGTTCATCGGGCCCCACCCACCGGGGTAGGGTACATGCTGGGCCCACCTAAGACTTACCATTACACTCAATGCTCGGATAGAAAGACCCACCTACACATTTGACGTATCCTTGGGGCTGCACTGATGATGTCAGCTGGCTGAGTGGGAAGACCTGACACATGGGAAATTCAAGTCAATAGAGGATTTTGGGTGCAAGTCTTACAGAGGAGGTGCAAGCTCAGGGGTCTGAATTGCTTAAGCTTTTGGTTTAAGTGTGGTTGTGCAGGGCCTATTCAATATGTTAAACAGTGAGAATTGGAAAGAAACAAAATTATCAGAAGGCACACATAATCCATTTAACTTAATACGTTTAGATTAATTTCTTAGATACAAGACCGGCCCAATTGTGCTGTTTGATCCTATCAGAATGTTTCAAGAGCCCTAGATCCATAAAGTCATCAAGCTACCCAAAGACCGGAGATTTTTGCCGACATATAATACTAGCTATAAAGACAATTGCCTTAATCCGAAGGGCTTATTGCACAAAAAAGAAATCACGATGATGTCAACCAACTACTGGAAGGTCTTAGTGTTATCCAACGTCAGCCCCCCAGGAAGCGGGGACATTACAAGCTAGACTGCTGCTTCTAATGGAATCTTCTCCTCATCTTCTACGTGGGAGACTGTCAGATCTCATAGTTCCTCAGTTGCCTGGTACGAAACAGTATTGTTTAACGGGCACATTCCTCGTCACAACTTTATCCTTTGGAGAGCTATGACTCATTCTCTCCCCACAGGGTCTCTCCTTCATGACCGGGGTATCACCACATATCTACTTGCTGGTTGTGCTAGGCATCAGAAGAAGACATCCAGCATCTCTTTTTCGATTGCCCTTTCTCCAATAGAATTTGGGAAAAGATCGTTGGAAACCCCCCCCCAAAAAAAATCAAATACAGCGAGGAACAGATTCATCTTGCCCTCTTGGAATTTGGCTTCTCCATAACATGGGGTTCTGTCTTGTTTTGTTTCCTTGTTTTTTCCTTTCTTGGGTAAGGTTGCTTTGTAAGGAGCTTGGCTCTATCCTTTGGATACTTAGGTTTGTTCTCCCTATTTCGGGGTATTGTTAATATATTCTTTTATTCACCCAAAAAAAAGTCTGATTAGTTTATAGGATCACTATAAGATTCAAGTCATCTTTTTCCCTCAACAGTTCACAGGCATGCCATCAAGACTTAGGCTCTCTTTGGTATGTATTATAGAATTAATTATATAATACATTAAGACATACGTAGTTGTTTGGTATGATTTATGGTACTTATTTATATTTAAAATAAATTGATATAATCTAAAATCTACAAATACGTTAAAAGGTGTTTATCATTATTGTGATAATCTATAATTTCTTTTTTATGTTTAGTAATATTAAACGATTATTATTTATGAAACATAATTTTTTCTCATAAATGATTTATTATAAATAATTCATAAACATAAATATAACTATACCAAAGAAAGCTTTATAAAGATTAACAAGAAATTATTTTGGGTGGGTTGTGAGGATCCAGATTTCCAACTACCATATTTTGCATGTGAAAGTATTTTACATTTCTACCTTGCATAAATAATGCATTAGAGTCATTTTATTGTTTCTTGCACGGGTGTCTGACAATTTAAGAAGGCTGTCCAGTTTGAATCCTATAGCTGACCCTGCAAGAAATGGAAGAAATAATACAACATTCACATAGCCTTCAATATTAATGTCCAATATAAATATGCATGTGTTTTAAACAGTTACCTCGCGTTGTTCCCTGATTCAATGCATTTCCCAGGGTGAGAATAGTCTGCATTACCTGACGCAACTTTACAGATTCCCTCACCTATAGCACCATAATTGACACATTAGACATAGTTAACACAGATATTCACAGATTAATCATCTTAATAATTGGGAGGGTGCCAGCAGTTTTCTCTAGTAAACATGTTGGTCTGTTATTGCCCAGACCTGGGGTCAAGTCCTACCACTTTGTGCAATATGCGCTTCCCTCCCTCTCTCAGTTGCACAGCAGCACTTTGTAAGTTCACACCGTATACTGATTACTCTTGACAAAAAGTATAAAAGGAAAGAAAGATCTGTATTTTGAAGCATACCTCTTTAGAAGCATTGTTGATTGTAATTAGATTAGATCGTAACTCCTCCACCTAACCAATTAGGGATTGAATATATATGATATAAATTGTATAACCAATTTAAATCAAACAAAGGCACATCACCGATTATTAAATAAACATAAATTAGAGAGAAGGAAGCTTATTGGGAAATGGTAGACCAGACTTTTAGAGATGTACCTTCAGTTTATCTCTTTAAAGAGTGAAGACTAAATCCATGTCGTAGATCTATTCTGGGCTTATAACAGAGGGTGACTCTTCAAGAGTGGAGATACTCTCTTTCCATGTTGGTTTTGAACTTGTTATAAAAGCCAGTTTTTCCATTATTAAGGGAATTCATATTTGGCTATTGCATGGGAACCTCATGTGTGGGTTTTTCATGGAGATTTCCACCCAGCATTAGACACATTGGATAACTGGCCTCTAATGAATTCCCATTCCATTGGAACAAAAGAATAGTGAATGAAGAAACAAATCTTAATAGCAAGGCAGGGAGTGGTTATACCCAGATTGTACTTGGGTCCATCATTTCCTTTATGCGATTGCACTTTGTTTTCACATTCACTACACTATTTTTGGTGGCAGTGGGCCTTGCCCCCAGGGGCTTGTACTACAGTTGTCCATTCTTAAATAAAAAATTGTTAATAGGAATACCTGAGTAGAAAAGTTGATTCTGAATGAAAACACCCGTAACTTGGATTCTACTCGAGGGACCTTCATCAGCTCCAGGAAAAACTAAAAACTTTGCTAATTAGAGCCTAATTAACCGTTAAAAATATAATGATACATGAATTTGAGTGATCAGAATGTACCTGTTCACACTTTCCAAGCATTTCCTTGTTGCCAGTATAATTCTAGAAAGAAAAAAAAAAAAAATATATATATATATATATATATATATATATATATATATATATATATATATATATATATATATGATGATGAATGCCAAGAAGCAAAGTAAGAAAAACCAATCATTCCATATGTCATAAAACAAATTAACAGCTCATAAACTAATCCAAATGACCTGGTTGGTCTTTGCTTTGGTCATTCATCTCTTTATACACTTCTATGTTCTGATTTTCTATCAATAAAATCTTGTTATTTACAAAAAAAAAAAAAAAAAAAAAAAATATATATATATATATATATATATATATATATATATATATATATATATGAATTTTAACCTAGTGAGAATTGAAATGTCACAGCACAATGTACAGAATATAATCAAGAAACATAGTGGTTGTCCAAAGGAGAAAAAAAAAATCCCACATGAGTGTTAATCTTAAAGAGAACTGAAGCCTGAGAATGAGAAAACATTTAATAGGTCATAATTATGAATTATGGGAGTCACATTAAGCAATTAGTAATGTTTGCATTCTAAATTGACAGTGGTGCAGGAGAAAAACAGTTCAGAGAGCCTTTTTCACCAGCCCACAAAATCAAACCTAACTTTTTCTGTTGTTTGCAGTTACTATTGTTTGGAATAGAAAGCTTTTTTTTTCTTTTTTTTTTCTTTTTTTTTTTTTTGAGGAGGGGTGGGGGGTGGCATTAAAACTCTCCTTTCAACAAATACCTTGAATGGGGATGGCATCCCTTTGAGTGTTCTACTGTTTTATGACTTATGAGTAGGCTGTAACTATCTACTACTATTTTTCTCCTGTTTAATAAATTGCAAGTTATCCATAAAAGAAGGCTATTTGAGAGAAACTTCTGCTCAACCGTCAAAAGGTAAAGTTCCAAAATGGTGGGGCATATAGTGAATATAAGACTAGTCTTTATGGGGATTGGGGAGGGCTTGAGGTCTTCCCATGGACCCATGCAACACAGTAAGTTTGACTAGAGAAGGCCTCTACAGTCTACACTGCTAAAAAAGGTAAGACTATCACGGAAAAGTTTTCCATGATTCCTTGATGGGGTAGTGAAACTCTGAAAGTAACATTTTTATTAGTCAAAATTGGGTAATTTTCTTTTAAACAACCGTATATAGGGAGGCTTTCCTAAATGGTCCATCATGTTTATGCCACAAATATGGTTTGTTGCGATATAGACTGGGCCAAACAGGCCCTTGCCGACACTGCTGGCGGTAGTTACCGCCAGCGACATTAGTCTTTAGTGATTTTTAGTCTTTTGTCTCGTTTCCTTTCTTATGGTCTGATTTGTTTCCTATTTTATCTTTATTGTATTTCCCTTTTTGTCTCCTCTCTTTTATGGAGACTTCCTTGTAATTCAGTCCTATAAAATATGCTATTGAGAGGAGAGCTACCTATCTGATTTCGGCCACAGCACACTGCTGTAACCGACATCTCTCTCCTTCTCTTCTTCTTGCTTTTCAATCTTCTTCTCTTCTTCTCTCTTTATTTTCTGGTTTGTGAGCTTGCTATTCATCTTTTGTGGAAATTGTTACATGGTATCAGAGCATTAGATCCTTGGCTATCATTCATCAAAGCTTCGGCTTGATAGGCCTTTAATATTTTTGCTCTATGTACTACTTGTGTTGGTGATCGAGATCTACTTCTATTACTACTATGCTGCCAATGGTTTGGTTCTCTTCTTAACTTCTCGATCACCTTCTTATTGTTAATGAGTGGAGATATAATTAAAAAAAAAAAAATTCACTACATACTAATCAACCGCCATCCCCTTTGAGCCCTTCATTCCTTGGCCACTCAGTTGGCGGAACCGAGATTTTGGATTATTGTTATTTTATTATTATTCTACCCTATATCCACCCCAACCCTTGCTTCACTTTGAGCCTTATATCCTTTGGCCTCTCGGTTGGTAGAACCGAGTGAAAGAAGAACAATTTTATATTACTTGGTTGTGTTGATTGTTATTTTGTTCTATGATGACTAATCCCAAACCTACAGAGGTTCAGATCATCTCCATTAAATTGAAAAGGGTTCAAACTATCTTCTCTGGGCTTAGGCCATCAAGACCTACATCTTGTCTAAGGATAAAGTACAGTTGTTATTGATGATGCTCTTGTTTGTGATCCTAAGGATCCTGAGTTTGTTAAGATGTATAATACCTGGCTTCGTGATAACTCTTTGGTTCAAACTTGGTTGTGGAATAGCATTGAGCCTTCCATCTTACCTACTGTGATGTTTCAAAATAATATCAAGGCCATCTGGGCTGATTTACAAGAAACCTATGGCCAGGATAAGAATGTTTCTCGTATTTATGACCTCTATGAGAGGATGTTCATCTACTTTATTGGTGACAAATCCCTGACTAACTTCTATAATGGTTTCAAAGGTTTTATTGAGGAAATACAGGTTGTGTAGCCTCTTACCACTAACATCAATAAGATAAAGCCCAACAATCTGAGATTTATGTGGTAAAATTTTTGGCTGAACTCTCTCCTGAGTATCAGGCTGTAACGAGTTAGCTTCTTGCCGGTACATCCATAATCACCCTGAGTGAGACCTTCTTTCGTCTCCAACGACTGGTTCCTCAAAGTGACTCTTCTTCCAAAGATATATCTACCTTGTTTGCTGGCCGTGGTCGGAGATCATCCCCCTAGGGGTTGTGGCTCAACCCGTGGTCGTGCCGTGGTGCACCAGGTTGTGGCCGTGGTGCACCAGGTCGTGGTTCTGGAAGAATACCATATGATAAATCTGCCCGCTATTGTACTCATTGTCACAAGACCAACCATACCACTGATACCTATTGGGTAAAGTTTGGCCGTCTTGAATGGGCTTAAAATTTTGTCAATACTGTTACCATTGATGATGCATCTTCTGCTGTGCCTGTTCCACCAACTAATCCATCCTCTACCCAATATGAAGTTCTTCTTCGTAGGATTCAACAACTAGAGACTACTAATTCCGCTTCTGCTGCTACCCTGGCCCATACAAGTACATCTGCTCTACTTTCTCATGCCTCTTCTCATCCTTGGATCATTGATTCTGGTGCCACCTGTCATTTGCTGGTGAATCCTCTATCTTTACCTCCCTTAGTACCACCAACAAGCCTATTACTATTTACTTTGCTGATGGCTCCTCCACTATAGCCACTTAGCATGGTAATATTTCCCTTACTCCTTCTAAGTCTTTACCTTCTGTTTTGCATGTCCTTAATTTACCTCTTAATTTGTTATCTATTAGTTAACTAACTAAAACTTTGAATTGTGTTGCTACCTTTTTCCCTTCGCATTGTACTTTTCAGGATCTCAGGACCAGGGAGATGATTGGTGGCGGACGTGAGCATGCTGGTCTATACTACTTGGAGCACATTGATCACATTTTTACTGTTGCAACTGCCTCCACTACTACCCCTCTTCCATGGCACAACCGGTTTGGTCACTTGTCTCTGTTTAAGATGAAAGCTCTTATCCCTAGTTGCAAATCTCTCTACTCTACAATGTAAGGCTTGTGAATTAGGGAAACATCACCGTTCTTCCTTTCCTACTAGTACTACACCTAAAAGTTCTACCCCTTTCTCTTGAGTCCATTCTGATATTTGGGGTCCTTGTCGTATCCCCAATAGGCTAGGGCTTTCTTATTTTGTAACCTTTGTGGATGATTTTTCCAGGATGACCTGGCTCTATTTAATTAAAAATCGTTCTGAATTTCTTATTATTTTTCAAGGATTTTATAAAGAGATTTTAGATCAGTTTGGGGTTTCCATTAAGGTCTTACGTATAGACAATGCTTTTGCATTTGTTCAAATGGTTGTTTCTGATTTCCGTTTTGAACATGGCATAATACACCATATTAGTTGTGCCTATACCCCTCAACAAAATGGGGTTGCTGGACAAATCGACATCTTTTAGATATTGCCTGATCTCTAATGTTTCATATGAATGTGCCTAAATTTTATTGGTGTGATGTCATTCTGACTGCTTGTTATCTTATTAATCATATGCCCTCTTCTGTTATACACAATAAAATTCCCTTATGTGACTCCGTCTTCTTTATCCGGATACTTCTTTAATTCATATCTACCCTAGAGTTTTTGGCAATACCTGTTTTGTCCATATCAGGCATCCTAAATTGGGAAACTTACTCCTCGCTCTCTTAAGTGTATTTTTCTTAGTTATTCCCGTACTCAAAAAGGGTACAGATGCTTTGATCCTACTGCTAAACGTCACTACGTCAGTCCTGATGTTACTTTCTTTGAAGTTAGACCATACTATCCGGTTACAGTGCCGACTCCTTCCCCTCTCCCTCTCTTACTTGATGATTCTGAACCACCAATCCTTACCATCACACCTGATGATCCTGAACCACCATGTGATCACATCTTACAATCTGACCCTCTACCTCCCCTGCAAGTTTATACACGACGTCATCCAGTGGCTTCAACTACTACTGCATCAGCTGTTTCGTCAACTACTACTGCATCAGCTGTTTCGTCAACTACTACTACTACTCCTCTTGATCCTGAGATCTCTTTTGATCTCCCTATTGCTCTACATAAAGGTACTCGTACTCATACTCGTACTTGCCCTATTGAGCATTTTGTTTCTACAGCCCACTTTCCTCGTTGTCACCAAAATTTGGTTCACTCCCTCTCTACTACCTTTGTTCCTACTTCTCTTTCCCAAGCCTTGTCCCATCCAGGATAGAAAGCAGTAATGGATGCTGAGATGGATGCTCTGATGGCACGCCAAATTTGGACCCTTGTTGATCTCCCTCAGGGTCACTTAGTTGTTCATTGCAGATAGGTATATACAGTTAAACATAACTTTGATGGCACTGTTGATAGACTGAAGTCTAAACTTATTGCCAAAGGGTTTACTCAGACCTATGGGGTTGATTATTTTGAGACGTTCTCTCCTGTTGCTCGTCTCAATTCTGTTCGTGTTATTATCTCTTTGGCTGTAAATTTTGACTGGCCCCTTTATCAGATGGATGTCAAGAATGCATTCTTATATGGAGATCTTCATGAGGAAGTTTATATGGACCAACCTCCAGGTTATGTTACTCAGGGAGGGAACTCCACGAAAGTGTGCAAACTACTTAAGGCTATCTATGGCCTTAAACAGTCTCCTTGTGCTTGGTTTGATAAATTCAGCAATGTCATTACAAATTTTGGTTTCACTGCCTGTTACTCTGATCACTTTATCTTTGTGCGACGTCGTTCCTTTACTGTCACTATTATTGTTGTATATGTTGATGACATTATTATTACTAGGAATGACAAGTCAGGTATTGCTGAGATCAAGACCTATTTGAATATACAGTTTCAGATGAAAGACATAGGACTACTTCACTATTTTTTGGGGATTGAAGTGGTTTGAAGTAACTTTTCTCAGAGGGAGTATGTACTTGATCTGCTTTCTGAAATAGGACTTCTTGGAGCCAAACCAGCTGATACACCAATGGACCCACATCAGAAGCTTGAAACATGTGATAGTCCTGAATATAATGATATCCATAAATATAGATGCTTGGTTGGAAAGCTAATCTATCGTACTGTAACTCGACCTAACCTTTTCTTTGTTGTTGGAGTGGTTACTCAATTTATGCAAGCTCCTACAATTGCTCATTGGGAAGCTGCCTATCGTATTTTACCATCGACATCGCCATCTTGATATTGTTGGGTTTTCTGATGTTGATTGAGCAGGAGCTCATGGTAATAGGCGTTCCACTACTAGATATTGTACCTTTATTGGGGGTAATCTCGTTACCTGGCAAAGTAAGAAGCAAGCTACTATAACCAAGTCCAGTGCTGAAGCTAAATACCGTGCTATGGCACAAACTACTGCTGAATTATTATGATTGAGAAATTTTCTACAAGAACTTGGATTTTCTTCTTTTCGCCCTATATCCTTGATGTGTAACAATCATGCTACTATCTATATTGCTAGCAATCCAGTGTTCCATGAACGTACTAAACATATAAAGTTGGATTGCCGTTTTGTTCGAAATACGGTTATGAAGAAGCTAGTTGTCACCCCCTTTGTATCTTCTTTAAATCAGCTTGCACATTCTTACAAAGCCCTTGTTTGGACCAGCATATCGGTTAAACTATTACAAGCTTGGATTAGGTGATTTGTACACTCCAGCTTGAGGGAGGGTGTTGCGATATAGACTGGGCCAAACAGGCCCCTGCTAACACTGTTGGCGGTAACTACCGCCAACGACATTAGTCTTTAGTGATTTTTAGTCTTTTGTCTTGTTTCCTTTCTTATGGTTTAATTTGTTTCCTATTTTATCTTTACTGTATTTCTCTTTTTGTCTCCTCTCTTTTATGGAAACTTCCTCATAATTCAGTCCTATAAATATATGCTATTGAGAGGAGAGCTACCTATCTGATTTCGGCCACAGCACACTGTTGTAGCCGACATCTCTCTCCTTCTCTTCTTCTTTCTCTTCAATCTTCTTCTCTTCTTCTCTCTTTATTTTCTGGTTTGTGAGCTTGCTGTTCATCTTTTGTGGAAATTGTTACATGGTTGACCATGATGACCCAAACCATTAACCACCTCTTGGATCGAACTTTGTGGCATATTTCAATTATATAAGCCACCAACTAGTTCAGTTTCTCTCAAGAATTTTAAGCCATCCAATCAGGATGAAATCAATGGATGGCTGATGTGGCAATTTTACCCAGTGGATAAATAGAGGACCACACGAATTTGCCATTTGTCAGGTTTTAAGGCCAAAAGCTAGGCCATCTATTGGAACATTTCCCTTAACCATCCGAACCTTGACAACCCCTTGATTATGACACACGTTGTAATGGCTTTAAGTTGAAACTCACCACACGAGACCAGGATTATGAGGCCAATTAGGCCACACTTTTCAGAACCAACCAACATGCCATGGAGCAGATATTTTGGGTCATATAGAAAAGGCTAGCTACATGGAGCAGATATTTTGGGTCATATAGAAAAGGCTAGTTACATGGACTGCGTAAAAAAATGGTTCCATAAAATAATTAGTAGAGTAGTATGCTAGTAGTAGTAAAAAGGGAGTGATTTCCCTAGTCTAGCAAATAAGAAAGTCATCCCTCACACCATAGTTGTCAAGGCGTCGCCTACTAGGCGCCCAGGGGGCCTTGTGACGCCTTGGAAAAATGGGCGCCATGGTCGGCTAGGCAGGCACCTTGGTCGCCTAGGAGAGCACCATATTCGCCTAGGAGAGCGCCATATTCGCCTAGGCGCCCAGTCAGGCCTCGAACGCCTTGGTTCGCCTTGGCGCTTTGACAACTATGCCTCACACAATTAAGTTCATCTACCATTTAACATTGACATCAAAAACAAGGTTCAAAACGGTTTCGGGAAGGTTTCGAAAAGCCCCAAAACCGAAAATTTTGGCTGAAACCTGGGATTTTTTTTTCGTTAAATTTTGAAACTTAGTTTAAGCCCAGTTTTTTTGTGTGACGCATTTTTAACCTCCTTCACATGTCCATTGAATGATTTTCACTATAAAAAAATCCTAAATGGATTTTCTGCCTAGACCAGTGTTCAAAATCTCAACGAGATCTCAAAAATCTCAAAATCTCGACCTTATCAAATATCGAAAATCTCGACCTTTACATGTTCAGAATACGCAGTGTCTAGGTGAGACTTTTGGAATCTCGACGAGATCTCAAAAATCTCGAACCTCACTGAGATGGCTCGAGATCCAAGATTTAAAACCTTGGCCTAGACCATAATATACTAATGTATGCTGGAACCTGGGGATTGTATTCAGAGTTAAATAGGCAGCACTTTTTTATGACTAATATCATTTAAGTAAATATTTATTAACGATTATTTTAAATTTACTTAAGATATTATTCATAATAATCAAGCATCCCCTATTTGAATCCAACAAGAATAGTATAAAATTCAAATTCCAAAAAGATAACAGTCAACTTTCGAGTTCAATAACAAAAATTGGATTTTCGATCGCTGGGCGATTTTCAACTTTCAAATGCTAGATTGTTTCTCCAATTTAAAAATTCCATAAGGGGTTTTTTTTTTGGGGGGGGGCTAATGGTCAGGAATTGTATTATATTGAAAAGAAAAAGAGAAAAATCATGGATAGTAAAAACCCAACATTCGGCATTGCCATCAGTCAGGCCCTATCCTTAAGTAAAATACAATCTTTACAAAATGAACCGAAATCTTGGACGCTCAGAGGCATCCCAGACAACATCACTTTTAATGAAATTAGGGCACTTTGTCCAAGTACCACTTTCCATATCAGTTGCTGCTTTCTTTGCTAAAAAATTTGCTGCCACATTGCCTTCCCGAAAACAATGAGTTATCCGTAACTCAATGTCTGATGTAACGTTCCTCACCTTAGACCAGATTTGATATAGGTACCAAGGGGGATTACAATTATGCATGCACCTTACCACTGATTCCGAATCACACTCCATCCAGATCTTCTTCAGCCCTAGCCTTTTAACCTCTTGTAAGTCATACACAGCAGCTTTAAATTCCGCTTGATAATTAGTTGCAAAGTCAATAAAAACTGAGAATGCAAGGATAAGCTTACCACTGCTGTCTCTAATGATTCCACCACTTCCTGCATTTCCTGGGTTGCCAAGAGAACACCCATCAATATTCAATTTGTGCCACCCTTTCGGTGGTTTTTTCCAGGTAACTGGCTTAATATCATATGGCTTGTTGACCTTAGTAATTAGGTTGAACTTCTTCTTAATCTCCAAATCAGCAATGGATTTAATCACAACAGGTTTATTGACTGAACAGGCCTGAACATCTTTAAAAATACTTGCAATGATATGCTTTTGGCTAGCCGTCACCCCATGAAAACAACTTCTGTTCCTTGCTCTCCATATATTTTGTAAAATAATCACTAGCAGAAGAAACCAGAGTTCTTTGATTGGAACTGTTTTTTTCTTTCTTCTCCCAATCAATAAATAGGTCTGTAGATTGGAAATTTTCCCATTTTACTTGGAAAAGACCTAGCTTTCTTTGCCAAATAGTCACAGATACATTGCAACTCAAAAAAAAAGATGTTTAAAGCTCTCAATGTGATTGTAGCAAAGAAAACATATGGATACCAGGGGCACTTTCTTTTTGCATGTCACATCATCTGTTGGCAGCCTATTATAACAACATCTCCATCCAAATAAGGAAGTATTTGGAACATTATAACTATTCCAAACAATTTTTGTCCATTTTTGTAATTCCCCAAGCTTTCTCAAACCATTCCAAGCTGAACTTACTGAGAATACTTCTTTTGCATCTAAAGTCCATGTAACTCTATCCTCTTTGTTTTTAGACAAAGGGATTTTTTCAATCTCTTGAATTAAAATTGAGAAAATTTGATATCTTACCACAGGGAATATCCATCTTCCTTCATGAATAAAATCAGCAACTTTAGCATTTGCAATCACCTTATCAATTAAATACTGTCCAGAGAGCTCTTTTATATAGTCCATTATTGAGTAGTAAGGCCCAATCCATTTATATGTCCAGAAATTGATCTTCTTTCCATCACCAACTAACCATCTTACATTCTTTGATGTCCAATCCCAGACTTTCTTTACACTCTTCCACACTGGAGATGCATCTGATGATTTTCTGAATAATAGGCTGTTTTCCTGAAGATATTTCGATCTCATGTACTTTGCAAAAAGTGTATCTGATGTCATAATTTGCCATGCCATTTTTGAAAGAAGGGCCTTATTAAAATCTTCAAGTTTCCTTATACCAAGTCCTCCTTCCTCCTTTGGTTTGCAAACTTTACCCGAAGCTACTATTGTTGCTTTCTATTCATTTGGGTCACCACTCCATATGAAATTCTTTATCCATTGCTCTACTTGCTTAATGATACTTGCAGGCCATAGGTAAGTAGTAAAAGAATGAATAAAAAGAACTAGAAAGAACTGTTCTCACCAACTCCACCCGTCCAGCCTTAGAAAGAAGTCTACCCGTCCAGGCATTGAATTTTTTTCCTGAATTTATCCAAAATAGGCATGAAATAATCCTTCTTTATTTTCCCAGAGAAAAGATTGACTCCTAGGTATTTGGTTGGAAAAGCCCCTTCTGAGAAACCCAAATTGTTTTGAATTTTCCTCTTTCTTGCTGCAAAAACTCCCACAAAGAAACTCTTGCTCTTACTTTGATTGATTTTTGGTCCAGAGTATACACTGTATTTTTCGAGCAAGGCAACTACCTATCTTGCATTTTTAATTTTGGCCGCATAAATAGTAGTATATCATCCGTCAAAGAGAAGATGTGAAGGAGTCTGAACATGCCTGCAATTTAATGCTTTTACTTCTCCTTGATCTGTCAAACTTTTGAGGTTTTTGCATAGAGCCTCTTCTGCTAAAACAAACAGTAGGGGAGAGAGAGGATCACCCTGTCTGAGGCCTCTAGTTGCCTTGAAAAACCCAATTGGCTCACCATTCAACATGACAGACATTCTTGCAGATTCTAACAAAACTGATAATCTTTTGATGAAACAAGATGAGAAACCGAATTTTGTTAAGATGTCCATGAGAAAAGGCCATTCTAAAGTGTCAAACGCCTTCTAAACATCCAACTTTAATGCCATTGCTCCTCTCTTTGTTCTCTTTTTCATTAAGGTTGTTAACTCAGAAGCTAACCCAATGTTGTTATGACTTATGAATCTGCCTACCTTTTACAAATCCCCCTTGCACCGCTGAAATTAGCTTTCCCAAGAATTCATTTAACCTTGTAACCAAGATCTTTGGTATAAGCTTGTAGATGAAGTTTGCAACACATATGGGCCTAAACTCAGTAAGTTTACTAACCCCACTAACCTTTGGTACGGTATTAAAGATATGAAATTAATTAATACCGTGGGGAAGGATACCAGAATGGAAAAGAGAGGAGACTGCCCGAATGATGTCCATACCTACTATATCCCAGGATACCTGAAAAAATTTACCTGGGAAGCCATCTGGTCCAGGAGAACTGTCTGGATTAAGGTCAAAAACAGCCTTTTTAATTTCTTCAGCCGTGGGTGAAGCATCTAAGAAAGCCGAGTCCTCTGATGTGACAAGCTTTGGAATAACATCCAAAATATCTGCATGTAGCACTAAACCAACACTGCAATGAAACCCTTCATAGAAATTTAAAAATCCTTTATCTCACCTTGGTCTTCCAAAACATCACCATTGTCACATTTAAGTAACCTGATGCAATTTTTCTTTTGTCTGGAACGGGCATAGCTGTGAGAGAATTTAGAGTTTCTGTCACCAAATTTAATCCACTGAATCCTAGACTTTTCCCGCCCCAGTTTCTCCTCCAGACCAATTGCTGCTTCTAACCTACTAGAAGCTTCATTCTCCCTCCCCTTTAATGTAGCATTCATCCCAACATTCTGAATGGTCTCCTGAATGTCTTCAAGTCCTACTTGGGCTGCTTTTATTTCTTCATTTATTTTGGGATAGCATTCTTTAGACCACCTTTTCAGAGTCATCTTCAAACACTTTAACTTTTGCAACAGCACAAAGTAAGGACTACCAGTCACAGGCTGATGGCAAAGAGGGTTCAACACCTTCAGATCAATGATCCCTCTTTGCTACAGGATCTTTACACAGCCCAACTCCAAAACAGATTTAATAATCAATAGAGAAATCAACTTATCTAAAAAATCCAACCATTGAAAACACTTGAAATTGATAGGAGACCCTCTTAACTTCAATTATGAACACTAGCAGAAATTTGGAGTCGATCGAAGGAGAACAGAAACAACTACAGATTCTGCAAGGTTGCTGTTCAGGTTACCGCCCAGATCTGGAGAAGTTTCTGAAAATTTTGATGATGTTTAGCACCAAATCAGCAAAGATCTGGTAGTCTTCTAACAGAATAATTGTCGCCAATGGGTATGAAGAACAGCCAATAACATGAGCAGAAAACAAACAATAAGAAAACAAACTGTTGGTTGAGTCTCACAACCGAAGGAGACTCAACCAGAAATCAAAGTTTAACTTTTCTTTTCTGGTCTAAATCTGCCCCAGTCTTCTTTTACTTCTTAGTTATATAATTTGTAAGATTACAAAATAATAGGAAATCCTAACTAAAACAGAAACTTCCTTTTTAGAGAATAAGAAAGTTTCCAAAATAGAAAATAGGAAAGTTTCCAAAATAGAAAATAGAAAAGTTTCTAAACACTTTTAGGAAACTAAATTTAAGAAAGTTCTTAGTTTCCAAACAATTAAAATTCTAAATAACTAACACTATATTTAAGGAAAGAAATAAAAAAAGAGTGAAAAATCTGCTGCTGGTACTGTTCACGTGAACAGTACCAGCAACACTGTTCACGTGAACAGTGGGGTGATTGGTCAGCCAATTGGGCCTGGCCCAATTTTGGGAGATTCTTTCTTCTTTCGGCCCCTTCTGGAGTAAACTTGGACTGCATCACAGGCATGCTCCAACTGCTTTCAAATATGTCCATGAAATTCACATGTTCCATCCAAAATCTTTGCATTTTAAAAGGCATATTTGCTGGCTTTGGGATGCTGTTACATCCTATCACAAAAGGGCTGTGATCAGACACACCTCTAGGCAACACTCAATTGATAGCTATCAGCATATCTATCAAACCAATATTGATTACCATAGCTTCAATTTAGGACTGCCTTCGCATGTCCAATGATTCTGTTATTTGTCCATGTGAACTTTAAACCAACAGGGGGAACCTCTTTCAGAGCTACAGAATCCAAACAGGCTTTAAATTCATCCCTTGCTGCAGAGTTAAATTTACCTACTCCAGTTCTTTCATGAGAGTAGAGGCAACAATTAGAATCTCTAGAGACCAACCATGGCATTGGACATTACCCAAAGAAGAAAGGTCATGCCATAGATCTCTTCTTTTCACCTTGAAACAATTTGCATGGACAAAAGTGATCATGAGATCCATCCCATCAATCAAAACACCAATTGTAATTTACTGATCCGAAGAAGGGATCACCACAGCCTTTGTTATTTCACGCCTCCACATAATCCATAGATTAGGTGGCTTATTAACTCTATCATTATGAATAAGCTCTACATCATGTCCCAAACCATGCATTAAAACTTTTGGGTATTTATTTGGCCAAACAAGCGGCTCAGCCAGACACAAAATAGAGGGAGAGAATTCCTTAGAAAAAGAACGAACAGCTTGTCTTGATTTTGGGTTCAACACACCCCTAATGTTCCATAGGCCAGCTTCATTTGGAAAACAGCTTTTTTCTTTTTTTTCCTTCTTACCTGGAGGACCATCAGGATTGCTACGACGCTGCTCCTTGTTCGGCCTCTCTCTTCTAGTCCTGACTTCAGTAAAAGCCTCCTCATCAGCAAGTAAAACTTTGTCCACCTGCTCCATCTGGGAAAAAGAAACAAGTGCAGCACCACCCAGACCAGTGGTAGTCACTCTGCCACTTCCTGAACCGTGCACAGTAGAAATATTCTCAGATGAATCCTTATCCTTCTCTATATCAGTTATAGGTAAGAGATGATCCTCACTCTGATGCTTGCTGGGAGTAACAACAGCAGTGGCAAGAGGGACAGAAGGTAGAACCCCATCCGAGTTGTCCTCCACCTCAAGCTCTCCTTCTTCAGATGCCTCATCCTCTGTGGCACTTTCCTGTTCTTCAGAAATATCAGGCCATAAAGCTCCTTTTGATTTTTCCTTTGGTTCAGATTCATTCAGCACAGCCTCTTCAACATTCTCTGCAGCAATACTTGCATCAATTGGCACTATCCTCACCACCAAGCCCTTCATTAGATTTCTCCATATTAGGCTGCTCTACTTGGACTTTATTCCTCGGCTGCACCTCCACTGCCTCATTGGAGACTTTATGCTTTGCACGGCAATCTCTTCAGAATGCCCATACTTTGCGCAATAAGCACAATGCAAACTATCTTCATAGAGAAATTCCTGTTTGAAAAAGAAATCCTGTCTTGGTATGTGATGGATCTTCCCTACCAGAATTTCTTTCCATCTAGGGGCATTAATTTCCACTTCAACCAAAACCCTAGCATACCGACCTAGGGCAGCATGTTCAGTCTGACAATCCATTGTGATTGGCTTACCAACCGTTAGAGCTATTGAATACAAAATGCTTTGCTCCCACTACTCATACGGTAAGGCTGGGAATCTGACCCACAGAGCCTTTTTGGTGATGGATTGCTTCATGACATTGATCAGGCTCCCATCTTTGGAACCTAATTGGCCTGCCTAGAACATGGGTAACACCTCACTTCCAGACAAACATCATGTCACGTTCTGAGTTGAAACGGAAAATAAAGAACCCTCTCCCAAGTGAAATCAACTCAAAACTCAAATGCCCCCATTGCTGTGAAACAGACTTTTCAATGTCGGACAGCATTATTCCTCTGGAATCCAAACGCCCAATTAGGGCATTAGAAAACCTCTTCAGCTATTTATCATAAGCAGCCTGCGGCACCATCACCTTCGGGATCCCAGCCATTGAAGTAGGTTCTGAAATTTCATTGAAATCGGCTTGTGAGAAACCCCTAGCCACAGCAGCAAAAGTTTTCCTTTTTTCTCTTTGTTGTTCACCAACTGTTTCGCGATTTGCAGATTCATGCTCTCTATGTTCATCTGCAGCTACCGAGGGAGGGAGAAAAGAAACCCCATTATTCTGATCTGGGTTAATTCTCTTCCCTTTTCCTGCCAGGTTAGCCGAGTACGACTTCTATTCCTTCTTCTCAGTCACCCTCCATCAGTCTGCCTTCTTGATGGTTCGTTATTCGTCTTCTCATACGTAGCAGATTCAATCATCATTGGATCATTAGATTCAGGTCGCTGCATGAAGTCAGAAACCCTAGCCGTAACTCCAATAGGGTTTAAGTGAACCCTAGCTGGAAACCATTCATTAGGGTTTATGAGATCCCTTGTAGGAACACCTTCATTATCGTTGACATCTATCCGATTTGAAACTCCTCCAATTATCGTGATTTCAATTGGCCCCGATTCTCAGTTCTGGTCGTCCACTACATAACTTCAGAAGGTTTAAATCCCTGAGATTCTCTATTGGCATCCCTTGCTGCCAATCGGTTTTCAGCAAAGCCTTGGCATCTTATCATGCCATCATTAGCAACCAATCGTTGCTGCACGGCAGATACATTCTGAGATGAAGGTATTCTCAAACCAGCAGAACCATTATTTCGACGGAAACCCAAGAACATGGATTCCTCATCGAACAGATTATTTACCCTAGCCCAAGGGTTTCCACCATAGTCACACGAAACTCCTACACCAGTCACCGACGCCAAGAACCTACCGGCAATTGGCATGAGAACTGAAAACCTAAATTCCACCAAAAAGTCTCCAAGTTTTCCCGTAAGTCTTATCAAAGTAAAACATCACTAAAAACCAAGAGTCCGCCAAAATAGTTTTTTGTTTTGAAGTCAAAAAAATTATTCCCATTAATATGACATAGCATTCGCATACTCCGAATAAGGTTTGACCGAAACATAACACCTTCAATATAACTTGGATTCAAGCAATGTTAAATTTGTTGAAAAGCTATAATCAGATTTGCAACAAATCTTATATGACTTGAATCTGAATTATATTGAAGGAATTACGCTTCGGTCAAACCTTGTTCAGAATATGCGAATGTTATTTAGAGTCACCTGAACGGAAATAATTTTTTGGATACCAAAACACATTATTATTTTGGCAGAATCTTGTTTTTAGTGATGTTTTACTCTAATAAAATTTATGGAATTTTTAAATTGGAGAATAAAGCTAGCATTTGAAAGTTGAAAATTGCCCCGCAATCAAAAGTCTAGTTTGTTCTTGAACTAGAAACTTGACTTTTATCCTTTTAGAATTTGAATTTTAGAGTATTTTTATTGGATTGAAATAGGGTTTGTTAATTTATTAATGAATAATATCTTAAGTAAGTCATAAATAAGTGTTGTGTGCAATTATATTGTCCCTCCGGTATACCGTTCCCTGTCTTGTACTAAACAGGAATAAAAATAAGAGATTTTAGAGACAAGTTTTGACAGAAATTAGGTATTCATATACTTACGGTTATAAATAAGTGTTGTGTGCTATTATATTGTCCCTCCGGTATACCGTTCCCTGTCTTGTACTAAACAGGGATAAAAATGAGAGATTTTAGAGACAAGTTTTGACAGAAACTAGGTATTTATATACTTACGGTTAGACCAGGTTTTGACTGACAATGATTTCAATTGAAACCTAGTCGAAACAATAATTTCAAACCGAATTACTGACTATTTCATTTCAACACTAGGTTTCGTTTTGGTTTTCCGAAAAACAAAACTATTTCAGCCGAAATCCGAATTATATGGCACCTTATCCACATTATTTTCTACTCATTTTATCTGATTCCATAATATCTGTTATGGTTATCGCGAGAGGGGGAGAGGCCCTCAGGATTAGCACTAGCGCCTCTTGTCATTTCTTTTTTTTATATTTCTTGTGATTTGTCTTTTATACCCTTTTATGGTTGTACTGATTATATTTTGAAGTGAAAAGGGAATCTAAATCACATTGATTGAGGCTCCCAAAGTTGCAGTAGCCTCTTCTTCTTCACTCCATCTTTTTCTCAATTCTTCCTTCTTTCTCTAAAGAATTTACATGGTATCACAGCAAGGTTTGTAAGCACACTAAGATTGTGTTTGAAACATTCTCAAAGTGTTCATTTACTTTCCTTGTTGCTGATCTAACTAAGGACTTGCATCTCTAAATCAAAGGAGGTACGATCATCATCAACCCCCATGGGTTTTGATTAAAGGAAATATGTTGTTGGCAGTAATGGTTATATGTTTTAGAATCGATTTCCGATATCAATTTCATGGTGCATACAATATCACTACATGATGGCGATAGTTGTTCTATCATAATCGAAATCAATTTTGGGCTCCATTTTGGTATCGCTAGTGGTGTGTGGACTGCGATATCCATTTTTTGCAAATGATTTTTGTGGTAGTTTTGGTATTAATGGTGAGTAGATCTATTTGAGATACCGATTTTTGGTGGCTTGATCTCTAGATCATCAATATGGTTAGGATCAATTTTTGGATCGATTTGGTTCTCCCCTTTTCTGGTTCGATTCTTCTGGTTGAAGAAGATATCAGTTTAATTTGCCTTTTTCTTTTTGCTTCTCAGTAAGCTGAACCGAGTATTATCATCTCTTTTTGGAGTTTCTTTTGCCTCTTGATTAGCTGAACCGAGTTTTACAATCACCTTTTGGAATTTCTTTTGCCTCTAGGTTGGCTGAACCGAGTGTTACAATCCCTTTTTTGGGGGTTTCTTTTTGCTTGTCTATTAGCTGAATCAATTGTTGGAATTATTTATTATTCGATTTCTGAAATCGATTATTCTTGATCACTTTCTTTGATATTGATGGTTGAATTCACTGAGTCCAAGACTACCATGACTGAAGTGGTGTTCTCATCCTCCCATGGGATTTCAAAGAAGAAATTGGAAGGCCTTAATAATTTCCAGCAATGGCGAAAAATTGTTAAGTGGGTTTTGAGAGGATGGGATCAACAAAGTCATTGAACCCACTACTTGGGACACCGTTGATGACTGGATCTTGGGCTAGACTCTGAATTCTATGGACAATTCTATTGTGGACCTAGGTACACATATCGATGGCCCATGATTGGCCGAAACCAAGATGCCTTAAGGATACCAGTTATCCAACCAAAGAAGAGTAGAGGCACCGTCATCGATGAGGGATTTGATGTTGTTTTAACTGCATGTTATCTTATTAATCGCATGCATTCTTTTGTTTTGGGTGGTGGTATTCTTCACTCCTTGCTTCCCTCTGAATCACTTTTTGTGTTCCCTCTTTTGAGTATTTGGGTGTGTTTGTTTTGTATGTGATTATCAACCTGGTCTTTATAAGTTGGACCCCGGAGCTCTCAAGTGTCGATCCGTGGGGTATTCACGTACTCAAAAGGGTTTACCGCTTTTACTCAACATAGTCAAATAAATACTATGTCACTGTCAATATATCCTTTTTTTAGTCCACACCTTATCCGGATGGGTACTTTGTTGTGTCTGAATTGGATATTGATTTACCTAAATATATTGTCCAGCACTCTATTTCACAGGTACCATCTCCCCTACCGGTCATCTAGCAAGTTAACACTCATCGTCATCAGGAAGATTCAGCACCCCTAGCTCCCCTTGCCCCCTGCTGCCTCTCCTTCGTCTGCAGACTCCTCACCTAAGTTAAGTATATCTTTTTCTGACCTTGACGTTCCTATTGCTCTCCGTAAGGAAGTTCGAAATTGTACCCAACATCCCATTTTGAACTTTGTGTCTTCCTTCGGTTTCTTTTCTTCCTTTCATTCTTGCTTAAACAATATTGAGAGTCACCCACTCCCCAAGTCTACTGCAGAGGCATTGTCTAGTCCTGGCTGGAGGACAAGTATGGATATGGAAGAAGAATTGTTGGCCTTGGAGGAGAATCTATGACGCACCTTCTTGTGGGCAAGTCTGTTATTGGTTGCCAGCGAGTATATGTGGTTAGGGTAAACCCTGATGGTTATCTTGCTCGGCTAAAGGCTTGTCTGGTCGCCAAGAGCTATGCACAGGTCTATGGCATTAATTATCTGGATTTTTTTTTCTCCTGTGGCTAAGATGGCTTCAATTCGTATCCTGATCTCTTTTGCCACTTCCCAGCATTGGTCATTGCACCAATTGGATGTGAAGAATGCTTTCCTCCATGGTGATCTTCATGAGGAAGTTTATATGGAGCAACCATATGACTTTGTTGCTCAGAGGGAGTATGGTATGGTATCTCGATTGAAGAAGTCATTGTATGGGTTGAAGCAGTCTCCTCAGGCATGGTTTGGTCGTTTCACAGATGTTGTTCTCAGTTTTGGCATGTCCCGGTGTGAGAGTGATCACTTGGTGTTTTATTGATAGCCTTCCAGAACGGGAAGGATTTTTCTCATTGTCTATGTTGATGACATAGTGATTACTAGAAACGATAGTACAGGTTTCGACAACTTGAAAGCTCATTTATGACAACAGTTTCATACCAAAGATCTGGGTTGCTTGAAGTATTTTTTGGGAGTTAGTTGGCTCAGTTTCAGAGAGGTATTTCTCTTTCCCAAAGGAAAAATGTTCTAGATTTTCTCACCAAGACAAAGATGTGAGGGTTTAAACCTGTAGATACCGCAATAAATCCTAAAATCAAACTTACGGGTGATCAGGGTGACATTCTATATGACTTTGAGAGGTATCGTAGACTGGATGGCAAGTTAAATTATCTTACTGTGACCCGACCAGATGTAGCCTTCCCAATTAATGTTGTGAGTCATATTCCATCCTCTCCTCGGACACCTCATTGGGATATTGTTATTCGTATTTTGCAGTATCTCAAGAAGGCTCCAGGCCGAGGTTTTTTGTATTCTAATCACGGACATTTTCCCGTGCTAATTGGGCCAGTTACCCTATTGATAGACAATTTACTACTGGATATTGTACTTTTATTAGGGGAAATCTTGTGTCTTGAAAGAGCATGAAACAACTGTTGTTGCTCGGTCCAATGCAGAGTGAATATCGTGTTATGGGCTTATGGCACGTGTCACGTAAAAGTTGATGTGGCTCAAGCAGTTGTTAACCGAGCTTGATATTCAGCATAAGTCTTCTATGCAGCTATGTGTCATAACCAAATTGTCATTCACATTGCTTCCAATCTTGTGTTTCATGAAAGGAAGAAACACATTGAGGTCAACTCTCACTTTATTCGTGAAAAACTTCTATAAAGGATTATTTCTCCTTGCCATGTTCATACAGGTGAACAACTTGCTGATGTGTTTACTAAGTCTGTTGGGAGTAGGAGAATCATTGATATTTGTAACAAGTTGGGCATGACAGATTTATATGCTCCAGCTTAAGGGGGAGTGTTATGGTTATCATGAGAGGATGTGAGGCCCTTGGGATTAACGGAGCATATATATCTATCATGCCAGCTTGTTACAAATATAAGCAATTCTCCTTTCTTTTCTTTTATTTCTTTTGATTAGTCTCTTATACCTTTTTAGGGTTGTACTCATTATCATCTATTGAAGTGAAGAGGGAGTCTCAATCACATTGATTCAGTCTCCCAATCACATTGATTGAGGCTCCCGAAGTTGCAGCAGCCTCTTCTTCTTCTCTCCGTCTCTTTTCTCAATTCCTCTTTCTCTATAGAATTTACAATATCCAATGATGTTAGCCATTAATTCACTACAACATATATAAACAACGAAGAAGAATCTTGAACATAAAATAAAATGGAAGTCATACCTTCAATGTTTCCATTTCTTCTTTCGTAGGACAAAATTTGATGAGATTCTCAACTTGATCAATGTCTAAAGCTGAGGTATCCAAAGCCAAAATTGCATTCTGGTGACCAGTCAATGAAAAGGAAATTATGCAATGATAAAGCTCCAACTAAATATGTTTTCAAAAAGCTCAAATCCCCACTAAATGGTATTGAAATATAAATATTTAAGACAGTATTCTAGTACCCAGCTCTGTGTTTTTAAGTCATTTTTGAACTAGTCTCACTTATATGCCACAAGGGACACATAACCAGTATGCAAAAACAGATCCATAATATGGGATTATCCAAGACTTCAACATGCCAACAAAACATTTACCAAAAAAAAAATATGCCAACAAAACATGGAGTCAAGTCTATATCCTAAGATGGATCACTCATACAAACTCAACTCTCCTCAGCCTTGTCCCAAATAAATGGGGTCGGCTTCTAAATCAATAAAGACCATATGCAGATCTTTCTTACATTCTCTAAATCTTTCCATTAGTCTCCTAAATAAGTAGCTTCCACAATTGATTTCCTTGCCATAAAACCAAAGTAATTATCCACAAATGGGTCACTCATAAATGTTAATCTGAAAAATTGACATGAAACAAAGAAAAACACTATAGTGAACATACCCATAAATTCTTACTGAAGATTTTTTTTTTTAATAAAAATATTATTATATACATCAAAACAAGGTCGATCTGAATCAAATCACTCCTCCGTATTAGAGCATTTAAGGGCCTTCATTAGACATGACGATACCATCTCAAACGGCTTTTTTGAAGCTAATCGTGTATCAAGCTACTCTCAAATCAGCTCTAATATGATCGTTCCTTACCTTATCTTTCTTGGTTTTGCCAAACATCCATCTCAACATCCTCATCTCAGTTACAATAATTTTATCTATATGATGCTTCTTAACTGCCCAACATTCCGCACCATACATCATAACCGGTCGAATGATTGTCCCGTAAAATTTTTCTTTAAATTTTAGAGGAATAATCCAATCACACAACACTCTAGACACACCTCTCCACTTCATCTATCCTATTTTAATCCTCTCTGAAACATCATCTTCTATATCACCTTCTTTATTTATGATTGAACCTAGATACCTAAAAGAATCACTTTGTGGTATCTCCCTCTCATCAATTCTCACCACCTCATTACCCGTCCTTATGTGACTAAAGTTACAAACCATATACTCCGTTTTCATTCTACTTATCTTAAAACATTCTAATTTCAATGTTGATCTCCATAACTCCAATTTGGCATTAATCATTGCCCTTGTCTCATCCACTAAAACAATATCATCAGAAAAAAGCATGCACTAAGGAACTTCATCTTGAATGTCTCTAGTTAAATCATCTATAATAAAGGCAAACAGATAAGGGCTTAAAACTGATCCTTAATATAACCCAATTCTAATTGGGAATCACTACATTAACTGCCCACGGTTCTCACACGAGTGACCAAATTATAATACATATCCTTAACAATGTCCACTTATTTGTTTGAAACATTTATCTTCTCTAATGCTTGCAAGATTAACTCTCTAGGGACTTTGTAATGGAGACTGAATCTCACATAAAAGGTTGAAAATGAATATCAAAGAAACCACCCAAAAGGGAAGGGAAGAAAGAAGTTGTCAAAACAGCAAGGGAGAAAGGAACTCAAAGAGAGGAAGTGAATAGAAACGTGGGAGAGGAGAGAGATCTTACCAAAGAAGAGAGAAACCGTGAACTTTTACTTTTTTCCTTCTTTTTTTTCCAATTCATCATTCCCATCATAATTTCATTAATAAAATTGTCTTTAAATAAACTTACAATCCTAAATGCAAAAGAACTCTAAAAACTAAAAAAACTCAAACCTAATTCACGTCTAAATGGGGAAGGGGCCCACAAGATAATTCTAAATAAATAGATAAAAGTAAAATAAGACTCGTAAGCCAAATGAGACTCTAACTACTAGAAGTATGCCTATTTATTACAAATCACACTCTTATTAAACAAATAAACACAACATGGGCTATATCATGTGCCCCACGCCACCTCTAAAATAAAAATAAAATAAAACAAACTACAAATTATAATGCCTCCCCAATAAGAAATAAAACTCTAAAATAAACCTAAATCAATAGAGATAAAAATTACAAAGATTTCTAAATTAAATCCTAAGAAGATTCCTATCCAATGGATCTTGGCCTGCATCAATTCTCGCCCTCTTAAAAAAATCGTCCTCGAATTTTGTAGAGACGACAAAATAATCTTGTCGAAGACACAGCCAATGATAGCCCGTAACGAAATCCCAGTGACACAAAAATGGTAGGGGTAGGGATGTAGTTTGCAAGTTGAGGGATCCGTCCGTCAAAGAACGACAATGGGATCACATATTTTGTGATCGCATCATCACAAACGAAATTAAGTGCACCGGAGAGGTCCTTTTTGAATGATGGTTGCAGATTGCTTCCCCGAACCGTAACCTCAACCTGTACCACAATCACAACCTCACTTTTGACCTATTCACTGTAACCATATATCATAGGAACATCAGGGAATTCGGCCTTGTCATCAATAATTACTGGAAATGCTTCGTCATTGACATTGGCTTCATATATTGATGCTTCCATATCGGGTGGAAATGTTGGGACCTCTTTTGATACAAGAGTAGGTTCTTTTGCTATGAGTGGAATACTCATACGTCACTCCAACTGAGCCACTCTCTTATCTAGATCTTGGACACTTTGGGAAAGATGGTTAATGCTAGTAGCTTGATTTTCTTGGGTAGTCCTGTTAGCATTAATGGTTGCAAGCATATTTTCTTGGATAGTCTTGCTAGCATTAATGGGTACAAAAAATTGTTCAAATTGCTCATATGTCATAAGGTTCGATATTCTATCTAGGTTTTGATACCAATTAATGGAGACTGAATCTCACATAAAGGGATGAAAATGAATATCAAAGAAACCACCCAAAAGGGAAGGGGAGAAAGAAATTTTCGAAACAGCAAGGGAGAAAGGAACTCAAAGAGAGGAAGTAAATAGAAACGTGGGAGAGGAGAGAAATCTTACCAAAGAAGAGAGAGAAACCGTGAGCTTTCACTTTCTTTTCTTTTCTTTTTTTTTCCAATTCATCATTCCCATCATAATTTCATTAATAAAACTGTCTTTAAATAAACTTACATTCCTAATTGCAAAAGAACTCTAAGAACTAAAAAACTCAAACCTAATTCATGTCTAAAAGGGAAGAGGCCCACAAGATAATTCTAAATAAATAAATATAAATAAAATAACAGTCCTAAGCCTAGACTTTAACTACTAAAAGTGTGCCTATTTATTACACTCTTATTAAACAAATAAACACATTTCGTGGACTATATCAAGTGCTCCATGCCACCTCTAAAATAAAAATAAAATAAAATAAACTACCAATTATAATGCCTCCCCAATAGGAAATAAAACTCTATAATAAGCCTAAATCAATAGAAATACAAATTACAAAGATTTCTAAATTAAATCCTAAAAAGATTCCTATCCAACGGATATTGGCCTGCATCACTCTGTCATAAGCTATTTCTAGGTCAATAAAAACTACATGGAGGTTCTCCATGCATTCTCTAAATCTTCCTATAAATCTCCTAAGTCAACACCTCTCTCTCTCTCTCTCTCTCTCTCTCTCTCTCTCTCTCTCTCTCTCTGTGGTCTTGTACACATTTCTCGAGTTACAACATGTATTTGGAATGCACTTACAAAAATAGGGGACTAGGCCGTTCAAAAATACTGAATCATGAGGGTTAAACATCAGAAATCATTTGAAACCTCCTAAAAAGTCAGCCAGAAAATTCCTACATAGCCTCTTAAGACTCCAACAATCATGGATAACTTGGATAACCATATTGGTACCATACCTGCAATTGCTGTAACACCCCAGATTTCTTGATCTAATTGCTCAATTATTTATTTTTTTCTGAGATGACAATCGGTATCATCAGGTGATGTTCAGAAACCTAGGTGACGATTAGATGAAAAAATTGTTCAATTATTTATTTTTTTGTCTTAGGTGACGATTGGTGTCACTAGGTTACATTCAGACATCTAGGTGATGACTAAACGCTTGGAATGCCATGTGGATAAGATGATGTATTATTATTACTATTTTATTTCTATATGTTAATTTAACCTTAAATTCGTGGACAATATTAGGGCCCACTTTATTGGTAGGTAAACTTTAGAATTTTGATTTCGTCTTGAAATTTTGAATTTCAAAAAATAGAGATCTATGTACATTGTGTATCTGGACCACATTTTGGCCTAAAGGGAGGGGGGGGAGATAACATGAAGGCTGATCCACCTTCCTTGCTAGCATTGGAATTTTTTTGGTGACTCAATATTTGGGTTACCTAATGGGTGGATGAGATATCTAGCATACTAAAGCAATAAGAAATATTAAAGGAAACAAAAAAAAAGAGGGGGAAATCAGACCTCTCCCAAGGGAGAGAAAGGAAGAAAAGAAGAAGAACACGACTATTAAGCAAGTAAGTTTTCTATTCAGATTTATTGAGTTCAGTCCTCAGTTTCAGATTTGTCTCAGTTCCTACTTCGGTTTCAGATCTGATCTAGTTTTGTTCTAAACAGTGTTTTAGATTTTCTTTACCAACTTAGATACCAGTTCTTAAACCAGAATTGAATCTGGTTCAAGGACAGATCCCATAACAGATTTTCGTACCAGAATGTATACGAACTTTACATACCAGAAACAGATTTATTTATACAGGCCAGATTTTATGAACAGTTTTTGCATACTTTCTATAATTATAACCAGTTCTGTAACGCCCCGAGCCCGAGGGTGGAGTGTTATGCCATATGCTCCACCCACGGGCTCAGGGCGTTACAAGTTCAGATTTTGTATACAGTCCATTATTATAATCAGCAGTAGTTTTTCATATCAGTCCATACATTAAATTATAATTTCAAACTGATATCAGAGTATGTTCCTGTATACTGATTTATACTTGCATCGATTTTGTAGTAGTGCACAAGGAAAATACCAGAACAGTAAACTGAGAACAAGATAGAGAAGAAGGAGAGGATAAACCCTACAAGGAATAGGGAAATTCAATTGTATTCTCCTTCTCCTATGGTCCCTTTATTTATAACAGAGAGAAAACAATACAACTTAGGAATAAATTCCTACTTACAGCCAATAAAGAATAAACCTAAAATAACAAATCTACTAGATCATAAAATACCAAAACTGGGACAATATTCCTATAGTGATACAGCGCTATAGGATACCACCAGCGCTAACCCCCCAAAAAAAAAAAAAAAAAGCTGGAGCAAAACCCTAAACCAAATAAGAGTTTGGTAAGGATGTCTGCCAATTGGTTTGATGAAGACACAAAAGAAGTAAACAACAGCTTCTTCTGAACTGCATCACGAACAAAATGACAATCAACCACAATGTGCTTGGTGCACTCATGAAACATGGGATTGCTAGCAGTATAGATGGTGGCTTGATTGTCACAAACCATAGTTATAGAGTGATTTATGGGAAAGCCAAACTCTTGGAGAAGATTTCGTATCCACATAAGTTCAACAGTAGTTTAGGCCATAGCCCAATACTCAGCTTCGGCACTAGACTTAGATATTGTAGTATGCTTTTTGCTTCCCCAAGTTACCAGGTTTCCTCCAACAAACGTACAATAACCAGTGGTGGAACGCCGGTCACCATCAACACCAGCCCAGTCAGCATCAGAATACCCAGTGATATCAGTATGTTTGTGACATTGGTAGATCAGTCCCTCGCCTGGAGACTTTTTCAAAAATCTCAAAATGTGACAAGCTGTATCCCAATGAATTTGCTTTGGGGCTTGCATGAATGGACTAATCACCCCAATAACAAATGACAAATCAAGACGAGTTACTGTGAGGTAGATAAGCTTACCACCAAGCCATCGGTATTGATGAACATCAGCAAAAGGACTATCAATAGTCTCCAACTTTAGATGAGGATCCATAGGAGCATCAGTAGGTTTAGACCCAAGAAGACCAGTTTCATTGAGGAGATCAATCATATATTTCCTCTGAGATTAGCTAATTCCCTTACAGGACGGAACCGCCTCAATACCCCATAAATAATGAAGGATATCCAAATCCTTCATTTGGAAGCATAGTTGTCAAGGCGTCGCCTCGGCACCTAGGCGTCCAGGAGTGATTCCAGGGCTTGGGCGCCTTATTAGTGTTGTCTGGACGCCTGCCCAGGCTCTCTGGGCATCACCTAGGCGCCGCCTTGGACACCTTGGGCTCCTAGAATGCCTGGGCGGTCTCCTTGGATCTTATATGTGTTTTTTTTTCCCCCTTTGATCTCTGAATTTGCTTTACAAGATTTATTAAACTAGACAAGAACAACATTTATCAAACAGTACTTCTTTATTTGTTTTACAAGATTTATTAGGCTAGACAAGAACAACATTTATCAAACAGTACTTATTTATGACTAATATCATTTAAGTAAATGTTTCTTCAATTTCATTTACTTAAGATATTATTCATAAATAAGCGAATATCCCCTATTTGAATCCAATAAAAATAGTCTAAAATTCAAATTCTAGAAGGATAAAAAATCAACCCTCCAGTTCAATAACAAAAACCTTACTTTTGGGTACGGGGGCGATTTTCAACTTCCAAATGCTAGGCTTTTTTTCAAATATAAAAATTCCATAAATCTTTTTATAGTAAAGCATCACTAAAAACCAAGAGCGCGCCAAAATAATCTATTGTTTTGATGCTCAAAAAATAATTTACATTCAGACGACTTTAAACAGCATTCGCGTACTCCGAACAAGGTTTGACCGGAGTGTAACTCCTTCATTATAACTCGGATTCAAGCAATCTTGGATTTGTTGGAAAACTGATTATACTAGTTTTGCAACCAATTCAAAATTGCTTGAATCCGAAGTATATTAAAAGAGTTACGCTCCAGTCAAATTTGTTAGAAATAAGTAAATATTAGTCATAAATACGTGTTGCTTACTTAATTTAATTATTTGTTACTTTGTTGGTTTTCTCATATTAATTAAGCTATGTCTTAAATGTTGATTATTTATGTAGAATGCTACATACATATATATATAGCATTAATGTTTTAAAAATAAAAATAAAATTACACTGGGAACGCCTTGGTCGCCTAGGCGCCTAGGCACCCAGGATGGCCCCAAACGCCTTGGATCGCCTTGTCGCCTTGACAACTATGTTTGGAAGTGTTTGTTTAAATAAGTTTTAACTTCAACAATACCAGGCACATCATCGCCTGTGATAATGATATCATCAATATAAACAGCTATGATGATCACTTTAAAAAGCCTCCGCAAAACAAAAATAGAATGATCAGAATAGCATTTAGAAAAACCACAATGAGTAACAACTGAGCTGAAATTCTAAAACTAGGCACAGGGGGGGGGGGGAAGGGACTACTTGAGCCCATAGATAGCTTTGTGTAGCTTGCATTTTTGAGTAGACATACCCCCTGAGCAACAATACCCCGGAGGTTGCTCCATATAAACCTCCTTGTAGAGATCACCATAAAGAAAGGCATTATTGACGTCCAACTGATAAATAGGCCAGTCATGGTTCACATCCAAAGAAACAATAATCCAAATCGAATTGACGGACAACCAGGGAGAATGTTTCAAAACAATCAACACCATAAGTCTGAGTGAACTCGTTGGCAACCAAACGAGCCTTTAGGCGTTCAACTGGTTCATCAGGGTTGTGTTAATTGTGTAGACCATCGACAACGCACTACAATTTTCCCAAGCAAAAGAACAACAAAAGTCCACGTACAGTGAGAGAGTAAAGTAGCCATCTCAGAATCCATAGCCTCTGTCCACCCTGGGTGGGACAAGGCCTAGACATGGGTGGTAGGAACAAAGGTGGTAGATAAGAACATAACAAGATTGTTAGCAGAGAAGGGGAGATGGGAGGTAATAACAACAGTTTAATAGAATAGTTAATAAGGGACTTTTGGGTACAAGACCATATACCTTTGCGAAGGGCGATGGGAAGGTCAAAAGAGACCTCAATATCAGAAGCAGGCAAACCAGTGGGGGAAGAAGCGTCCATAGGAGCAACAGGCCTAATCCTGCTTTGATAAACCTACAATGCGGGTGGTGAAGGGGTCGGTTCAGGTGAGGGAGTAGGGGATGGGTCAGCAAAGGGGTGTCCTAATGGTAAGGGGACAGTGGGGACAGGGTGTGATGGGGGAGGGGTAGGAGGGTAGTAAGGGGGATCCTCAAAGAAAATAACATCAGTACTAACAAAATGACGAAGAGTAGTCGCATCATAACACTTGTAGCCCTTCTGAGTACAGGAATAACCGAGAAAAACACATTTCAGGAAGCGAGGGGACAATTTATCACGTTAGGGTGCATGATTTGAGTAAAGCATACACACCCGAACACACGATGAGGAACGGGAAAGAGAGAGGCAAAGGAATAAAGAACCGAAAAGGGAAATTTTCCATGAAATACTGAGGGCATGCAATTTATAAGAAAGCAAGCAATTAGAAAAGCATCACACCAAAAATACTTAGGAACATGCATATGAAAAAGAAAAGATCGAGCAACTTCAAAGAGATGTCGATTTTTACGCTCCGTAACACCATTTTGCTGAGTATAGGAGCAACTAGTATGATGAATCATGCCATTTTCAAAACAAAATTCAGAGAAAGCTGTTTGGGTATACTCAAGAGCATTATCAGACCGAAAAATACGTATGGATTTGTTAAACTGGATTTTGATTTCTTTGCAAAACCCTTTAAAATACAGAAAGAAACTCAGATCTATCTTTAAGTAAAGCCATGTCACCTTGGAATAGTCATTCACAAATGTAAGAAAATAACAAGAACCAAGTCTATTGGATATACGACATGGACCCTAAATGTCTGAATGGACTAGACTAAAAGAAGAAGAGCTACGAGGAGTAAGACGCGTATGGAAGACACTATGGTGATGTTTGCCTAACTCGCAAGCTTCACAGTAAAGGTGGGTGAGAGACTTGCAACTAGGAATAAAGATCTTCATCTTAGAGAGGGATAGTGGCCAAGTCAATGATGCCATTGAAGAGGTGTAGAAGCAGCGAAGGTAGCCGAGGCAATAGCAAAAGATGGTCCATGATACTCCAAGTAGTAAAATCCAGATAGTTTAAGGCCCCCACCAATTGTCGCTCTGAAACTGAGATCCTAAAAAACATAATAAGAAGGGGGGAAAAAAGAAAAAAAAAAAGGTAACTAAGCATTGCAATGATGTGGTCAGCTGACTAATAGCCATAAGATTAAGGGGTAACTTCGGGACACGAAGGACAAAGGACAGGGTCATGATAGGTGTTAAGGAAACCGTGCCTTGACCTGTAGCTTAGATGGAGGAACCATCAGCAAGGAAAACATGCATAGAAGTAGTGACATCCTTAAGAACGAAAAAATATGAGACTTACCAGTTATGTGACAAGAAGCTCCAAAATCAAAAATCCATGGAATAGGGGAGGAGAGTAGGGCTTGGGTACCTATGTGGGTTAGAGTGGCAGAGGTAGATGGAGAGGACTGCTGCTCAAGCTGTCGAACTCGACGTAGTAATGCATCAATACTGGTTCTATCAAACCCTTGGTAACCATTTCCTTCAGACCTCTACACAAAACTTCCTCAGTAATGACGAATAGTAATGGAGACAAAGGGTCTCCTTGACGAAGACCTCTCATTGGAGAGAAAAACCCCATTGGACCCATGGATTAAAATCTCGGCGAGATCTCGGCCTTTTTCGCTAGTTTCGACACTAGCCGAGACGAAAACAAAGGCGATAACCATTTTCGTCTCGGCATTTACCTGTTCTCGCCGAGATCTCGCCGAGATCTCGAGATCTATTTTTCGCTATTTTTCGCTATTTCTCGCGAGATCTCGCGAGATTTTGCTTTTTGCTTTTTTTTTTTCCTTTATAAACAGACAGAGGGTCAGTTCTCGGTCGAGAACGAGTTCAGTCCCCTCTGATTTTTTCTTTAAATTTTCATAATTTCTTCATTTCTTCCCCATTTTTTTTTTGTTTGGACTTCTAAATTGCTACGAGTGGTGCTTCGGACTGCGGGGATTGCTGTAAGAGCTTCATATCAACTGTTGAAGTTAAGTTTCTTGCCGAAAAATGAAATTTTTACATGAGACTACAAAGGGGAGAAATTTTTTTTTTTCTAGAATGTGATGAAATTTTTATATGTTAGTTACGTGAGCCCGATCTACAAGCTCACGGTTTCAGTTTTCGATTTTGATTGTTGTAGGTATTTTTTTCAATTATTTGCATTTAAAAATGAATTTTCAGCAATTAAAATTTAAAATATTAATTATTATTACTCATTTGATGATGATGACCTATTTATATGTTAATCACCGTTGGCCGATTCTCGTCCTACGATTTCGATTTCGATTTCGGTTGTTGTATGTTTTTTTTTTTAATTATTTATATTAAAAAATAATTTTCAGCAATTAAAAATTAATTTAAAATTGATTAAAAATGCTATAAAATCGGGAAAAATAAGTAAAAATGTTCGATCGCATTTAATATATGAGAAAAATTTTGAAATGTAATTTCTCTTGTGTTCAAGTTTGTAAGGTTATTGAAGTTTGTGTTTTCTATGAAACAGGTGCTTGGAAATTATGTCGAGACCAAGTTCGGGGGGCGGCGATGGGGGCGACGGTACCGGTTCCCGAGCCCGACCGCATGGCAAGATGCGACGCCCTTCAAGGGTGATAGGAAGAAGACCCAGTGTAATTTTTGTGGGAAGAAGCTTCGGTCCCGGCGGCATCACAAGACCGAAGCAACACTTGAGTGGATTGGGCAAAGATGTTTTCAAATGCCCGCAGGTGTCCCGTGGAGATATCCGGGGCCATAGGTGAACAGTTGAGGGGAGGGAGGCGGAGGAGGGCAGCAATAGAAAGAGCAAAACAACAATTTGAAGAGGCAATTCGAGGCACCGTACCGAATCCGGTGAGGAACATGAGGTTGAGGGATGGGATGTAGAATATATGACGCAGGCGAGAGGCAAGAAAGATGCGTCATGCGGCAATGGCTAATAGAGAAACCCTTAGATCGGATGCGAGAGAGGAGACGGACGGGAGCAGGTACATCCGGAGCGGGTGGCGGTGGTAGTGGATTTGTTGAGCCCGAGCCGCGAGACGGAGCAAAGGGATTGGTTCTTGGTTTTCTAGATCACGAAGTATAAGGGAAGAACCCGTGCCACGGGGACGGGATGATTATGTTCAAGTTCTAGAGCAAGATCCCGCAGTCTTTTACGAAGCAAGGTAGTAAGCAAAAAAAAATAAAGGCAATGTTTGGGGGGAAAGAATAGGGAGTCGGTAGGGTATTCTTACTCTAAGTGGTCGTTTTATCATGGCATCCCAAAGAACGCCACCACAGCCCTTTCTTTCGAGCATGCTAGATGCGTCTTGGCCGAGGCAGTACGAGGGGTTAGAGGGCCAAATCAATATGAGTTAATGACTCATTATTTGCCTCAACATAAGAAGGAATTACAAGACCGGATTCTAAGCCGGAAGAGAAATTGGGAAGATTTCGGAATAACTATTATGTGTGATGGTTGGATCGGGTCCTACCGGAAAGTCCATCATCAACTTCATGGTTTCTCGTGATGGGAGGACGGTGTTCCTTAGGTCCGTTGATGCATCAGTGAAGTAAAAGATGAAGATTATATTTATGGGCTGTTGCAAGAAGTGGTGGTTGAGGTGGGAGCTCGGAATGTTGTCCAGTTGTGACGGACAACGGCAGCAATTGGACTCTATGTGCTGCCCATTGTATTGATTTGATGTTGAAGGACATGGGCAAGATAAGTAAAGTCAAGAGAGTGGTTGAGCAAGCAAGACAAGTAACCACTTTCATCTACAACCATGGTTATTCCTTGAACATGCTCGGGGGAGAGATGTGGGGGGGGACTTGGTCGGACCGGGCATCACCGGATTCGCTACGAACTTCATAGCATTAAAGAGCTTTGAGGCGAAGATGGCCGGACTCGGATCGATGTTTGCATCCGAGGATTGGTTTTCATGGAGACAATCGGCTACACCCCCCCAAGGAGGTGGAAGCCACGAGTACCATCGCTTCGCACCAATTTTGGCAAAATGTGAAGGTGGTAGTCGGGGTGTTGCATCCCGTAGTACAGTGTTGAGATTGGTAGATACCGAGCGAAAACCAACCATGCCACTTCTTTATGTCGCTGTGGACGCATTGAAAGTACGTCTTAAAGCTTTGATACCACGTGGCTACAAGAATTATATAAAGATCATCAATGACCGATGGGAGAGCCAACTCATGCATCCATTACATAAGGTGGTGAGTAAATTTGATGATGTATTTACTTTAGTGTTACTTATGTACCAATATAATTTTTATTTGCTTTAACCATGTGTCCACTGGCCAAATATTTCAAGCATACTATTTGAACCCCAAGTACCAAGATACGCATGTACTTGGGACGAACGCAGTAACTCATTGAGGCAGTGAAGCTAGTGGTTGCAAAGTTTGGAGCCGATCCCCAAGCCACGGGCATTGGCAAACCTAGAGGTGAGTTGTGTGCTTCACCATCGGAAATATGTGCTTCAACTATATATTGTAATTGTAAATATTTATAAGTTTTCGATTGTGTGTAGATTAAAACCTTTAGGGAAGCCCGTGGGAGTTTTGGGTTCCCGCCGCAGATGGGTCGGACGTGACAAAAGTGATCCGTGTATGTATTACGTTTAATTGACATACGAAATTAAATTATCTTATGTTTTATGTATTACATTTAAATGACATACAAAATTAAAATATGCTATTGTTCTTATGCAGCTGAATGGTGGGTGTTGTATGGTAAAGATGCACCCGCTCTCAAGAAGATAGCAAGTAGAGTGTTAGCTCGGACATGCTCGCATCCGGTTGTGCTAAACCGGAGTACTTTCAACCTCATTCATTCAAAGAGGCGGAATCGACTTGGCTCCCAACGGCTAAATGACTTGGTCTTTGTGCATTACAACATGAAGCTGAGGGTGCAAAACATGTTCTTTGATAAGGAGGATGATACCCCGCTCGAGCTCGCCAACATCTTCCGACTTGACTCAAGAGGAAGATCCATTAGTAGAGTGGGTGCGGGACGGGGAGTACCAGTAATGGACGAGCCGGGGGGATGCCCGACTCCCATTTGGTCACCCATTTGGATACCGATGTCGACGAGTTTTTAGCCTCCGAAGAGGGTCGAGTCCATACACGGTCACCCGTGCCATTTGACCCTCCCGCTGGCACCGATACGGAAGATCCCGAGTGGAGTTGGAGTGGTAGTGGAGCTAGTGGTAGTGATCATGGGGGGGTGGGGGTCGAGCCACTTTTGTCAATATTGGGGCTGATCCAGAGCCACGAGCATCACCTATTAGATACTATTGGGAGAGCCAAGACACTCATACAACACGGGATGATGACCATGGTGCACGTGCGCCATCCTCATCACGTAGACCAACTTCGGATTCGCGTAGGGCCTCGACATCATTCCCATTCTCAACATGATGAAGATGCCGATTGTAGTAGCACGATGGACGCCGATGTTGATAGCCTCTCTAGTGGCTTACGAGGATTGAGTGTGGAGGAGAATAGCGATTCATTGCAGTGGACATGAGCAGTGGAACTTTCCCGGATATAGCACTCGGTTCAAAGATACACCTCAAATGATTATGTTGATATCAACTTCGTCCCCCATCCCACTACGATCGCATATGGTTCTTCTTTCGACGATGGTTCGGTATGCGGGGAGCACATACACGGAGTCATAGTGGATCAACCAACTTCTATTCCATTCCATCGGTACTTCGCAAGATTCTACGCACTGCAGTACTACTCGAAGTTTTTCCATTCTTCCCAAAGATAGGTATCTTTCGGACAGCTACCGATGTTATATTTATGAATCATGTGCAAGACTACCAGAACTACTTTGCATCAAGAATGTCATGGGAAGATTATGTTGCTCAATTGGAAGACATTTTGCGTCAACAACTTTCCCAGATGTATGATGATAGTAGGATGGATCATCCACGACACTCTACGTATTACTAGACATTGTATCTGTATAAGGATTGTGGAATTGTGGACTATAGGCACATGGGGACTATGGGATCATTCAATGTTGAATATTTGAATTTTGAACTATGATGTAAATTATGTAATGATTTATAATGAAGTGTAATTTTGTTTCTCTTTCCCCTAATGCATTATGTTATTGTCTCATTTGCCATATTTGATTGAATATAATAGCTAATATTAACCTAAATTAACAATGGACTTCAAAGATTGTTTCGTGAAAACATGGGTGTAAACCCAAACAACCATAAATGGTCATTATTTTTACAATTTTATACTCTAAATGTGTTTATGTATGTAAAAATAAGGTTCCCCTAAAGTTGGAGACCTAAAAAATGCATTTTGGCCACCGAGACAGCCTTTTTAAGCTGTTTCGGACAAAATGCATAGTCTCGGCGAGATCTCGCCGAGATCTCGGTTTCGGAGGAGGCCGAGACTCCTCCGAAACTCGAGATTTTAAACCTTGATTGGACCTCCATTAACCATAACAGATAGCTTGGCTGAATGTAAAAGACTACTAACTCTGCTAATAAAGATATCAGAGAATCCGAATTTGGAAAGCACATCAAATAAAAAGCTCCATTCAAGGGTATCAAAAGCTTTCCGGAAAGCAATATTCCCTTTCTTGGTTTTCCTGTGCATCAATGACACCGATTCCGATGCTAGGCCTATGTTCTCATGAATAACACGAACTTTAATAAATGCTCCTTGCTCAGCAGATATTATTTTACTCATAAACAGACCCAGCCTGGAAGCAAAAATTTTAGGGATTATTTTGTATAGGAAATTTCCTACACAAATAGGTCTAAAGTCTGCAAGGGAAACAGCACCATCTTTTTTGGGATTAGAGAGATATAATTGCAGTTGACACCTTTCATTACACGACCCTATGAAAAAAAGGAGCAAACTGCAGAGCAAACATCCTTACCAACAATGTCCCAACAATGGTAGTAGAATTTACCTGGAAAACCATCAGGACCTGGCGAACTATCATGGTCCATGGCAAAAACTGCTGATTTAATTTCTGCATCAGAGGGAAGCATATCTAGAGCAGCGTTGTTTTCCGAAGAGACTAAAGAAGGAATAACATTTAAGCAATCCAAATGCGGAGAACCTCCAGCACTCATATGAAATTCTTCATAATATTGGACAACATAATCTGCAATTTCATCTTGGGATTGAAGAATACTTCCATCATCTTTATGGAACTCTCGTATCATATTCCTGTTTTTACGAGCTTTGGCCATGGCATGAAAAAATTGGAATTTTTATCCCCATGATGGAGCCACTTTAGTCTTCCTTTTTCAGCCCAGAGGCGCTCATGAAGAAGAGAAGCTTCATCATACCTTCGGATTGCTTCTTTTTCGTGATCGCACAAATCAGAATTGCAACCTACAACCTCCATTGTTTCTTGAATATCCTCCAAATTTATTTTAGAGAGACAAAGATCTTTTTTAATATTTGGAAATTCTTTCCTAGACCATGATTTAAGCTGAGCCTTGAGAGCCTTTAATTTTGAAATAACAATAAAGAGAGGATTTCCAAAAACAGGAATTTTCCAGACTTCATTAACAACATCTTTGAAGTTTTCATGATCCAACCAGAACCGTTGGACACGAAAAGGAATGTTCTTAGGCTTTTGAAATGCTGAGCATCCCACGACAATAGGAGCATGGTCAGAACTAAAGCGGGGCAAAACCTTCTGAAAAGATTGCTCATAAAGGTTGTGCCAAGATGTATGACCAAAGCTACGATCTAAAACAGCAAAAACTCTTCCAACCACTCTATTATTGGTCCAAATATATTTAGGACCAGTAGAGGGAAGATCAACCATTTCAGTAGAGTCAAGAAAAGCCTCAAACTTACCTGCAGATGTCATGGAAAATTGGCCAGGCCCTGTCTTTTCATGGGCAAACCGACATACATTAAAATCACCAAGGAGAAGCCATGTAGCTGCTTGAACACCCAAGGAAACCAGATCTGACCAAAGAGCTCTTCTAGAGACCCTTCTACAATTGGCATGCACAAAGGAAAAGAGATGTTGCACTCCATCAACACTTAGCTCAATTGTAATATGCTGATCCGAACTAAGCAACAACTTCGGCTTATGAAGAATTCTCTTCCAGAAAATCCATAGGTTTGGGTGTTTCCCAGGCTTATTATTATGAATTAAATCCGTTTCATAGCCTAACCGATCAAGAAGCATTTTAGGAAACTTCAATGGATCCACCATAGGCTCTGCAATACAAATCACATCCGGTTTCTGATCACGAATCAACCGTTTCAAAGTTCGCTTCGATTTCGTGTTCGAGACACCGCTAATATTCCAAAAAAATACTTTCATTTTTTACCTTTTCGACGTAAGGTCTCCAAACGAGACTTTCGGGCCTCTATAGCCACCGAAGCCTCCCCTTGTTTCCCCTTGTTTGCCAGCAGGAATAAATTCCCCACCCAGCGACAAACTGTCATCCACCCCCATTACATCCTCAAAATGGATCTCCACCCGACCAGGAGAACTAGTAAGTATGGATCCACGAGCAGAAGCTGGACTTGTTCGAACTATTGCCTCTTTAGTTGACTCAGTAGCTACAACCTTGTCAACATCAACCGTAGCAGCATTGTTATTAACGACCATGCCCACTGACTCCGTAGTATGAGATAAAACAGGCTGAGCAACAGGTTCCAAAACCGGAATCTCCCCTTCTTCAAGTTCAGAATCATTTTTTTCATTTTCCTCATCTCCCTCATTTACATCGGCCCATCTGCCAATATCATTAATTGTAGCAGATCTGAATTCTGAGTGAATTGAATTCACCTGATCAGAATGTAATGGCTGACGTGGAACTTCAACATGCAATGGCTGACGAGTAACTTCAACATGCACTTCCTCAACTGAGTGCTCTTTTTCCTTACAATCCTCAGTTTGATGACCAAAAGAATCACAACGCCCGCATCTGGTTGGGGGTTCCTCATATTCAATTATTTGTTTGAAAAAACATTGTGAGCCATTTCTATAACACTTAACCATAATCTCAGATGGCTTAGGACTTCCAAACTCCATCTCTACAGCAAACCGAGCATATCTTCCAAGAGTTTTTTTTTTTTTGAGGGTTTCTATCAATGCGTCTAGGAGTGCCTAATGCTTTGCCAATTGAAAAAAAAATGTCATCATTCCAACATTCAAGAGATAATTTTGGGAGGCGAACCCATTGAAGGTACCTAGCAACCCTGACCTTATCGATATCAAAATCTGGCTCCCAACGTTGGAGTTTCATTGGTTGCTCATTAATTCTAGTTGTACCTCTATTCCAGATCGACAACAAAGACTCTTGTGAAGAAAACCTGAAAACATAGTATCCTTTACCAAGGTATGTCATTTCAAATTTATTTGCATTCCCCCACTGTTCAGACAGGATGCGATAGATATCTTTAAGTAGTAGTCCCTTAGTAAACACCCTCCCAATAATAGCCAGTTTGTATTTTTCAAGCTCTCTCTCATAGGCCTCTTGAGGTATCACTACGCGGGTCATTCCTCCCTCCATTACAGGTTCCGGGAGATTATTAAGGTCAGGGAACCCAGCTAATGCTCAGCAAAAGATATTCTAGTACTTTGATGTACTGGAACGGAAGAGGGATTAACACCAGGGCCGGATACCTGCTGCAGATCAATGCTCTTTCCTTTTTCTTTTGCCATCCATTTTCTAATCCACTCGAAGAAAGGTACCTAAATCCTATCCATGGTGTTAAAGAGCGCTGAGAGCTCATTTTATTCGTCGATAAGCTAGCTCGTAAAACAAACAAGGTTACTCTAATTCCAAAGCCGGGAAAGACTAGGACTACGTCACCTTTACAGCCTTCGTTTCTGGTTCGATTCTTTGGTTGCGAAGGTTATGAAATAAGACCTCCTATTTACAACTGACTTACCCGAAAAGACGAGATTAGGAGTTTGTATTTTTCAAGCTGTCTCTCATAGGCCTCTTGAGGTATCACTACGCGGGTCATTCCTCCCTCCATTACAGGTTCCGGGAGATTATTAAGGTCAGGGAACCCAGCTAATGCTCAGCAAAAGATATTCTAGTACTTTGATGTACTGGAACGGAAGAGGGATTAACACCAGGGCCGGATACCTGCTGCAGATCAATGCTCTTTCCTTTTTCTTTTGCCATCCATTTTCTGCATTTCCTTGTAGGTTGCCTCATTCCTTTTCCACCATTATTTCCTATTGGGCCTTTTATTCCACCGATGATAGTGTTTCCAAACGTAGCCTCAGTAGTTGTCACACCATGAGCAATATTGCCATTTGAGATAGCGTCAGTTTCCTCAGAGGAAAACCCAAGAAATCTCCCAAGATCCAATCAAGATCTTACCATATTACTCACATCTCCGGCACCACCAATCGTTGTCTGGTTGCAACCCAGTACCTCATTCAAATTCGAAGTCGGATTAATCATACCCACAGATTCCACTGCTCCCCTCACATGTGTCAACGGAACTCCACAGTGCTCTGCAATGTAATCTTGAACAGTAACCAGACGCATCTGAGATGTTCTTCCATTAACCGGAGATGATATTCTAGTTACCGGCATAACCTAAGAGGATATTCCATTCACCACAACCGGAATAGAAACTCTTGAAACATCAGAATGAGACATCCTAGAAGCAGGCAGACCTGGCATCAACACCCTAGCCACAGAATGAGAAACGCTATGGTTTAGCGAAGGGGATCCCTCAGATCTAGATCCATCAATCTCCTTGATTGCTGCACCAAATGTGTCACTAACAGACGTAGTGAAAACCAGATTAGGATCACTGATCTCTGTACGCAACACTGGAATAGGAAATTCCATCGGCTAAACATTCAAACTGGGATCCAATCTCTGAATCACTCCATCATTATCCTTGTTCATTGTGGGATCTAAGATTCTCGGCTGCAACCGAACTTCCCTATCCCAAAGAATAAACGAACTAGGGTGTAACCCTGCTCCTCGCCCATATCCTTTTCTAACTCTGTTGGCACCAGCCCCGGGAGCCGACGGCCCAGAGCCGCCGGTAAACATAGGTGTAGCAATCACAAAACCCTATCCGGGTAACTTCTCAGAATCAAAGAGATTATGAATTTTACTAGTGGTATAAGTTATTATTTTAATATGTGTTGCCTACTTAACTCATTATTTGTTTTCTTGTTGGTTTTTTCATATTAAATAAGTTGTCTTAAATGTTGATTATTTATATAGAACGCTGCATATATACAAACATTAATTTTAAAAAAAAAAAATACACTAGAAACGCCCTGGTCACCTAGGAAACCCCTAGGCGCCCAGGATGGCCCCGAACGCCTTGGATCGCCTTGTCGCCTTGGCAACTATGCTACATAAAATTCAGATTGTTGGGCCTTAAGTTGATTTAGATCAGTAATGAGAGGCTGAACAGCCTAAAGTTCTTCAAGAAGACCCTTAAAGCCACTGCAGTATGCATTCAGGATTTTGTCTCCCAATGAGTAATTGAACATTCGTTCATACAGATCATAAACACGAGAAATATTCTTCCCTTGTGCATGACTTTCCCTAAGGTCATTCCAAATGCCTTTAGTAGTTTGGTGAAACATTACATTGGAAACAATAGAGGGGTCAATGCTTCCCCACAGCCAAGTCTGCAGAGTTGAATTCTCACGCATCCAGTCATCATAATTCTTAACAGAAGTGGAATCTTTCAAATCAACAGATGGAGGGTCATCAATCAAGTATTGAAGCTTTCCTTTAGAGAGAATATAGGCTTTAACAGCTTGGGCCCACAACAAATAATTAGATACCCCCTTCAATTTAATGGAGGTGATTTGCATAGAGTAATCATTATATTCAGCCATTAAAAAATTTTCAAGCAGCAATTTCAAAACCAGTAGGCACAATTCTGATCTCAATAAATACTTGCAGCAATAGAGAATCAATAATAGCGAACACGTAATGGCAGTTCTGTAATTTGAGATAAGATCCAAGAACATGAGTTGGCCAAACAGCCAGGAATTAATGGAAAGTAACAGAGCTAAATTGGGAAGAAGGGATGAAAATAGGACAAACCAGAATTATGTATATCATCTAGGGGTATTTCAGGAAATAAGATCGGATTGTTACTTCATATCGAGACTTGAACAGATCATGACTTCAGTTCTCTTCTTCCTTGGGCTGAAAACAGAGGCAGAAGGCCAGATCCGTTCATGGAGAAGAATCATCGTCAATGCAACATCAAACAAATTGAAACTTCAAGAGAAGAATCGCAAGCCACAGATTTCTTGATTCTCACAGGTAGCAGGGAAGAACAGATCAGTCCAAGTGAAGAACAGATCATACCTCCTAACAGCCAAACAAACAGTAACACTTTCTGGGCAGCAGGTATCGAAATCAGTTACCAACAGTTGGTAATCAACCAGGCAAAAGTAAAAAATCAAGAGCAGCAGCAAGTCATTCAGCCATCAAAACCAAAAAAAATAAAAAATTCAATAACAGGTCTCGATATGGCGGTAATGGAAGATTATCCTTCCATCGTGTGCAGCATATGAATGCTACTACAAAGGTTATTTAGAAGAAGGGGGAGAAAGGAGAAGAACCTACCAAAACGGCAGATTGCACAACCTTTGTGGAAGTGATCAATTCACTGCTCTGATACCATGTAAAGTGCACAAGGAAAATACCAGAACAGTAAACAGTGAATGAGGGAGAGAAAAAGGAGGAGAGGATAAACCCTACAAGGAATAGGGAAATCTGATTGTATTCTCCTTCTCCTATGGTCCCTTTATTTATAACAAAGAGAAAACAATACAACTTAGGAAATAAATCCCTACTTACAGCCAATAAAGAGGAAACCTAAAATAACCAATCTACTAGATCATAAAATACCAAAACTGGGATAATATTCCTATAGCGATACAGCGCTATAGGATACTGCCAGCGCTAACAGATTTCAAGTCCAGACCCTGATCAGTTTTATAGTTCTAGATTAGATTTGCATATCAGATTTATTTCATACTCAGTTCAGTTTATACATATGGCACACCAGAAATGATATACAATCCATGCTAGCAGATTTTATATTTCAGTGCACATTATATAAGCAGTCTAGAATCAAATTCAGCCCAGACTTTTGTATGCAATTTAGATTAGCATTTTCATCTCAGTTTATATGTATCAGTAAGATTTATCAGGCATCATATTTTAAATACAATCATTATGGCAGATTTTTGTATTAGTGTGTATACCAGATCTATACAAATCAGTACATACATTATACAGATTTATTAAATCAGTATCAGAGTTTATATATAGTTCAGTATATCAGTACTTATAGCGAATTGTCGATCAGTTTTTATATCGGATTCTTATACCAGTAGCAGATTTAAATATCCTTACTTAGATACTGATTTACATAGCTGATTTACATACTGATTTTTATACTAATTTATAAATTGTTTTATATAGTGATTTTTATACCGATTTACATAGTTGATTTACATACTGATTTTTATACTGATTTTTATACTGATTTACATACTGATTTTTATACTGATTTATAAACAGTTTTAAATACTGATTTTTATACTGATTTAAGTACTGATTTTATACTGATTTATAAACTGTTTTGCATACTGATTATACTGATTCTTACACTGATTTATATACAGTTTTATATACAGAATGGTATATAGATTTTATATAAATATTATGTCAGTATTTATCTCAAATTTTGTATCAGGTCTATAACAGTTTGTAAATATATCAAGTTCATTTCAAAAATTTACATCAGTGTACATGTATCTACAGTTGCAGAATTTATTCTATACACGCTTACATCTGTCCCAGATTGTATGTCGGTTTCAGATTCATAAAAACTAGTAATATATCAGTATAACTAGGTAGGTTTCAAATTCGTATAATGTATATGTGATCTCAGGTATATGGACAGATTTAGACAATGTTTTAGTGACCTATTTCAAAGGGTTTGAAAGTGAAGTTTAGGGTTGGATTGGGTTGTATTTGGGTAGTTGGTAAATGATTAATGATAGTAAATGTCATAATAATTGTAAGTTGTATTGCAGACCACTAAAAGGGCGATCAGTGTGTGCGCAAGAGAAAAGGTAAGTGGAATGTTACAGGTGTACATCACTAGGGTGACACCAAAATTTTCTGATTTATGTTTGAGGCCTTGGTGTAGTTCATTTATTTGACATATGGATGATTGTTTCTCTTTTAATAGTTATTCGTATGATTTATTGCTTACAAGAATGTGACGAGAGAAAGTTTGGCATCATTTAGTCTCAGTTATTTCACTTGTAAGAATTGCATGTTTTAGTCATGACTTGTCATATAATAAGGAGAAATGTTGAGAATGTGGAGAAAAGAGGTAATTAGTTACACATTATACCTAATAGAGAGTAAATTAGGACAATATGATGGAGAGTAATTGTCATCTGAGTCACAATCCGTTATGTCACAGGTAAATGAGAATCGGATCATGAACAGATGACCGGGAACATGTTTTGGCTGTGAAAAACTCTTTACTAGGACAATAGTAACTAGTTATTTGTGGCAGTTGACCATAAGAGAAATAAAGGTAAAAGTGTTAAAATGATAGAAAATAAGTGAGAATGTGTTAAAATAATTGGAATCAAGTGCATTTATTACTTGAATTGTTTGTGTTCCTTTTTTTTTTTTTTTTTGGTTGTTGTACACCTATGATATTCTGTCTTATTGGTCTAATGAACTCACCCCCTTACAATGACATCACCAAATAACGAGGTGACCAATGGGGAACAAGAGGGAGTACAAAGGACACGTGGATTGACTGATTAGATTCTAGTTACAAGTTTATTTTAATTTTCTAGAGTGGATGTAATAGGGATTTGAAGTTTAAGTTCAAGGATAATTATCATTTTATTTCATACACATTAGATTGCCACTAGTAGTGTTAAAAGTTTTATTAAGCTAAATTGGTTTGAGATGGATTATTTTTATGGAATAAAGTTTTAATTTTAATTTCATTTGGTCGGTCGTTAGATCAGCGCCCGTGAGGGCTGAACCCATACCTCGTACAGGTTTGGATCGTGACATTTGCAACAAGTGAGAGAAAACAAGTTGGGCTTCTATTTTGTCCATTTGATATAATTAGGTCATTAGGTGTCTTGCACAAAGCTTGAATGGCCTCCGGAAATTATCTTACACAATTAGATGCATCAAAGATATTAGTCATATTACATCTGAAACTTGTCCCTCCAGGCTCCAGATATCAAAATCAGGAAATTTTATGGCAGATTGGCAGGCAATCTATCCAAGCATGAGACAGAAGGTGGAGATGTATATTCAAGATCTCCCCCAATGGCTTGTTTTTGTCAGTTTGGATTGCTCTTGTTTGGCTATTTACCTGCCTTGTACATTATCATGCTTTCTAATAAACTCTTTGTAATATAATAAACATAGACAAACCCAAAAACAACAATAATGAAAAACAACATCCCCAAGTACACAGCTTGCAACTTTGAGAGCTGCAACAAATTATGCTTCTGAAAATTGTATAGATGTTATTAAGTACTATACCGTTTAACAAGTTCCTTTTGGGTTAAGAAGCCAAATGAAAAATCAATCATGTCCATCTCTTTCAAATGCATCTTCCACAATGGAAGAAAACAAACTAAAGCAAGTGCATAGCATCAGAAGCTAGTGTTTAAATTATAAGTAAAAAGTGCAAAGAAAATTAAGAAAAAATTGGCAGAGATGCTCATTTTCTTAAAGGCTTCGATTTTAGCTTGGAATAATTTAAATCATAAAGTGGAACCTCCCTCCACAACTTCATGTTCATGAATGTAGAGAAAAGGAAAACTATAAGGCAGTAGTAGAACATGAATTCTCTCTATAGTACAGATTCAAATTTGCATAACACTGAGCCGTTAGGATAAGATGAAAGATGGACTCACAATCACATATGGCAGAGGCATTTTTATTTTCGTGAGCATTATTTCACAGTTATATGCTCTGCGCAACTCAACCTGTAAATAAATAAATAAAAACATGCCATAAAAAATATTAGCAAAATTATCTCAAGAAGTAACATCAACAAGAAAAAAAGCTTTTTTTTCAGATATCACTAAACATCCAAATTTGGAGAGGGGGGTGTTGAGGCTGGGGCATGTATTGCAGTGTCTTTTAAGTCCAGTGATTTAACTATTATATTAACCTTTATATTTTAAACCCAAAAAATAAAGTGGGAGCATTTCATCTCATTATGAGTAGGCATGCTCAAACATATTGTCCCAAGAAATTTAAGATTGAATTAGAGCAATGCTGAAAAAGAGTTAATATGTCACTTACTCATTTGCAAGGGGAAAAAACAGAAACTTGCAATTTTCACCTATTCAGATACAGGTGTAAGCTCGAGTCAGATAAGCATCCAACCATCATATGGCACCTACTTAAAATTATCCAAGTCTTTTGCATTACAACATAATATTATATGCTGACCTTGCCAAACAATCCTATGCACTGTTCGAGGTTTTGGTCGAAACTTGAAGTTTTGACCGAAACAACTCGGTTTCGAGCCTGGGCGAGACGAAACCCAGGCTCGAAACTGTTTAGCGCATGGTTTCGGTTCGAAACCACTGCGTTCGACCAGGTTTCGGTCGAAACCCAGGTTTCGACCCATAAGTTGTTGGTCCAGGTTATTATAAGTGTCGAAACCTACTCGAAATCAGTAGGTTTCGACACTTCATTCTTAGTTTTCCCCCTTTTGCTCTCCAACCTCATTTCTCTCAATTTTTTCTTCCTAAAACTTCATTTCTTCAAAGGATATCAACTTTTGTCAAGATTATTTAAGGTTCCTTGCTCTCAACTCATCTCTCTCTCTTCAAGGTAAGTCATTCTCTCTATTTTGTGTATTTTTGAATGAAATGGTATGCAAACATCATGGAGCCTTGGAGGCTAATGTAGGAGAGTTTATGGCTACTGAGGGTAGAGTCCACGCACAGGCAAGACGTCCATTTCAGACTGGTGATAGTGATGAGACTGAGAGTGATTCGCCGATTTCTTCTGGAGAAACACAGTCACCTTCTGCCACCCAGGGTGGTACTGGTACTAGTGGACCTAGTGGTACTGGGGATAATGATGATGATGATGGTGGTGGTGATGACAGATATGTTGTCTTACGCAATGAGCCCGATCAGTATGACCAACCACAGGTCCACAGCAGCTAGATCCATTGCCTTCTCCCTTGAGATTCACAGGGGAGACTCAGTATGATCATGGTACACAGGATACTGACCACGGAGCCCGGCCTAGTGGTAGTAGTAGAGGGTACACTAGAGGATCACGCCAGCGGTTCATGCCACAGGAGGAGATGGATGAAACAGATCCCATGGATATATCGACCATGTCTGGCAGCATGACAGGGATGCATTTAGGGGAGAGTTCTCAGACTGGAGGGACTGGGCATTGGTGTGCACCAGATTTCATGATCACACAGACCTCGAGCCCAGCAATTCCTGAAGAGAGTGGCGGCGAGAGTATCGGTTCGACGGCACATGGTGGATTTGGATGGTCTACTACTGGGGCCAGTGGGGTTGGAGGTGGTGGGTATGGGGGTTATTCTAGTTCCTACCCCAGCAATCAATTTAGAGATGACTCAGCTTCAGGTGTTGGCAGTGGCACTGTTGGATCATCGTTCGTCGACTCCATATTTCAGTATGTTCCTCCTCCGACGTTCATGCCTACTCCTGCTCCACCCACACACACACTCGATCAGCCTTACCCTCGACAAGGGTACTTATATTATGTTGATGACTCTATCTACATGTGGGCTGTTAGAGACTATCAGAACAATTGGAGTGATACCATGTCCTGGGATACATACATGCTGCAATCTGAGGAGTGTTATCGCCACCATCAGTGGTATGTTGCACGTGGTTTAAATGTACCACGAAGCTCCACATGGAACTAACTGGTGAGATTTCTAATTTCTAAGTTCAATCATCAATGTATTAATTTTTAATGAATATTGTTAATTAGTGGCTTAATAGTTAGTAGCTTAGTACATTACTACATTGTGACATTTGTGTAATATTTTAGCGTACACTACAAAACATTGGTCTATACCACATGTAGTTATTTTCTATGTCTTTTTTGCAAACTAACATTAGAAATAGGTGTAAAATGGTTTAAATAGGGTACACAAAAAAAATCAGACCAAAAAAAAACATTTTTAAGCCTCGAAACCATGGAGTCAATAAAGCTGGTAGAAAATACCAGGTTTCGGCCTGGTTTCGATGGTTTCGCCGAGTTGTGCAGGTTTCGAGCCTGACCGAAACAGGTCTCAAAACCGGCACCTTGATCCTTGATCCTATGTCCATATAATCTCATGATGAAAAGGCATCACTAATGTGAATCTAAATCACCTAAGGATAGGGATTGGAATTCAATATGAAAATCAGAGTCGTCGTGAAAGTTTAGAAATCAGAATCGAAAGAAATGAATGTCTTGATTGAAAAAGAATATACGACTTGATGAAGAGTCTCACTCCAGGCCTAGGCAAGCTTTTCACTAGGAATAGCATCAAACTGCAGCTCTGTTTCTCACAGATTAGTATAAACCAATTTCCATTCAAAATTCTGATTACAAATGCTCACAGACAGCTCCTATAATAGAGAGGAAGAGAGGATTCTAAACCCCATTGAGGCTTCCTCCTAGACTTAATGGCAAAAATATTTCCCAGACTGGGACTGTATTCAAGACACTTAATGATCGTTTTTTTATCAAGGTCTTTCTCCCCTAACAATCAAACTAACTCCACTAATAATGAAACTAACTTTACTAATAATGAAACTAACTTCACTAACATCCCTTCGATATCTTAATTCGTATGGGCCACTTATTCCCCATATATGGGCTTTCAAAATAAGCCTATTACAATAGAAAACATAAAAAGTCCCGGCCCATGACCCATATAAACCACATGCTACTTATTCAATCGATTGGACTAGGATTTGGGCTTGGATATGGGCTTGTTCTGGCATGAATTCAGAAGAGAGCTAGGGAACATCTGTAGTACATGGTGGTTAAATTTACATGCTACAATGACCATTTATAATGGTAGATATATTAAAATACCTTTTCGATCGCATGTAGTCATATTTTCTTTAATCCAGTGGAACCCTCATCTTTTTCGGTTATTGCAGTGTTGCCTTGGAAAAACTCAAAGTTCATCCAAATCTGAATGTCTTGACTATACAATTGCTAGCCCGAAGTGAGTGATATGTGGAACTTGGGTTGTTCATCATAAACAAGGTCCGTTTGTTGACTTAGCTGCCACAATCTTGCCTATTGACAGACTAGAGAGAGGCCTAGAAATTTGATTTGGAGTCAGTGAAGATGATTGAAAAATCCATTGATGCAAACCTAAAGGTAAGCAAGCCAAGATCGAAGACTAGTAGAGAATAGAGATAGGTACTAGAGTCCCACTAGTAGATAACCTTGGCAAGCTAGAGCCCACTAGTGCCCACTATAGGAGTCTCACCTAAGCCCACTTGAGTCACACAAGCAAAATGATATTCAGGTAGAATATTCAGAGAGAAAAGTGTAGTAAAATTTAATGGATGCCTTTGAGAGCAGCCATGGTTGCATTATATAGATATAGAAATCTTGAATACAACAAAAAAATATTAAAGACACTTCTAGAAATACAAAACTCTTTGGAATTCCTCATACATAGATAATAATACCTAGATATAGAAAATTGTCCCAAGACATTGAAAACTATATCCAAGACATAGGTAACTACAAACAAGACATTGAAAATAAAAACATTAATGCTACCTTGAAAAGTAAAACCCACTATATCAATTCTCCTAGGAACATGAAAAGACTTAAAAGAAAGAAAGATTAGTTAATAAGAATTGCCTAGAAATCACTTCTCATCAATTAATATAGCTTCTAGAAGAAGAATAGCCTGTGGCCGCAATAAAGGAGGCTTCTTGTGGGCTCACAAGTACTGTTCACGTGAACAGTAACAGCTAGGCTGAACCAGGCCATGCTAGGCCATGGATCTAGTCTTGGACTGCCCTCTTTTACGAGTGTACTTCTTGGAAAAGTACTGATCAGGCCTATGAAAGGGGCCAGCTGTTGGATTAGGTGGATGCACTGCATCAACTCCCCCCGGATTAAAAACATTCGGCTCTGACGAATGTAAAAGAGACATGAACTGCTCATAAAGATCAGGGTCGATACGTTTGAAGTCATCGGCATGGATCCAAGTGAGGTTTGTCATTGGATGACCCTTTTACTTCACAAGGAATTTATAATAGCCACCTCCATGATGCGTCATGACGTAGCCATCATCAACATCTTCAATGTATTCCTTGGGAGTAGATTTGAATTGCGGGAGCCGAAGGGAGTGCTCAGTGTTACCTTCATTAAAATGATGGCCCGTGTAAGGAGTCAAATCAGCCACATTGAATACATTATTGATATTCATGTCAAGTGGCAATTCCAACACATGTGCATTTGAGCCAATCTTCTTTGAGGACTTTGTAAGGATCCATCTTTTGTGGTCGCAGCTTGTGGTTGATTCCAAGAGCAATCCTTTCAGCGGGAATGCGAACCATTACCATATCTCCAGGCTTAAATGTCGCCAGACTACAATGCCTATTGGTTGTGGCAGCATAGTGATCATTGCGAAGAGCATTTCGCCGTCTCACATCAGTTTGTACTTCGGTGATATGCCTAATGAACTCATCGGCTTATATGCTGATTCTTGCATGAGAGGGAAGTGGGACCAAGTCAATAGGTCGTCTGGGCTGAACTCCAAGCACAATTTCAAGGGGAGTGTGTCCAGTGGTTCGGTTTACCGAACTATTATAAGCAAACTCAGCAATATTGAGGGTGGATGTCCATAACTTCTCATAATCTCGTACCAAGCATCGTAAGAGATTGCCTAATCTTCGATTGATAACCTCTATTTGTCCATCGATTTGCGGATGGAATGCTATTGAGAACTTCAATTTGGTGTTGGTCTTTAACCAAAGTGTCTTCCAAATATAGCTCATAAATTTGCCATCTCGATCCGAAACAATAGACTCTGGGAATCTAGACGAACAACCTCTTTGAGAAAGAGCGTAGCAATATATCGTGCATCAAAGGTTTTGTGGCACGGTATGAAATGTGCCATCTTGGAGAAGCGGAGAACAACTACAAGTATAGAATTATGCTTGTCCCGACTAGGAGGAAGGCCAAGCACAAAATCCATAAATGAAGCCATGGTGCATGAGGAACGGGGCAGCGGGGAGTACAACCCGGAATTTAGCTCGGTTCCTTTAGCAAGTTGGCAAGTATGACATTGCTTAATCACATGCTCAACATATTTCAAAAGGTGGGGCCAATAATAGCGATCAGCTACTTGTGAGAATGTTTTATCTCGCCCAAAATATCCTCCCAATCTTCCTCCATGCTTTCTAGTCATCATAGTGGTATGATAAGTCATCCGGGACAACAATGTAATACATTTAGTCATCGGATCAATGACGACATATGATGAATCATCAGGGGCAACTATGCAAGGGTCGGGTGACTTCCCTCGCTTTAAGGATGTAAATGGATAGCAGAAAATCCAGATCCGATTTGAATTCACATCCGTTTAGGGGAAATCCAAATTCGAACAATCGTATTCGGATTCGAATTCAAATAGCAGGGGACGGATTTGGATATCAATCAAACAGTCAGAATTATATCCGCTCCGTTTTAGCCTAATGTTAAGACACAGATAACCTTAGGTTTTAGAGTGTTAAGACGCATATAACCTTAATGTTTATATATCCATTTAAGGTTTTGTCTCTTATTTTCTTATGGTAGGCTATATATTTGTTTTAAAATAGGGTTTTCTCTCATTTTCCAATTTCCATACAATTTGTATTATGATTCCAATTTCCGGATTCGAATCGGATTTTAACTGGATATCCGGTTAAATTTCGAATTCGGATTTACATCCCTACCTCTCTTTAGTGGATGGTGGCAATCACTTCTTCCTCGGTGCTGGCTAAAAGATAAAAAAAGAACACAGGTTTTCACAACATGGAAATGGTATCGATACAAGTTTTATTATGTTGTTTTACTCTCTTCCTTTTTTTTTGTGAACTTGCTATGTTCTATCTTACTGAGCTGTGTTATCCCACTCTATTATTTGGCATTACAGACAGAGAACTAAGAAGAAAGGTACGGACCAAGTCAGAGTTTGTTGAAGAACTATGGGATTTATATTATGTTATTTTAGTTTGATTTTTATTTATTAGATGTATATAGTTGGGATGATTAAATAATGTAAAGACTTAATTACTTTAGATTTAAATTTAGATGGACTTTAGTTGCCACCAGTATTCTATCATAAGGATACTTTTTTCACATTAAAGCTTGATGTTGATTTAGGAGATATTTAACTCTTATGTGATGACCAGTTGAAGTTAAGTATAATGAGATCGTTAAATCAATGCCACTAAAGGTTGTATCTTTACCATCATCCGAGTTGGGTCATGACAATTACGCTATGATCAAACCTTGTTTGGAGTGTTTAGAGCATGCAAATGTTGTTTAAAATCACCCTAAATGAAAATAAAGTTTTTGGCATCAAAACAAAAGATTATTTTGGTGCATTTCGGGTTTTTTGCAATGGTTTATTATATTAAGATTTATGAAATGATTAGATTGGAGAAAAAGTAGCTTTTAAAAGTTGAAAATTGCCCCCGCAGCCAAAAATGCGGTTTTCGTTTTAAACTAAAGAATTGACTTCTGGTCGTTTTGGAATTTGAATTTTATACTATTTTTATTCGATTGAAACCTTGTTTGGAGTGCTTGCTTATTTATGATTTAAGTAAATGTAATCATTTACTTAAATGATATTAGACATAAGTGTTGTTCACGTGCACTATTCACTGCACTATTCTCTACAGGTCATCAAGTCTTGGCCAACAAATACAGCTCTCAGCCGAGACATGTCGACAAATGGCATTTTATACACGGTTTGGCAGTTGGTTGGTTCATGGTCCATTCGAAATCTCGAGTTCAACCAAGATGAACCAAGAATTTCAAGAATTGCCGAGAACTCAACCAAGAATATGTTAATTTGTGACTTGCATGATATCTCATCTTGAATAGGTCAAAAATTTTGAGAAATTCAAGATCTCGGAGAGATTTAAAACTTTGATTATATTATCGTGTTCATTAAAATCCCACCTTCCTGGTTTATCAGTAAATGTCTTTGTGTTTCCTCGTTGTAAGCTCTACCATCTTATCTTAGGGCAAATAATCTCATAGATGCAGTAATGATAACCAAACAAGGCCTAAGCCAGCCACCAAGCCAAGCCAAGCTAAAGTCAGCTAGCACTGTTCACGCGGTACTGTTCACGTGAACAGTACCCAACTGATTTTTTTAGAGATCTAGGTTTCCTTCTTAAATTCAACAAGTTAGATTTATTTCCTAAAATTAGTTTTTATTTTGTTTCCTAAATTGATTTATTTTATGAGTCAATTTTAGATGCTTCATTGTTTTGAAAACTTTCCTAAAACTATAAAGGTAAGTTTCTTATTCTTGTTTAAGTTTATTTTTGGTTATTCCTTAAAGGAAGTAATCCTTCCTTAATTGTAGTTTTTCTAAACTCTATAAATAAGAATATAGCAGAAGAAGGAAATCAGATTTGAACCATTAGAAAGTGCCGTTGGCTTTTCTTTGAGTTGGGTCTCTTCGGTTGTGAGACTCAACTACAATTATTTTCTATTTTCAATTATTCTTCTAATTCATTCAAGTTCATTCAATCTTTGCTAGTTATAAGACATACACACTCCTGTTCCTGGTCACCTTGTGTTGAAAGTTCGAAGATAAAAGTCAGATTATAGTATTCCGGTTCGTCGTCAGAAAATAGAGGTGTCTATGGGCGAGATTGGTTTCTACCTCCGTGGTTGGATCATGCTACAATTCGGATATGTTAGAAAGTACATCCTAGAGACCATCTCCTCAAAGTTTAGTGTTTTTCTAATGGACAGATTTCAAGATAAGTGGAATTTACTACACTTACAATTCTATTTTGCTATATTCTGCTGAGAAAGTATGTGGACTGATGTAAACGATCCCATAGCAAGATTTTAGGTTAAATTTGAATTAGATCTTTGCTTCCGCATCACTCATTTTTCTATGATTCAGCAATTTAAAACACATATCTATAATCATTAATCTATGTTGGACGGTTAATCTCTCCCCTGGTATAATCTTACAATCTTTACACGATAAGTGTACTGAAAGTGCACAATGTGTAAGCAAAAAAATAAATGAACATTTACCAAGTCTATAGGTTATGTTGTCCAAGTAATGGAATTGTATCCCGCCAATAAATAAAAAATAAAAATAAAAAATGGGTTTTGTGTCCCACATGGGATACATTAGTCCAGGTATCACAATGAGTTGTTGAGTTGTTGTAGTCAGATCAAAGGTTCACAAAGAATAAAGAAATTGTCCACATTAAAAAGTTAGGATAATTAACCTATTGTTGAGCCAAAAAATCCACCACAACAAAATGGCTCATGTATACCCTGAAAACAGGGTAGAAGCAAAACAAGCAACCACTTCTAGCATATAAATGTCATTTAAATACTGAGCAAAACATATTATCACAGTACCAATTGCACTTTCTCTGGTTTGTTGATGTTAGAACCCCGTCGAATTCCACCCCGATCCTTTCCACTCCCATCAGAATTAGCTGAAAACAGACTTTCAAGTTCTGAAATATCTATTTCAGGAGCCCTGTGCAGAGAAGAGGGAGGGGAAGTCAAAAGAATAAAAAAGAAAAAGAAGTTGCATCAGCCATTTGTATTCAAAATAGGAAACCAAGAATTTTAAAGCAGTTAAGGAATTCTTCAAGTATAGAGGGTCTTCTTGAATCGTGATATGAAGAATTGAAGATTCCTACACTACACAGCTCACAACCGAACCTTTGTATCCATTGAGCCCCATAAGGTAGCTGCAAATCAAAAGTTATGCCACTTGAGGAATTTAGTCCATTTGATTAAAGTGATTCCCTTCATGCCAACTGTCCATAATTGGACCTTATCACAGATTACCTTTACTAAATGAAGATATAGTTGGAATCTACCCTTCGAGTATAGATTATAGAAACAACAACTTTTTGGGTTGGGATCCACTCAAGAAGTATTCTGGCATATAAGTCTACAGAATAATGACAAAGTATGCCATGTGGCATCCATTCACATGAAGCACAGGAGATCAAGTATATCTACCAAATCCATGCAGTTCATGTAAATATGGGGACATACAGAAATATAGATACAGACGTAACAAGCATTCTACTTTACAAGAGCATTTGATGGAACAAGGAAAAAATTTCCATACCATACCTGGACTCAGTTTCTGGTCTCTGAGAATCAGCCCATAAGCTCCCTTGCATTGCCCGAGTAACTTTTACCCAGTGTAATGGCTTTAAAGAAGCTTTCTTAGGTGCATTCATAGTACCACGACCTCTTCCTTGACTTACAGAAACTGGAGCTGATGAGGCTCTTCCCCTTCCAATAGATGGAGGTGGAGGAGGTGGCATGTTAGAACACTTCGCCCCAGGGGGCGGGGGTGGGGGTGGACCCTTTGATTGGGGTGGAAGTACAGGGATTGAACCTTGTCGAGAAGGCCCCAAGGGAGGTGGGGGTGGAACAGGAGGAGCGGAATCACCAGAAGCTATGGGAGGAGGAGGAGGAGGAGGTGCCCCATGAGTAGAATTCTTGGCAGATCCTCCAAAATTGCCAGACCTCAAAGGGGGTGGTGGTGGCGGTGGCGGTGGCGTCAAAGGAGCATGATTAGATGAATTATGCCTAGGTGGTGGTTGATGACTAAAACTACTAGAGCTAGAGGGTTGTGGCGGGCCTTGATGAGAAGCAGTTGGAGGAGGTGGAGGGAACGGAGGATTGTTACTAGAAATTGTCAGGGGAGGTGGGGGAGGTGGGGGCGGACGTGGTGGGCATCTATTAGGGACATCAAGAGGAGGTGGAGGAGGGGGAGGACCTCTTGTAGAAGTAGAAAGGAATGGTGGAGGCGGAGGTGGGGGTGGCGGTGGTCGTGCAGGATAATCTATACTAGGAACAAGGGCAGCAGGAATGCTATGGGCTGATGAAGCATCTTTAACAGAAATATGAGAGGAAGCGCGGGAATGCAATATAGTATTTACATCAGAAATAGTAGGCTGAGGTGTAAGCGATGTTAGAGCATCTCTACCAGAATAAAAAAAAGGTCGAGGTGGTGGAGGCGGTGGAGGAGGTGGACTAATACGGGAAGGAGAAGATGATGCTGCAGAAACCTTAAGAGATACACTAGGTGGGGGAGGTGGAGGAGGGGGGTGTCTACCAAAAACAGTGAGGGAAGGTGTAATCATGGCTTGACCACAATTATTCATCATCGAAGGAGGAGGTGGCGGTGGTGGTGGTGGTGGTGGTGGTGGAGGTGGATTTACTACATTTGGAGGTTGTGGTGCAGGAGGATGTGGAGTTAATCTATTTTGAGTCAAAGGAGGAGATGGTTGAGGGTTTGGCAGTGGAAGAGTTACAGCACCAGCAACATTTACTACAGTTTCAGGTGGAGATGATACACACAGCAATGGTGGCAGCAATGGTGGAGTAGCACCCATAGCATGTGGGCCATAGTTTTGAAGAGGTAGGAGAATAGAACCACTAGGCATTGAAGTTTGAATTGGAACAGCAGATGGCTGGGGACTAAAATCTTGTGGAGTTGTTACATCTTCTAATTCAATGTCTTGAGATACATGACCATCAAGGGGATTCATAAATGGTGTGGAGATGCATGTTTCATGTGGAATATTTTCAGATTCTACAAGATCCTTGTTAGCAGTCTTTGAATAATCATTTTCTTCCTCAGAGGTTGCTGGTGAAGTTTGTACACTCACTTTACTCTGCAGTCTTGACAACTCTTTCGCATCACCTAGAATGAGTTTTTCGATTTTTTCTTCTAAAGAATTTGCAGAGATTTGCTTTAGTAGCCACAAAGCAGCATCCCCATCAGTATCAACCCATTCAACACCACTAAAAAGCTCTTGAACCCTAGAAAAAGCTTCAATGGGTAATCCACCTTTCTCTTCACCATTTAAAGTTGCAATCGGAGCTCTACGAGGAGATATACTCTCAACCTCACCAAAGAGTACCTAGGTTTGTAGGTTTAAAGTTAGAACTGATTGAGTTCATCTTCTTTATCAAAAGAGTCCCACCTACAAGCTTTAAGAAATTCACCTCAGCTCGAAAGCCTTTTGGAAATCGCTCCTTCGAATCCCAAAGAATGTCTAAGTCCTCTGAATTCAGCATCAATATGTTGGACCGGATGAAAGCAGTGTTGAACATTATACGAAACATCATGATTTCCCTTTCTGAGTCTGTGTCTACATGGACGCATTCCAATACAACATCCCCCTGAACCAAACATTGTATGTCAATTTTAATCACATCACATTCCACCTGCAGTGAGAAACCACACCATCTTAACACCAGCTAACAAATAAAAAGGAAGTTAGAAACCGAAACAACACTGCTCATGAGACAAGCCTTCTACCTGTCGGTAATGCCGGAGGGCTCTGTTCTTCTTGGGCAAGGAGAAAAGCATCTGGATAGAAAGTCCATCCTTGCCGAGGAGGTTTCGACCAAAAATACGGATCATTGGTCTACATCCATTGTGGGAGTCAAAGCTTGGAATTGCTCGAAGAATGAGGCAATCCAAGGAAAGAGCCCGCTCTAAAGGTGGCCATTCAGGGGAGATGTTTCTCCGTGCTACATAATGCAGGTAACGTAGCTGAGAAGGGAAAGGATTCAAAGGTGATAAAAGCTGTAAAAGACCCTTGGGGGCCTCCCTATGGACAATTTCAAGAGTCCTATGCTCACTAATGTGCAGCTTTCTGAAAACTAGGAAGCTAGCTAAGAGAAATGCTAATAATGGCCACCCCCCCCTCTCAGAGTGAAGCAAGATAATATTTTGATGATTCCCAGTAGAGAGCCAATTCTCGCAAACACGCAAGAAATGCTGAATTAAAGACAGAGGAAGCAAGGGACAACCTTCATACTGCCGTGGATAATCCAGGACAGTAACATCATATTCACACAGAATTTCAGCAAACTGGCTCCTCTTTTGTCCTTCTCGGAAGTTGAAGGCAAGAAATGAGGAGTCCGAATATACTTCATGGAGCTCAGTTATAATTTCATGCAAGTAGATATGATACATTTCCTCTGGTAAAACTTCTGTCGAAAAGCATGAATCAAAAACTGCAAGGAGGCAAATAAAAAAATAATAATAATGTTACCTATCCAAAAAAATAAAAAATAAAATAAAATAATGTGGGCAACAACCATCAGTAGAGTAGATAAATAAGTATTCTTAAGGCATTACTGCTCCTTCTTATCTTTTAAAGAATATGGGGCAATAATAACTAATTTGGACAAAGGATGATGGTTCTCACTGTATACTCTGTCAACAACTTCCAGCAAACCATCTGGAGGCCTTCTATAAAACAATCGACTAAACAAGGACATCTTGAGGGCAGGATCACAACTGCAATTGTACACCGTAGGGCTATATGTATTATCAAATCAAGCCTGCAAATGCAAAATAAACAATATAGAAACAAATAACTAACCAACTCAGTAAAAGGATTATATACTCCATACATTTTTGGTCAGCTACCCGAATCCTGTGACTTAACTACTGTCAACAGTCTATCGCATGTATATAAATAATAATAATTTGGGCAACTTCAACACTTTCGCTCTGGAGTAATCCTTTAAGCAAAACAAAAATACAAGTAACCTAGGCGTCAGGCTCGCTACAGGCCCTGTAGCCCCCTTGGATGGCTGCTATATGTAATATATCGTATTCGTATCCAGTGGTTACATAAGCAATCCTGTAGATTAAGAAACAAAATCGGTTAGTACCTTATCGATTTGAAAGCATGGAAGCAAGGTAGCTTATCAATCAAAAAACGATTCTTCGGGAGAAGGAGATACAGAAACAGAAAGAACAGGGGGGAGGGACAGTGGGAGGAGGGAAAGTGTAATGGGAACGGGAAACACGCCGGAGATAGATTGCGGAGGAGAGAGCGGTCGGCAACCAAAATGCAGAGGAAGAGAGACAGCATGTGAAAGAAAAGCAGAGAGAGCAAGGAAGAGAGAAAGTCGCCGGTGAGAGAAAGAGAGAGAGAGAGAGAGAGAGAGAGAGAGAGAGAGAGCGAGAGAGAGAACTGTACCTTCTCAATCGACTCCGGCAACCGAATTAAAAGCAAACTCGATATCAGAGTATTTGTTAGCTTCTCTCATTCTCTCAATCAGTCGTTCCTAGTGCATCATCGATTTCTGGTTCCCTTGCGAATCGTTAAAGCGGAGAGAAGCAGGGATGAATTCCGGATGGACTCCATGGTTATGTGTAGATGCAAAATGCATGAAACAGATATTCGAGATAGAGAGACATTTTATTTCCAAGCACAAGCAATCGTAAAAAATATCTTATTTAGGGGTGAAAGTCGGGTTGGACCGGGTATCTCCAAACCCTACCCTACCCAAGAATTTTTCATGTTAATCCAAATCTACCCTACTAGGTAGTATAACCTAAACCCTTACCCTACTCTGGCAAGGTACTACCAAACCCTACCCTACCCTGATTTACCCTGATTGGGTGTGGTCAGGTCAGGTTTACCCTAATTGACCCTGAATCAGGGTCGGGTTTACCCTGATAAAAATTTTAACCCTCACGGGTAACGATGAGCGACGTTTAACCCTAAAACTCATCGAGCAGATCTGTTATGCTCTCCATCAAGTTCATGGCAAGTCAACCTGTGGCAGCATCCTAGTCACCACAGGTGAGGGCAAGTTTTTCTCTAATGGCTTCATTCATGCCTGGGCTAAAGCATCCCACAGATGCATCTGAATGGTCGATCCATTCCAATTGTTGATTGCTGATCTGATTTAGCTTCCGATGCCGACCATAGCAGCAGTATTGGGCCATGCCATCGCCGCAGGGATCATGTTATTGCTGAGTCATGACTATGTGATGATGACGAGAGATAGGGGTGTGATTTACATGAGCGAGCTTGATATTTGGCTAATATTTCCTGATTACTTCATGGCCATGATGAGGTTCAAGATCCATTCGCCTATATACCAACACGTAAGCCCCTATTGGCGAGGGTTTGCAAACTAGGCTCGCAATAGTCAGAGACTACACGGTCCGAGACCACCTCCCCTGATGCCCTACGACGTAATAGTTCTGCTAAGGTAATGGCGATACGACAATGTCAGTGGACAAGACTTGAGTAGAGATAGAGCTAGAGTCTGGTGACCAGGATGAACCATAGTGTCACGTTCTCCCCCTGATGCTCCACTCGCATCAAATACACTAACCACACACATACATTCACATGCATATTCCTAGCATCATCATCATCATCATGTTATAAATAAACAGAATTAAATATACATGAACATTAATAACAGGAATATTGGATGACATGTGAAATGCACAATATACGCATACAAGCATAGAATCATTCATGACATTGGACTCAATAAACAAAAATAGTTTATTATTAACCAATTAATTTAGGTCTTGTTCCCTCACCTTTGGTCAAATCGTTCAAGCTTTGTAATTCACTCTTAGACCACTTGGAAACCTAACAAGTTGATAGATTTTAATTAGAATAAATTCCCTTAAGTTTAGACTAACAGAAGCTGAGGGGTCGCAGGTGGGGTAGCACCTGAGGTCTCAGTTTCTGCGACCACAGGGTGTAGGGTCGTAGGTGGGGTCGGACATACTTCGACCTACGTGCGGCCACACCCTCCCTAGAACTTCCCGAGTGCATGTGGTCGAACATGTGGGTCTCGTGGGGTCGGATATCATGCGACCACACGTATCATGGTCGACCTTTCACTCTTAAGTCCATTCCTTCATGTTTGAATCCTTTGGCTTACCATCATGGTCCTTCCTATGATTGCTCTATGGCTCAAAACTATAATTTTTATACACTATCCATTGTCCACAATGATTTCCTCCATGGATTCTCTTGGAATTTGTCCATGGATGGATGATTTGGGTTTCTCCTAATCCTATCTTCTTCATGAACGATTCTAGGCTCTTAATTCATGTAGAAAATTAAGTTCATACCTTAGGTTTGCTGAGATTCAAAGTTTTCTCTGAACTTTCATCTTCCTTGGTATTCTTCTTCAATTTTCCTTCTATTCCTTATCTTTTATTTCTCTCACTTTCAATTAGGGTTCTAAATGAGTGAAAGAGGCTAAGGGACGTCATATTTATAGAGGAAAACCCTCCATAATATGCCCCAATGAGTTTAGGAAAGACCCCCCTTCAAATTAGGAAGGTTTCCTAAATTCGATTTCTGACTGTTTTCGTGGGGTCGCAGGTGGGGTCGCAGAATCCGTCGACCCTACCTTTTTAAAACATCTGATCCCATGACCAAAAGTCATGGGTTGGACTCTTTTGAGGTGGGGTCAGTCATACTTGTTTAGGCATGCGACCACACACTCATATTTAACTATTTTTGAGTTAAATTTCATACTTGATCTTGTGGTTTCTTCACGCACTTGGTCCACTTGACTCAACCATGATATGTAGACCTGGTACAAGGTGGTAAGACCGGTTAGTTCGATACGAGTCTTACAACTCCCCCTCTCTTATTATAAATTTTGTCTTTGAAATTTGCCCATACCTTCCGAGTCGAAAATGTGAGGATATTTGTAAAACCCGCACTCCGTAAACCCGGTCTAAACCTTGGTTTTGTGTCGTAGCAGGTCTTCCGATCATCACTTTGCCAGACGGGACGAGCGAATGACAAACAGGTACGAAATCAGATCAAAGACGGTCAAATATTAATCATTTTATGTTGACCGGTCGATGGTACCGGTCTTGGTACCGGTCGACCGGTCAGCTCTGCGCAGCTGAGTGCGAAGATCCGGAAATTGACTTCTGAGAGTCCCACTTTCCTGATTTTGAATCCTAAGACTTTCTTAATCCTAGTAGGGTTACTAAACCCTAATTCTAGCCTATAAATACACCTTAAACCTCCTCAAATCCTTTCCATTATCTCTCATAAATCCTAGAGA